>SMDT01000598.1:0-156583 GCA_005392925.1 Aquilaria sinensis | reverse complement strand
GCTTGTCTACGGTACTCAAGTGTGAAATTTTACTTAAGCGGAATCAATCTCATTGCCACTTGAATTAATAAAGATGAAGAACTTTATATTTTACTATATATGGACGTACGTGAGTTTGACTACATTTACAAGTGAAGACATATTTTTTAGATTTTTATATGCATGGTGTGGTGATTCCTATCATTTAGGCTTGGATCTCATCCAGGTTTGTGATGGGATAATTTATTCATAGAATATATATCGAACAGAAAGAACAAAAACTTGAATTTATCAACTTGTGATTTAGTCATAGAATATTATAGGGTTAATATCATATACAATAAATTATTTTATAAATTTTTAATTAAAAGCAAACGAAGTAATATATCATCATAAAATTTTATTGGTCCAAAAAGGGTAAAGTATGTAATTACCTGGATTATCGTGCCTCTCTGTGACTTTGCTTCATAATATTTACCAATTTCCTTTTCTTGGACAAAAAAAATTGTAGGTTAAACATATTGAATCACTACTAAAATTATCGAGTTTACCAACACACAGCCGTTGGTAAACGCAAGTTGGTATTCGATTCGTTGGAAATTTTTTTACCAATGCGCAAGTAATAACACGTTGGTAAATTCCAACGCGTACACGTTGGTAAAATTCACGTTGGTAATTACCAACGGTCAGGAACCGGGCTTGGTTTCCAACGCGTAGTTGTAGTTACCAACTGCCATGCGCATTGGTATGACAGTTGGTAATTACCAACGCGTATGGCAGTTGGTAACTACCAACTGCCGTAGCAGTTGGTAATTTACCAACTGCCATGACAGTTGGTAGGGGTCCGCGTTGGTAATTACCAACTTACAGCAGTTGGTAAGGGGGTTGGTAATTACCAACGCGCATGGCAGTTGGTAATTACCAACGCGTGCAAGTTGGTAATTAAACTTACATCAGTTGGCGTGGCATTTGGTAATTACCAACGCGTTCAAGTTGGTAATTACCAATTACCAACTTGCATACACGTTAGTAATAATGTCTGTAAGTACCAACGCGGATGACGGTCGGTAATTACCAACACGCGTGAGTTGGTAAATCTCGGTACCACGTTGGTAATGTACATTAAGCGCTCAAGGGTTCGGTTGTTTCGTATTTTTCCCACTTTGAAACAAGTTCGAAATTACCATAGCAATTCCAAAGTTCCTCAAGCCTTGCTCAGCAATAAAGATTACATAGATATGCAAACGTAATTTCCATAAAATGTTCTCAAATACACCATAATTAAAACAAGAACATATATGTCTGGAACAAACCATACAACAATCAACGGATTACACATTTCAGTAATTTCAACTGAGTCTTAATTAGGTCTAACAATTATTATGTTTGTCTGATAACACCAGAAATTTGGAAATGATTTACCTGTTCATGACTACCATCACGGAGTGCCGACTATCTCCTCATCATCCGAGTCTGAGTCATCAGGATACTGTGGAACTGGTTGAGCCGGCGGGCACGGAAGGTTTAGCGAACGACAAATAATCTCCAACTGAGCCCGGTTCGCCTCCAATGCGGCTCTATTCGCCTCCATCTCTGCTCTCTGTCTCCTCTTAATTCTCTCGAGCTTCCTCTCGTACTCGGCATCTCTTCGCGCATTCTCCTCCGCCATCATCTTCTGTACTTGCTCGTTGAATTGCGGTGTCTGTGTGATGTCGATAGGTGGGATGGCACCTGGCTGTCGGCGTCCCGGTATGACACACTGCTCAGATCCTAATCCAAAAACACGCCCTCTCCTTCTACCGCCAGATGCAGTACTAATGATTGCTAGTTCATCAATTGCCGCTACTCCATCCTCTTGTTGTGTTTGCTCCTCAATCTCTGCACTGATACGAGTCTACAGAAACATAATAAAATACATTTGCAAAATGACATTATTGGTCAAACATGGTAAGTATCTTAAGAATGATAGAGAAGCAAAAGTTATAATACTTACAGCAACTTCTTCACAGCGCTTACTAACATATTTCTCATTCTTCATTTTATGTGTTGCTTGAAGGACTTTAAACAAGCCAGGGTCCTTCTTCTCTGGATCTCTCTCTCTCTAATTGAATGAAACGTAAGATTAATATGTAATTTAAGTTAATTATTTACTTAAATTTAAAATGAAAGAACATGTATTATTGTACATACCATTTGCTCTTGATGTGCAGACATCGAGATAGATCCCCCTGCATATGTCGCGCTGCAAGAGCCAGACTGTGAATCCTCGTCAGTCCCTGTTGCTCGCATTGCCTTGAATCTAGCGGACTTCTGAATGAACTCCGGACTGGCCCAATATGCCTCCATTTCTGCATATGCAGCATCTGACATAAAGTTTGCCTTTGCTCGACATTTAACAGGATCCTTCACACGTCGGATTTCTGACATCATGCTTCTGTAATGCTGTGCTCCCAAGATATTCCACACCCGATACACCTCATTATGGTGTATCGGATCCCACTCACAGCTCCTCTGTACCGGTTAAAATGTGTAAACTATTAGCATGATAAAAACAAGTAGTTGTTTTGACATTAATACATCATTTCATACTAATATACGTGTTATACCTCAAAAACACGCCACCACTGCTGAAGGTCTGATGCAGAGACGGAGGACCAATCAGCATAGGGTTTGAAATGTGTGGTGAAACATGGTGTCACCAACCGTGTCGCTGCAGCTGGAATGAATCTGCAAAGTTCAAATGATTACTTAGTTACTTCTTCATGATTCACAGTAATGTAAGTAATATTAGTATTTTTATAACATTTGTAGCATGTTAAGCACTTACGTGTTACCATGTGGGGATATCCTCATCCGGGCTCGGGCTGCTATCTGTGACATCGATGATGGGATGTCATCAATATGTATATCATCATCTGAGGGAGCCGTCGTCAATATCGGGTGCATACCACGGCGTGCACTAGATCCATGTCCAGATGTCGTGCCTCCACCGCCTTGAGATCGGTGCTCATGTGAGTGGACATGCGTCGCTGGCACTGTTGTGTCCTGCGTCTCTAGCCCGACATCGTCTTGTGCCCGGGATGAAGAACCCATCCTCTGTCGCTCATTAAGTATTGGCTCCATGACCTCTTTAAACTGCGCAAATGGTCCTTTCCCAGGTCGGCGCTTATAGGTGTTATCCCTTTTACGCGGCATCTACATTTATTATTATCTAAGTGAGAAAATTAAACATAACAATTGTTTACTGACATTTATTATGAAGTATTAGGGGTACATAAATTTACCAAATATGTTCTAAACATTACAAATGACTCGTGATCATGACACATTGTATCCGTTATATTCATTCATTCGACCCAGTGCTTCCATTCTCGTCAAACTCCTCATTTTCTTCCGTGTCACTGTCATCGGATATAAAATCCTCCTCATCATCTGTATCGTCATTCGAACCCCCCTCGTCAAGTACATCTTCTTCAATATCATCACCGACACCCGGGTCAGCTAACTCCTCAACTGGGTCATCTTCAATTCTTTGACAACTCACGGATCCACTGTCTTGATAAACGTCATCCTTGTCAACAATTGCTCCCTGGATTATCCATCTAGGTTTTATCTTCATAACAGCTGACCACCCGTTTTTTTCACGTGACTTTGTCGGATATGGTGTGTAGTAAACTTGGTCAGCCTGTGATGCTAGAATGAAAGGATCAAACTTCTGATATCTGCGGCTATCCCGGATCTCAACTAACCCAAACTGTTTATGCATTCGAGTTCTACATTTAGGTGTTGGGTCAAACCAGTTGCACCTAAACAAGACAACATTCTTATGTGGATAGCTAGGATATTCGAGTTGAATGACTTCTTCTAATATACCATAAAAATCACATTCAACTTCGCTTGAACCCGTTCTTCGTATGCAAACTCCACTATTAAATGTTGATTTGTCCTTGCCCTATTCACTTATGTGAAACTTGTATCCATTTGTGAAATAAACCGGCCATGTCTCTACCCGATGTGACGGTCCACATGCAACATCGCACAAGATGTTATTGACAATATTGTTACCTGGATCATCAACCTATGTAAAACGTTTTCATTTTAGGACAATATATCTGGAAGTTTATAACTTAACATATTGCAATACATAGTGACTAAAAGCACACGTACATAGTGTCGGAGCCAGCTTGAGAAATTGTTTTCAATGTGTATGTCCATCTCAGACATTGTGATTTCGGGAGCAGTTTCCCTTACCATATCCACGAACATACTGTGAGGAAATACAAAAATGATGAAAATATGTTAGTTTCGTCAAATGATTATTCCAAAACTTCACAATAAGCAAAGTGAAGGATCATCATCAAAGATGACTTACTTTAGATATGGCCTGATCTTGGCACAGTTTAGAAGAACGTATGTGGTTGCAAGTCTGAGTTCATCGTCCGTGAGGAATCTATATCTACATGCACCATATGGACGTCCCGGAAAGGTGAATATGGACCACAACTCACCATTACATGGGACAGGCCCACCATCATCATTTCGCGGAACTCGGTTCATCATTGAGGGAACATGGGATTCAAAGTAATGAGAGCAAAAGATGGAAGTCTCATCTATAAGGTATGCTTCACATATTGATCCCTCAACATGAGCAGTATTAGAAACCTTCATTTTTAGGTCATGCATGCACCGCTCAAATTTATACATCCATCGGTACTGAACAGGTCCTCCGACTTGTGCTTCATATGGCAAGTGAACTGGGAGATGCTCCATGACATCAAAAAAACCGGGAGAGAAAATTCTCTCAAGCTTACAAATTATAATTGGAATATTGGCCTCCAACGCCAACAAGTGATTATCATGCAGCTCTGGAGAGCACAAGTCTCTAAATAATAGACTTAACTCCATTAATGGCTTCCATATATTCTCCGGAAGCGCTTCAAGGGAAATTAGGAGAAGCCTTTGCATCATAACATGGCAATCATGACTCTTCATGCCATACATATTGCAGCCAGAGGTATCAACACATCTCCCAAGATTCGAGGCATATCCATCAGGGAGTCATAAAGATTTTACCCAAGCGATCACATCTTGCCTTTGGTGAACATCAAATGTGAACCTCGCCGTAGGTTTGAATGAATGACCATCATCAAGTGGAACCATGTTTAACTACGGCTGATGACAATAAATTTCGAGGTCCTTCCGTGCTTTAACATTATCTTTCGTTTTGTTCTTAACATCCATCACCGTATTCCATATATTCTCAAACACGTTCTTCTCAATATGCATGACATCAAGATTATGCGGATTAAGTTCGTGGCCCAATATGGTAACTCCCAAAAAATGCTTCGCTTCGTCCAATTATGTGATTTTCCATAATTACACGGGCGATGTTGTGGACCATCGTTAGCAATTGATGGAATCCAGGAGATTATTTCAAATATAGCCTCACCTGATAATCGATCGGGAGGCAATGACTTCTCTGATTTCCCCTTCTTGAAACAAGTACAATTTCTTCTATATGGGTGGTTCCGGCCAAGAAGTTGTCGGTGACAGTCGAAAAATGAGATTTTTCCGCCATACTTAAGTTGGAATGCCTTACTTTCGCCCATACAAATTGGGCAACATAATCGCCCATGTGTCATCCATCCTGAAAGCATGCCATAAGCCGGAAAGTCATTTATGGTCCACATTAATGCTGCTCGCAGAATAAAATTTTCTTTCAATGACACATCCCATGTTTCAACGCCATCAAACCACAGATGTCGTAGCTCTTCTATTAGAGGTTGTAGATAAACATCAATCTTATGATTTGGGCTACGTGGACCTGGAATCAACAACGACAGGAACATATAGGGTTTTTTCATGCACATCCAAGGGGGCAAATTATACGGAGTAACGATAACAGGCCAACAAGAGTATTGTTTTCCAGATGGTCCAAAAGGGGTAAATCCATCGGCACACAACCCCAATCGGACATTTCGTGCTTCCGAAGCAAACCATGGGTAGGTCCGATCAAAATGTTTCCAAGCTTCACCATCTGATGGATGTTTTATAACACCTGGGATTTGTTTTTGCTCCTTATGCCACCTCATCTGCTCTGCTGTTGACATTGACGCAAATAAGCGTTGAAGCCGAGGGCTTAGTGGTAAGTAATGCATGGTTTTTCTAGGTTGATCTTTACCTCCACCACCCTTTTTTGGCTTATATCTCTCATTTTCACAGTACGTACAAACACGAAGATTACTTTCATATTTCCAGAACAACATGCAATCATTAACACAGACGTTAATCTTCTGATGTGACAGGCCCAACTGGGAAACTAATTTCTTCATTTCAAACCAATTTAATGGCATCTTACTATCTGTAGGTTGAGTCTCTTTCATCAGCCCGGCAATGCCATTAAAACATGCTCGTGACATGTGATACTCAGACTTAAGGTTAAGAAGACGGACAGCAGCAGATAACTCAGAATGATTTTCGCACCTATCCCATAGAGGGGTTGATGCTGAATTCAATAGATTGAAAAATTTTTGTGCACTTTCATTCGGCTGCGCAACATTGTCTTCCGGAAATTGTGAGAAATTAGGCCCAACGGCATCTAATACCATCCTTTCGTATGGATTTGTCGAAGACCCCTGCTCAAACTGATCAAAGCCACAGACACCCGGGTCTGTATCTGATGCTACATTAAATGGCTCTCCATGAGCCGTCCAATTCAAGTAAAAAGGCTTAAACCCCCATTTGTACAGATGAACTCTAACCTCGTCACACTGTTGAAATCGCAAATTCTTACACTTCCGACAAGGATAGCGAATGCATAACCCGCTCATTGTTTCAGGATGAGACATAGCAAATGATATAAATTCATCAACCCCATCCTCCCACTCTTGTGTGTACCCCGTTCGGCCAGGCAAGAAATGGTTACTGTACATCCAACTACGTCCCGACTCCATTACAAACTAAATATGTTCTTATTCGTATAAAAGAGTCATGTTGTCATCAAAGAACACAATCACGAAACTATTAATAATCAGGCGTACCCTTCCCACATATGCATGCATGCATATAAACACATTACTACTAACAGTATTATTATGGGTATTATTATTACTCAAATTTAAGTACTATGGGTATTATTGTACTTGGTTCTATAATTATTGTAATTATTATGTATAATTACAATTTGTAATTTTTTTAAGTATTGTCAAAGTTATTATATTATATATAATAATAATAATAATAATAATAATAATAATAATAATAATAATAATAATATTATAATTATTATATTATAATTAATTATTATTATTATTATTATTATTATTATTATTATTATATATTATTATTATTAGTATTATTATTACTATGGTGGCAATATATGTATTATTAATACTTCCATTTAAGTACTATGGGTATTATTGAACTCTGTTTAATAATTAATTTAATTATTATGTATTATTACTATTTGTCTATTTTTAAGTATTATAAATATTATCTTTCTTAATAATAATAATAATAATAATAATTAATTAATATTAAATTATTATGACTGTCCCATGCATATAAGTATAAAGATTATGATGTAATAATAATAATTAATATACATTATTACTATCAATATTATTATGATGTATTATTATTACTCAAAATTTAAGTACTATGGGTATTATTGTACTTTTTTTATAATTAATTTAATTATTATGTATTAGTACTATTTGTATTTCTTAAAGTAGTATAAATAACTTCTTATATAATAATAATAATAATAATAATAATAATTAATTATTATATTATTATTATTATTATTATATTATTATTATTATTATTATTATTATTATTATTATGACTGTCCCATGCATATAAGTATAATTATTATGATGTAATAATAAATAATTTATTAAATACATTATTTTTATAATTATTATTATGGGTATTATTATTACTGAAATTTAATTACTATGGGTGTTATTGTACATGCTTCAATAATTATTTTTAATTATTATGTATAATTAGCATTTGTAATTTTTATAAGTCTTATTAATAATAATATTGTTATTATAATATATTATACTTATTGTTATAATTATTATTATAATTATTATTACTAATATTATTGTTATGACTGTGCCGTGCTTATAAGTAAAATTATTATGATGTTCCATGCATATAAGTAAAATTAGTTTTAGTATGATTATTATTATAATCATCATCAATCAAATTATTTTTATTATTAATATTAATATTCTTAATATTATTGTTATTATTAAACGTATTATTACATTACTATTATTAACATTCTTATTGTTCTTAGTATTAACGTTATAACATTGAACATTTCATACTTAATGAATATTACTTAGGTTCGTTACTATTATTTTATAAGTTCCTACTACTCATCTGGTACACATATTAATTAATTATTATTATTACTCTTAATATTTTGATATTATTGGTACATATTATTATTATTTATATAAATATTATTATTATTATTATTATTATTACACATGACATAATATAACCATTTACAGCTGATCACTCCAACTAAACCATAACTAAACCTATTAGCATCAAATTATACAAATAATGATTTCATAAAATAATCTATATCATAAACTAAAAATTTGTACCTCTAACATAATTAAATACAACGCACAATAAAATTGCATATTCACTCTAATCCATCACAAAATAAATCCACAGATAAGAAATAATTAACATAAATTGCATATTCAAATACCAACAACTATGTTCAAACCATAGTGACAACACATAAGTTTTATTATCAATATTAATAATTAAAAACAATTTCCCTTCATAAATCCCGCTTTCAATTCGGAAGAAAAAAAAATGAAACGTACCTCAAACGACTTCGAACGGAGAGCAAAAACAATGGGTACGTCTTCAAGCTCACAGATGCAGGGATGAGCTGAAAAAAGGGGGGGAAAACTTAATATTCTTGTAATATAATAAATTTCTGCAAATGAAAAAAAAAACGTACAAACACCACGCGTATTTTAAAAAAAAATTGTTAATCAGATTATCATTATTTTTAGAATTATTATTATTATAATTATTACTATTATTATTATTATTTTTATTATTTGGGGGTAATATTATTATGACTATTATTAGAACTATTACTATTATTATAAAACTTTGGTACAAATAATTTTGTTTTGTATTATTATTATACTAATCATTATCATTATTATTATTATTATTATTGTTGTTATATTTTTCATATTATTCTTATTATTAATCGTATTATTACATTATTATTTTCCTCATTCTTATTGTTCTTATGATTAAGGTAATTATTATTACTTAGTTTCATTATTATAATTTTCTAACTTACTTCTACTACGATGTACTATGCTTAAAAATGTTATTATTACTGTTATTATGTTTATATTATTGGGTACATCTTATAATAATAATAATAATTATTATTATTTATTATTTTATTATTATTACTATTACCAAACACTAAATCACCCAAACTAAACCTTAACTCAACTAATTACGCTCTAAAGAATGTAGAAAAAAATAAATGAAATAAACAATCTATATGGAAATTGAAAATACCTATCTTCAACAGAATTAAATACCATAAATAAATTTCATCTTCACATTTTTCCATCAATAAAATTACCTATAAATAAAAAATAATTAACACAAAATAAATGGAAAAAAACCCAACTAAAATAACCAGAAAAATTTAGAACCACATTCATAATACATAAATTTTAATTACAACATAAATAAAAAAATACAATTTTTTTCAGTAAAAAAAAATTCGGATAACAAAAAAAAATTATAAACGTACCTCTACCAACTTCAAAAGCTACAGAATGTAACAATGAGAAGCTATGAAACCTCAAATAAGAGTTGAAACGTCAACAATATTGTATCAAAATCCCTCCACAATTTTTTCCCACATATATACCTAAAATTAGAAAATATCTAGAAAATACACATATACTCGTGCTGAGGAGGACCTAATCTATGAAATGACGCCAAAAATTTCGCAAAACGGCCGGACTTTGGACGGCAATCGACGGCCTCCGTCACAGTGGAAGCGAAGCTTCTCTTTCCAGCTACCCCGCCTGCAAATCGCGAATGAACCTGGAGAAGGAGGAAGATGAATTTAAAAACCATTTACCAACGGCTTAGCCTTAATTAAAAGAAAAAAACCTACCAACGCAGGGAAGTTGGAATTTTTCCAACAGTTGTGACCATTGCTAATTACCAACGGCCTAGCCGTTGGTAATAAAAAAAACCTGAAAAAAAAAATGTTCCTGTACTACCAACGCGTGCATGTTGGAAATAATTACCAACGGCTCTACACGTTGGTAAATATGCCGTTGGAAAATGTCCAAAAGTTAGTAGTGAATATATTTCTCCAATTTTAGTCGTCGTTATTAAATATTCTAATATTAAAAATTTCAGTATCTACCAGTTGTTAAACAATTTAAATATAATTAAGTCCCATGTTCAAAAATTCTGTATTAATATATGTGTGTGTGTATGTATATGTATATGTGTGTGTGTGTATTGTAGAATTACTTTTGTATTAACTTTTACAGCAACAGTAGCATTATTCTTTGAACATTGTGATTCAATGTGTATAACATATATGGCATTTCTTTTTTGTCAGTTTTTTTTCTTTTTTCAGTAGAAAAGTAGTACATATATTGGTGTGCAAAATTGAGAAACCTGTGTATTCTATCTTAGAATAACAACACTATCCCTCCTTCCGTTTAAGTTTGGTGCATCATATTCAATTTTGGTTGCATACATAATCTCAACCATTGCAATAAGACCTTTTTGGAAAGAGCTTTTTGATACCAGCATTAGCATTTTAAATAATTTATTAACGGTGAAAATTAAATCGCTTACGTTAAAAGCTAAATGATACTTTTAGATAACTTTTTCTAAACTCTAACTCTAATTTTTAGTGTTAACGCCGAAGGATACCAATATATACCAATGTACTATATAATTTTAAGGCATATCACTACAACAAATTTAGGTTATAGCAACCGGGGATGGTGACCGTTTAAACAGTGGCTAGGAAGTCGGTCACCCAAACGGTGGCAAAAAGCAGGAGTAACTTTTTGGCAATTGTCTTAGCCACCATTTTTTATGGTCCCATATTTTGGTCGCCAGACTATCGCTGAGTGAAAAGCCGGATAGTGACTTAATTATAAGTTTTTTAAGTTAAAATGAGCATTTTGGAACTATAAGGACTAAGCTAATATGCGCTACATAGAATCAGGTAAATTTGTAACACGATAATAAGTTTGGGGACCAAGGTTGTTTGTTAAGCCTATAAGTTATATAAAGTTGTAAACGCAACTTGTTCTTCTATTTTTCTCCTAGGCGTTTTGTCTACCGTTTCTCTTCCCCAAACCCTAGCCAAACCCAATGTCAACTGCCACTGCCTCAAGTGATCTCCAGCTCTCGTCCATGGTAGCCTCGAGGAGCTATTTACATGGTTTGATTCCTATTTTACTTCTCTTTAACTTTTCTCAAAAAGCTATTTTCAAATTCCATATATATTTTACTAGATTTTGAATTAAAGTTTAATGTCTTACCCGTTTCTTTTGTGTTTTATGGTTGTATGTTGGTTTTCAAAGTATGGTCCTTTAGAGAAAATTGTTCACGAGGTGGAAAGGAGTGCAGATCCATTAGCGATGGCCTCACTGGAGCGATTTTCGACCGCCATCCATGGCGGGCCTCGAGAGTGATTACATGGTTCGATTCACATTTTCCTCATCTTTAACTTTTCCTAAAGAACCATCTAAATTTCTTTTCAATTTTTATATATCTTGAGTTAAAGCTCAATCCTGTTAACTATTTCTTTTTATATTTTTTTCTTTTAGATTGCTTTTCTGGCTATGAACTTTTGAAAGTAGTTGTTTGTGGTGTGGAGACCATCGGCCTCCCTTGGTTTCAGCAGCTCTTCTGGTGCGACTGTGCTATTAGTGTCAGAAGATCTCCTAGTCTTTGAAGGACTTCTGAAAATGTGGAATAAATTTTAAAAGATTTTAATTAATTAATAAATTTCATTAAATCGATGCTAAATTTATGATTTGAATTTAAATTTAAATTTGGAGCTAAAATATATATATATTTTTAATTTCACTTTGGATTCGGTTGCAAGATAGTCACCATCCCCTGATTTTTTATTCGGTCGCCAGACGATGGCCACTCCCTACAGACCAGGGTTTGAACGACCATTTAGCCATGGACTCTTTCGATCGCCTAAAGTGAGTTTAGCAACTGTTTGGCCACCAAAATATCGGTTGCTATAAATGAGTTTTGTTGTAGTGTATCTACTTGCTCTCTTGAATCCTATTCATTAAATTAAACTTCTTGATGTAGTTGAATCCAAATCTAAGACTTAATTCATTTTAACTTAAGTCAATTTAATCCAAAATGACTTATTTTTATTTTCATATTTTTTAAATGGAGCTAATTTTATTTAAAAGTCAATATTATGTAGGTACAATAGTTTATTGAAAATAAAATTTTTATAATCTTACTAAGAGTTAATTCATTTTAAATTAAGTCAACTTAATTTAAAAAGACTTAGTTTTATTTTTACAATTTTTACATGTGGAGCTAATTTTATTTGAAACTAATATTATGTAGGTGGAATAATTCATTCAAAATAAAATTTTTTATAATATTATTAATTTTTTATTAATTTTTTTAATTACTAAAAAAATAAAATTTCATAAAAAATTAATAGTATCATAAAAATTTTGCAATCAATAAATTATTACACCTAAATAATATTATCTTTCAAATGAAATTGGTTTCAGGCTAAATTTTTATTTTTTTTTTCTAGTTTTAGGCATTAGAAAAATTCAAAAAAATTTAATAATATCATAAAAATTTACTTTCAGATAGATTATTACATCTACATAATATTTTTTTTAAATGAAATTGGTTCCAAATAAACATAATGTAAAAATGAAAAATAAGTTATTTTGGGTTAAATTGATTTATCTTAGTTCAATTTTTTAAGGCTACCTAATAAATATCTTTTACTGATTTGAATTTAAGAAAGTGAGAATTTTTTACTTAAAGTCTCTTTTATCTAGCACACAACTTTCCTCTGCACAATACCCTGGATATTATTCACCAAAACAAATTGTTTTCTACTGTTAAACGAACAGAATTTTGTTCTGGGCCTTTGGCCCGAACGTACAAATATGATTAAACGAAATTTGGGGCTATTACGATTTTGGTCCTCCCTGTTTTTGTTTCAAGTGAAAGTTGCTGAAAACTATAGCTGCCTATCTTCATCTTTTGAAAGGATTTTTTTAAGGGAAAGTTCTAATTACCCCCTGAAGTTTACTTTATCATGTAGTTTATCCCTTTTATTTTTAAAAACCTACACTTTACCCCTCATTTCTTTTATACTATCTGATAACAACTTTTCAAACTGTAATATAAATTGTACAATAGTTATATTCCAATAATTTCAATTTAATATTTTTTTATAGTTAATAGATATTTTAAATTATTAGTTTTTCCTTTCTATAAATAAATTTTTTGTCCTATAAATGCATATCAGTATTTTTTAAATGTCAGTTAACTATGAAAAAAATATCAAAAATCTTGAAATTTGAAACATAATTATTAGATAGTTTAATTTAGGGTTTCAAAAGTTGTTGTCGGACACTATAAAAGATATAGCGGTAAAGTGTAAATTTTTTAAAATAGAGGGGTAAAGTATAGGTTAGATAAAACTACAGGGGGCTTTTGTAATTTACGCTTTTTTTAAATCGTAGAGTCGTAAAAGAAATTGAGCTTAAAATACAAATATCAAATATTTCATATAGTTTTGTTTTCCCCAAGGATTTGATATGTCAGTGAGTGATTCAGGATTTTTAATAATTTTATGCAACTTGTTGTACCACAGCCGTATAATGATACGTCTGACAGTGATTTGGCATCCTGCGTTTTCAGTGTCTTATAAATGGGTCTTTCTCTTCTTTTTGGGCTTCCGCACAGCAGAACTGTTGCCCCCTGTTTCATTCTTTTCCGGTTTCTATTTTTGTGTGCAACTTGACGAAATTAATATTGGCCTCTGCTCTGCCTTCTCAAGAAGACACTAAAAGTTAAAAACTGGTGTCTTATGAATGGTGACATTGGATTCAGAAGAAAGCAATTGCAATTTTGGATGGTTTGTGGTGAGTTAATTTGGGTAAAAAAAATAAATATAATTGTAGAATTGATTTCACTACTGAAAAATACATTAATTTGGGATTGGTTCCAATTTCATTTGGAACCAATCTGAAAAGTAATTGTATCTTAGATTTGTGTTATTATGTCTTTGTTAATTTTTCTAACTTACCAAAATTATATATGAGAGTATAGACCACACAAATTAGATTGAAACAAATAAAACACTTGACCTAATTTAGGTCTCATCAATAAATGCAAGGGAAACCAAATTGATGAATAAATAGGTCTTCGCCCTTATTTTAGTTGACGGCTCTTATAATGGGTAGAAAATTTTTGCCCTAATAACTTGGGTGAGGGAGGGACCTAGCATTTTTATTTATATAGAAGTTTATAGGTCTACCAATTATTAGCCACATGGACTCTATTGACCAACACTTTAATAAACCCACATTTGTCATTATAATTGGAGTCACTAGCCCATTTTTAGATTAATTACCATATGGGCTTTGTATATTTTACTTGACTAATTTCAATTCTTAATCCGATTAAATAAAAACACATAAAAATAATATTTCTCACCTATGAGAAAATTCCAACATTCTCCCACTTGGGTATATTAATTGTTAATTATTTTGAAAACAAATCAATTTTGTCGGATTAAAACAATTGAAAAATTTTATGCATGTACTATTTAAAAAACAATTAGTCATGAAACAACTCCAGATACCATTTTGTCCAATAAGGCTCTCAAAGATAGATCATGTCGGTAGTTGCATTACTCAACAATACAGGAACTTTTATGCTCACACTCATTAATATACCGTACCAATATGAATATGATGTGGAAGTGTAGCAAGTGACAACAACCTTAATACTATGATTTAATTGTATTGTTGTTCAATTGTCGATCTCTTTGATTTCTCTCTTTAAGCAACATAGGCACGCCTAAGAAATCCTTCATTGCTCATCATTTTGTGTGTCTTTATAATTTTATGCATTTCAAGATAATCCTTTATGTGTCACATAAGACATACAAACACAAGGCCACAAATAATGATGCCCCAAACCTTTGCTTAAGATTAACACTTATCTAAATACTTTATAACATTTCATAACAAAGAAACTTTATGGCTAAAAAACATCATTCACTATAAAATGTCTTCAAAAATACACAAACAAAATGCGTACTCAAAACAAACTAATAGAGCAACTACATATAACTCCTACTAATCAAGTGCATCAAAGGACTCTACTAATCCTATATTAGTAACATGGCCCCTTAAATCTTTAGTGCAATGTCCCTTGGACAGAGGATAAACAATCATATACTCAGTTCCAGTGCACTCTATCACAACATCCCTTTTTTTTACTTGCTCATTAATAGTCAAATATTTAACTTCCAAACACTTAGCCCAAAAAATAATTTTATTATTCTTGCAAAACAGCACTGCTACAAAGATTATTACACTATAATTGAATGCGCTTAACAATGGAATCCACAATAGACATCTAAGTGATGAGATTCTGCAGCCATGCGGCTTGTGTGAAAGCACCAAAACACCTTATGTACTCAACATACATGGAAAAAAAGGTCACAGGTGCCTGTTTGACACTTTTTCATGAAACTACACCACTTATGTTGTTGATATGAAAATATACCCTGATGTAGACTTTTCATCATCTTTGCAGCCAATATAGTCAAAATATGTATAACCAACTAACTTAAGATTCTCAAGCCTTTTACAAGTCAAGATGTAGTCTTTGGTTCCCTTTAAATATCTCATGGCTTTCTTTACAACAATCCAATGGTCACGTCCAGGATTTGACAAGTATCTTCTAGAAGACTTACTGCAAATGCGAAGTGCGGTTTAGTGCGCGCCTGACTATAGATTAGGCTCCTAATAACCCTAGTATATATCACATCTCTTATGGATTCTCTCTTATAGTCATTCTTAGGACAGTGTGTCAAGCATAAGTTTTCATCCTTAGCAATTAGCATATTCCAAGGTTTACAATCTTACATATTGAATCAGTTCAATATGCGTTCAATGTATGCCCTTTAAGAAAGACCCAACAAGTTCCAAGATCCGTCCTTATGGATTTCAATTCTAAGAACAAAAGATGCTACACAAGATCCTTCATGTCAAATTGCCTTAACAAAAACTACTTAATCTCATGTAGCATGCCTAGGTCATTTGTTGCGAACAAAATATCATTTACATAAAGGACCAGAAAGATAATTTTGCTCTTACTAACTTTGTGATATATGCATCTATCAACTGGGTTTTCCACAAAACCAAATGAATTAATTACCCTCATCAACCTTTAGGTACCACTGAAAGGAATCTTGCTTTAGACCATAAATAGATTTTAATAGCCTACATACCATATGATATTTACCAGCTACTTTAAAATCTTCAGACTATTCCATATAGACTTCTTCTTTCAGGTTACCATTTAAAAAGGTGATTTTAATGTTCATATGGTGTAACTCTAAATCCTAATAAGCTACAAGTGTCATAATGACTTAAAACGAGTCTTTAGAGGACATAGAAGAAAACAAATCGACTAAGTATACCTTTCAGAACCGGCCTGAATTTAAACCTCTCAATATTTCCACTAGGATCCTATTTAATCTTATATACCTATTTATTACCAATGGATTTTTAGCCTTCAGGTAGCTCAACAAAGCTCCTACAGTTGATTGTATTGTATAATTTGCATCTCATCTCTCATTGCATCCTTCCATAGATCTTTTTGAGGACTAGAAACAACCTTTGAAAAGTTACTAGATTGATTAAATGCTCAATGTTATAATCACTCTCACCGAAATAGATTATATAATCATAAGGTATAGTATACTTCCTCTTTCTAGTAGACCGTCTAAGTGGAACCTCTACTATTGCATCTTGTGCCGGAAGAACCTCTTCAATTAGTGGTTGTAAAGTTTTTTGTTCCATTAGAGCAAATCATAAGTAAATTATCCACGGTCTCTTACTGTATAGGTAGAGGAACATAGATGATACTAGCTTGTACATCATTCTCTATGGTCTTAAAATGATCAATTTCATTGGACACATCGTGCTTCATAAACTTAGCTGTTTATGATTCCTCTACTTCTACTATAGAATCTATACCCTTTAGAATATTCAAGATAACTGCTAAAATAGTAACGAGTAGAATGATTTTACAATTTATTTTCTATGGGATCATATAATTATACTTTAGCAGGACAACCCTAAACTAAAAAATGGTTCAATTTGGGTTTTCTAGCAGTCCACAACTCAAAAGGCATCTCTTGCACTGATTTACTATGTACTCGATTGAAGATATACAAGGCCGCCTTAATAGCCTTACCCTAGAGAAAATCAAGCATATTTGTCCTACTTTGAATGCTACTCATCATGTCCTCCAAGGTGCAATCCTGTCTTTCGGCCGCATCATTTTGTTCTGGATTCTCTCGCATGGTAAACTAAGCCACTATTTCACAATTTTTTAAATATCTAGCAAACAGGCCCTTAATTTATCCACTATCCCTATGTTTTCCATAATGCTCACCTTTTTAGTTAGATCTTACAATCCTAATAAATTTTTTCAACTATTTCTTGACTTCATTCTTGAAAATCCTGAATTTATCAAGAGTTTCAAACCTTTCCTTAATCAAGTACAAGTAACCGTAATGGAAATAGTCATTAATAAAAGTGATGAAATATTTAAAGTTACAAGTTGTGTATGAGTATGGTCCACTTATGTTAATGTGAATCACTTCTAAGAGGTCTAAGCTACGTGTAGCTCTCTTTTTCTCAATCTTGGTCAACTTACCTCTATAATAATCAATACATGTTTCTAGATAACTGAAGCTAAGCCTTTTATGCCAAAACATGGAAGTTTTTTCCTTTATAAGAGACATTTTGGAAAAAAAATTCTGAACATTATATAAGATAACATAGATATCATTTGAAGTCAAACACAATCTATATAGGCTAGAGGACAAAGAAAAACTACCAACATGATTTGATTCAAAGAGTAATTTAATAAAACCATCTTTAACCTCAAAAGTATCGCCATCATTGTCCAGCATGGAAATAGAGACCAAATTTCATCAAAAAAATGATACATCAAATGTGTTTTTTAAAATAATTATAAATCTAGAATCTAAATTTTTTCAGCTTGACATGGTGTGTCTAGCCTATGTGTCGATGACTTGGCAAAAGGTTCTAATGATCTGGAAAATGGCGGTAATGGTGGAAATTTGATTTCAAAAACCAAGTTAATAAACTTGGTTAACGATGAGTAAATTGAGGAAGCAAATAGTCAGCTCTTGGAAAATTAAAACAATTCAAGTGCACATATTTCCGAGGTGGAGATTCGTTAACCTGAAGGCAAAGAAATGATTCATTCCTATATTGACTTGGTTAGGCTAAGCCTGAAATGTCCCTTAAAAAAAGCTCAAAATAGATCAAGTCCATTAATTAGTTAATGCTTAGGCTAAAATAGATTAGCATGTCCTGGCTTGTTGAGCTTTCGGAAAAAAAGGTTCTTAGAAAAGAATTTGCCTTTCACCAGAACACGCTTCTATGCACTGGGGATATTTTTTATTTACCTTCAGAATGAGTGATTTCAAACAACTCTATTGCTTCTAGAAACATTATGATTCTAAACAAAGTTAAAGCAGAGTCCATAAAGGCAAGCAACGTAAAAAATTATGACAAATCGAAATACAGAAGACAGTTGAGTTAGGACGACAGATAGGGATTCATATCTAAATAGAGATGTTCAAGAGTTTCAAGCACTATGTGGACTAGGGAACAATAGCAAAGAAATCAACCATTGTCAGGATAGGTGTAATGTCAGCCTCAATGAGGATGCTTAGCGTAAAAGTCAAGGGTTTAGGAAGAAAAGGGATGAAATCTCAAATCAGGGAATTACTCCAAAAAAATTAAGTAGATTTTTTGCTTCTTCAGGAAACTAAAACTCATGACCTTCTGTGTTTTTCGATCAGAGCTTTGTGGAATAAGGATAGTTTCGATTATGTTAAAAAGAATGCAAATGGCTTATTGAGAGGTATGCTATACATCTAGAATCAAGATCGTTTCTCAAAGCAAGATTTCTTTAGTTGTGAAGGTATGTTGGGAGTGGTTTGACACTGGAAGGATTCAACTTCACCTATAATGATTATCAACATTTACCCTTCGCAAAGTTTTGCACAGAAAAATGAATTGTAGAATAATCTACTGTTGATAGTTAATAACTTTGATGGACTGTGGTGTTGCTTAGGAGACTTTAACTAAGTGTCTTTTCTCAATTAAAGAAAAGGCTATGCCGATAATATCCTTGAAGTGGAGACTTTAAAGGATTTCTTGGTCAAGTCTCAAGGCATCGATTTGCCTTTAGGAGCTAGAAGATTTACATGGTTTAACTTTAAAGGTATGAAAATGAGCAAGATCAAAAGAGCTATTGTATCAGAAGACTTTTTGTAGTTATGGCCATGATTATGCTTGGTTGGGTTGGAAAAGAATCTTTCAAACCATTGTCCCATTTTATTGAAGCAATTAAATGTGGACTGTGGTCCTACACCTTTCAAAGTCTTCAATGCTTGGTTTGCTCATAATGATTTTCATGCTTTTGTTAACAAGAAGTGGAATCTATCGTAAGTAAAAGGAGGCAGTGACTAATTGACTATGTGTTAAAAGAAAAATTGAAAATACTGAAAGTCAAGCTAAAAGAATGGAATAAGAATGTTTTTAGGGCTGTAAATGCAAAATTGAACTTGAAACAGAAGCTACAAGAATGAGATCATATTTTGGAAAAAAAAATTGTTCTTTGAAATTGAACATTTAGAATGGTCACGTTGTTTGAGAAAGTTCTAAGAGCTTACAAAAGCCAAAGAATCTTTCTTGAAACAAAAATCTAAAGAGAAATGGATAAAAAGGGGGGATGAAAACTCGAGCTTCTTTCATTGTTTAAAGTCCTGCAAATTGAGGAAGACTTGTTTGAAAGGAATTTATGTGAATGGCACATGGTTTGAGCATCCTGACGATGTAAAAAAATAGGCTTTTTTATTCTTCAGAATCAAATTTAAGGAGAAAAGGCGGGTCAGGTCAACCATCACTTTAAATAGACTTAAAAGGCTTAATAATATTAATGTAGTAGAACTTGAAATTCGTATTAGGGAAGAGGAAATCAAAGGAGCCGTGTGGGAATGTAAAAGCCTGAAGTCACCAGGACTAGATGGCTACAATTTCAAATTCATCAAAAGTCGCTACAGCACTCTAAAACATGACATTTGCAATTTCGTGAAAGAGTTTAAATTGACAGGGAAATTTCCAAAAGGTAGCAACACATCTTTTATAACACTTTTGCCAAATGGGTCAAATCCAACAGGTTGGAATGATTACAAACCTATTAGTTTAATTAGGGCCATGTACAAAATAATTGCAAAAATCCTAGCCATCAGACTAAGGAAAAAGTTGCACCTGGTTATCAGCAAAACCCAATCCACCTTTGTGCAAAGAAGGCAAATCCTAGATGGCATTCTTATGGCAAATGAGCATGTGCACTTCACAAAGCATAAAAAGATAAAGGTTGGATTATTCAAAGTGGATTTTGCCAAAGCTTTCGACAATGTAAATTAGGAATTTCTATTTAACAATGTAAAATAGGATGGATCATAGGTTACTTGACATCAGCAACAATTTTTGTATTAGTAAATGGTAGCCCAATGAGAGAGTTTTTAATGGAGAAGGGTGTTGGGAAAAATTCTCTAATCACCAGTCATGTGCAACAGAATAACAAACACAATCAAACAAGCACAAACAAATTTAATATGATTTGACTTTTAGCTAACCTACATCCACGAATGAAAAGAAATCCACTCGAACAAAATATAGAAATTACAATAGAGATATGCCCTTAGTGCTCACGTTAGCCTATGGATACCCTACACACCACTGATAACCTTAATATCTTACACAAACAAAATTACAAGATATAAAAATTGTAAAAGGCTTCTCATCCTAGCCATTTCCGGCCTCTGGGTCCTTCCATCCATTCTGAAATTCTTATATCTTACCTCTCCACCCCATTGGTTTTTCTCTTATACTCAAAACTCTAACACAACAAATTCTTTTATAGGCCACACACAAACCTAAACCACATCAAAATGAGAAAACCAAATCCTAAACAAATAAGAAAACTAAAACCAAAACCAAAACAAAAACATAAACTCAATCCTAAATAAACTAAAATTCTTAAGCTTCTTGGATTTGAGCCAACACACCCAACAATCTTCACCTTTGCTCAAATCCTCCCAAACACGAGCACATCAGACAACAATCACTAACAAATGACTATGACTATGAACAACAAATATTGCCATGACACGAAGACAACAATGATCGAAAATGACCATTAACATCATAAACATCAAAATCACAAACATCAATACACTCGAACAAAATCTTCAATCTTCAAACTTGTACCGAGTTGTCATTACCATGTCGCAACCATTGTTAAGTATCCATAGGACGATTTCCTAGGGCTCCACTAACAATCCAAATGCTCTATCACGCCCAACATCAAACTATACACTCCATCACACTATGAACATACCACAAGCTCCAACATACCAAAAATGCATCACAAACTCCACCATGCCAGGACCAAACTGTAGGCTTTGATACCACTTGTTGGGAAAAATTCTCTAATCAAGCAGAATAACAAACATAATCAAAACAAGCATAAACGAATATAATGTAGTTTGACTCTTAACCAGCCTACATCCACAGATGAGAGAAATCCACTCGAACAAAAGATAGAGATTACAATAGAGATATGCCCTTAGTGCTTACGTTGGCCTATGGATCTCCTATACACCACTGATAACCTCAATATCCTGCCCTCACACAATTACAAGATATAATAATCTTAAAAGGCTTCTCGTCCTAGCCCTCTTCAGCCTCCGAACCTCTCTTCCCTTTTGAAACTCTCACATATTGCCTTTTCACCACATTGGTTTTTCTCTCGTACTCAAAATTATAACATAACAAGCCATTTTATAGGCTACATACAAACCCAAACCATATAAAAAAAGGAAAACCAAATCCTTAACAAATAAGAAAATGAAAACAAAATCCAAAACAAAATCATAAAGTTAATCCTAAACAAACTAAAATTCTTAAACTTCTTGGATATGAGCCAGCAAACCCAACAAATGGTTTGAAGCAAGTCGACCCTTTCTCACCTTTTTTATTTCTGATTGTTGTGGAAGTTCTTCACCTTATAATGGATGAGGCGGTTAATATAAATGTAGTAAAAGGAATTAAACTTGACAAGCATGAGATTTGTGTCTCTTATCTACAATTTGCAGATGACACTTTACACATTTGTGAATGGAATGACAAAAATATATTTTAGCTAAGAAGAAATTTGTGGTGTTTTCAAATGATCTTATGTCTGAACATTAATCTATCAAAGAGCTATCTGTATGGCATCAATGTTATAGACTTTAAAGTAGAAATGATGGCAGTGACCATTGGATGTAAAGCAGGCTCCCTTCCTTTTGTGTATCTTGACATGCCAGTTGGTTCATCAATGAAACAATGTAATTCTTACAAGCTTATAATTAATAAAATGGAGACCAGATTGTTAGCTTGGAAGATGAAGTTGATGTCTGTAGAGGCAGGATCACACTTCTCAAGTCTAGTTTCTCTAGTTTGCCTTTGTATTTCTGTTATATCCTTCTCTACCCGCCTTCTGTTCTAAAAAAAAATTGAATCACTTCGCAAATACTTTCTTTGAAGAGGTTCAAGAGAATAAAAAAAATATTCATCGGGAGGTCTTGGCTTAAGAAGCCTTGAGAGCAAGAATTTAACTCTTTTATCTAAATGGTGGGTGAGATATAAAATTGAAAAAAAATGCATTTTGGAGTTTAGTTATTAGTTCCGTTTATGAGGAAAATAAGGGCTTCAAGTTAGGTTCGAAGAATTCAACTTGGGGAACAATTTCAAGTGGTGGAGAGATTTTATTAGTCAAAAGAGTAAACTTAAACGATAGTTTGAATTGGTCAGTTGGGGATAGGGAATCTATTAAATTTTGGCTTGAGAAGTGGATAGGGGTCAGGCTTTATATGTGAGGTTATGGGAGGTTTCCTGGAGTTTATAGGTTTTATTCTTGTAGGGATTGTTTTATTTCAGGAATGGAAAATTGGGTTGAGGGGTTTTAAGTCTGAGATCAATCCTTGTTCAATGAGTTTAGAGGTCATCTAGGCACAGAGGTGAGGGAATTACAGTCTATATCAAACACAATTTCATTGGACTAGTATAAAGAAGACAAGCTCGCTCGAGCTTTAAGCAATAATGGCGCTGTTGACACCCAATTTTGTTTGGGTGCAATTTTTTTTTATCTTAGTTCTAGGTTAAGAAAAGTTAGTTTAGAAGCATCTTTTTTTGTAGGGGCAATTTGGTTTTTTTTTCGTCATTAATTTTTAGGAGTTTAAAATGTTCATCTATGGTAGAAATAGGAATTAATTTAGTTTAGGTATTAATTTGGAGTCTTAAAGACCTTGTAAGGTCAATTTAGGCAAAAGGGAAAAGTCTGGGTGAAAATTAAGGGTTTTTAGAAGATTTTAGACAAAATTAAAAAATTTAGGGTAAATCTGACAAAATTATGAAATACTGAGAAATTCTGATTATTGTTATAAAGTTTTAGGCTAATTTAACAAATCAGGTGAAAATTGGGCTAAATTACAATTTCGCATAAAATGGGAACCAGATTAGTATCCTAAAAGTTTGTTGGACTAAACTGACATTTTGACCAAATTATGTCCTAACCTCTTACCTACCTCCTAGAAAGGAAAAGCTGCAACCTCTAGCCCCAGATTTTTCGCAGCTCACCTCCCCGAACCCTAACCTTCTTCAGTTGACCGCCGCCACCCCTGGAAGTGCTGCCCCTCTGTCCGACGCCTCCAACACCACCTCCATCCATAGCCACCGACCCAGGTTCGCCTCCCCTCATCCGTCCCACCCCTCGCCGGCTACCCTCACAGTACCCACAGCCACCAGGGAGACAAACCGACGAGGAGGAGGCTGCGCGTCTCGATTCCCCCTCCGTTTTCGCTGCCGTCCAGCCCCGTTCCTTACCGGCAGCCCGCCAGAGGTCGCCATCCGTCTCCCGTGCAAGCCCACGCCGCCGATCGACCAAACAACGCCGGAGAACACCGAATCGAACCAGATCAGGATCGCGACCCGCTAAACCCGACCCATTCTTGAGTTGACCGTGTCAACTTTGATCATTCTTGGGATAACCCCTGCTTATTCCATTAGCTTTTTCTTTCATTCGTCTAAGTCACTAACTTTCTTTTGTTTTGCAGATTAGTCACTGACAGTAAACTTTTGATGTTTATTTTATTTTTTTTGTTTTTCTTTGTTTCTTTATTTATTTGCTTGTTTGGCCATGCGTTAAATTTAACTATTAAATTCACATAGGAATATAACCTAGGATGTTTATTTATTTATCTCTTTGTTTATCCTTTATTTTCTTTTAATTTTTAGAATAGCTTGATTTTGCTTTTATTTTGAATCTCACAATACACCAAAAAATCACACTTAGAAAAATTGAATTCCACGTGGGTTTAATGAAAAATTGAATTCCACATGGGTTTAATAAAACCCTAAGATAAATTTAGGATGATAATAAATTTTAGAATCCATATCCGGCTGATCTGGTAGGATTCATGGTTTGGATAATTATCTAAGATCTTCATAGATAAATAACTTATAAAATTTTGAGATCCATATCCAGGTGATCTAATAGGATTTATGGTTTGTGTTGATAATTAACTAAAATATTTAAAAGATAAATAAAGTTAAATAAAAATGGATTAAAAATAGATTAAGTTTTGGTCTAATAGGATCCATAGTTTGGAAATATCAAAATTTCATAAAACAAATAAAATCAAATAGTAAGGTTTAGAAGTCCATATTTGGGAAGTGGTTCAATTAAAATCCATAGCTTGAAAAATTAATCAAATTAATTAAAAGCAAGCAAAAAAACATTTTAATTAAACTAAGGTGTCAACTTTCAGGTGCTATAATAAAGTTATTTTAGCGTAACTGTACTCCTAAATCCCTGGAACTCTTGTAGACCATTTTAAAATATTTAATTGACCTAGGTGTAAATGGATTGAGGGTGACTTTTAAAAACACATTGCTCTAAGCGCACTCTCAGTTAAGTCATTTGTGGAATTGCTAGACTGTCAGACATTGCATGCAGCCCCTCAATCGTCGATTATCTTCTAGAATTCTTGGTGTCCTTTGAAGGTGAATTATTTTACTTGATGAGCATCTCTCTCAATTGTCTTCCAACAAGAGTGAATTTGGCAAAGAGGGGAATGAACCAGATTGATGCTTTTTGCCCCTTCTGTAAGAATGTTCTGGAAAGTGTCGATCACATTTTTCTGAAATGCAAAATTGCGGACAAGCTTTGGAATTCCATATCTATTTGGTGGG
The DNA here is from genome assembly GCA_005392925.1 of Aquilaria sinensis. Taxonomy (NCBI): domain Eukaryota; kingdom Viridiplantae; phylum Streptophyta; class Magnoliopsida; order Malvales; family Thymelaeaceae; genus Aquilaria; species Aquilaria sinensis. The sequence goes on along the minus strand of SMDT01000598.1, from coordinate 130,892 downwards.
GAGGTCAACTCAGGAATTTGGATAAACTTTGGCAGCTATTCTCAATTACGCCCTTCTCTTTAGGATCTCAAGATACAACAAGGGGTTGGGATTTAATAGTTAAGCTGGTCTTTCGTGTTTATGGTCTGCAAGGAATCAGCTAATCTTTTCTAACAAAGATTGCTCAGTTTCTCAACTCTTCTCTAATGTGCAATCACTTTCTTTTTCCTGGATCTCCAATAGAGCAGGTCGAAAGGATTCATCTTTTGCTTCCTGGTGCCTAAATCCGGGTCTTTTGTTTATAATGTAATCTTGGAGAGCTTAACTTGGTGACTTAGTTTTTTGGACTTGTTTGCTTAGTCAGGCTCCATCCTCCAATTCTTGTATCTTTTTCTCCAGCTTCTTGTTGGCTTTAATTTAATTCTTTTGCCAATAAAAAAAATGATGATTAAAAAAAGAAAAGTTTTCTTTTGAGATTTTGTGTAATGAGAGTTTTAAAAAAGATTAGAAAGGAGAAGATTTCCTTTTAGAGTTTTGTATGGTAAGAGTTGAAGTGTAATAAGATAAATTGGATAGTAGGAACTTTCTAGAAAAAAAGAAAAAGAAACACTTCATCCTTCATCCTTTTTTGGATGACAAAAAAAATAAATACATTTCATCCTTTTTAAGACTAAGAAGCAATTTTTAGGAAGTTGCAAACCCATGGCCCGAGTATCTATATTCTTTTGATATTTTCATTTTCGTTTGCTAGTGACAAATTCTTCATTTGAAAATAACTTTAGCATTTAATGTCAAATATTGCAAATCTATCCAATAGTAGTATTTAACTTTAAAGATTTAAACAATCTATTGCAGTTGTTAATAATTTATTCAAACATCTAATACTATATTTAAATGTTATTCTCAAATAATACCAAAATGGGAAGTAGCTCTTCCAACTCCATAAATAGTCTTGAACAGTCAAAAACTTTCACCTTTACTTTTTTTTTAGCCGCATCAAAACCTCCACCCAATGGTTAGAACTTGTAATGTTACCAGGAGGTGTACCATTCAAACCCCCACCTCTTTCTTGGTCTCCTGTTCATATACCTTAAAAAAAAAACCCTAATTCTAGATGAAGTTAAGATTCAAGCTCACAGCCTGAGTATCCATCGTTTTGAACGTTTTATAGTAAAACAATAACAAAAGGGTTTTTCCATAAAAAAAAAAAACAAAATAGTTTTTCATTCCATGATTTTAGCACAATATTAAATAAAAAAAAGTTCAGCAACTCGTGAGAAATTTTCTAGGAATGTTTTAGGGAAACAGTGGGTATTAGGGTGTCAGAGTTGATAATATCAATTAATTGTCAAATTTCACAAATTATGTAAAATTGAAGTGCAAAATTTCATGCCAAATGCACTGATTAACACAACTCTCTTATTAATAAAATAATGAGAAAAAAATTCAAAACCCATTATCATAAGAATTTTTTTATTTGCGTAAAAAACTGAAATTATTAACACATTGACATCATTGTCCCCTTATTTTTTAAAGCTTACACCTTTTCTCTTGATTCTTTTACACTACCCAACAATAAATTATGAATCTTAATTTAAGCTGTGCGACAGTCATCTTCCAGAAATTTCAGTCTCTCTAATATTTGTTTATACTTAATATTTATTTTAAATCATTATTATTTTTCTCTATGTAAACACATTTTTCTATTTGTAAATGCAAATCAATGTTTTTCAATGTTCTCTAACTATGAACAAAAAATCAAAAAATTTAAAATTACTAAAATATAGTTACCAAACAATTTAAATTAGAATTTCAGAAATTATTGTCAGATAATGTAAATGAATTGGGGGATAAAATCTAGAGGTTTTTGAACATAAGGGGTGCAAAGTGTAGGTTAGGGTAAAGTTGAGGGGCTTTTTGTAATTTACCCTAAAAGAAACCTAGCGGTTATGTCTAAATTAATATAAAAATAGTTAGGAAATATGTAAAACCTAGATGTACTATAATTATTATTTCGAAAGACATGTACTATAATTATTCTATCAATTTGCTCTAGATAATCTTACATGTTATAGTTGATCGGTGAAAAAACAAATGCATTAAGTCAATTATTGTGTACCAATGACATATTGATACTTAATTTTTTTAAAACTAATATAGTATGATTTTTATATCATGATTTTTAATTAAGTACCATTATCACATGGGTGTATGCTGCTACTAAGTTTGCAGAAAGATTAGTTATGTGGGAGGAATTGATTTAGTTGGCACACACTTACCAACATGATCACTGGCTTTGTATTGGCGATTGCAATGAGATACTTTATTAAAAAGAAAAAAGAAAGGCAAATTAAAGGATGACAAAAAGATGTTGGCTTTTTATGAGTTTTTACTAAATGCTAATTTGCATGATATTGGATTCAATGGCCAAAGATTTACCTGGTTCAACAAAAGAAAAAAGGGTCTAATAAAAAAAAAGGATTGACAAGGGACTTCTTAACGGCCACTAGAGGATGGTCTTTCCTACTACCTAGGTTTTTAATCTTCCTAGGATAAGATTAGATCACTCTCATATTCTGCTAAATACTATGTTAAATGATAAGAAGCCCAGAAAGAAGTCCAAATTTGAACAAATGTGTGTTAAAGAATCAATGTAAAGTAGTTGTTTTTTAAGCCTGGTAAAGAGTTTCTGATTCGGATGCTTGAAGAGATTTGAGGAAGAAATTATGTGAATGCAGGGAAGATCTCAAAAAATGGAGTAAGAACCATTATAGGAATTACAAATAGGAAATTGAAAAGCTCATAGCCAAACTAATTGAAGGCTAGGAATTAGAATCTATTTTTGTGGAAAAGGAAAAACAGATTCATAGGCAATTGGAGGAATTATAGACTTGGGAAGAAATGTTTTGCACACCAAAAGAATAGAGTCAACTACTTATAATTGGGGCATAGAAACATTACCTTTTTCACTTGTCTATAGTTCAAAAAGAGAGCAACTAACAAAATCTTAAGGCTAAAAAATGATAGAGGAAGTGGGTTGAAGATAAGAAGGAAATTATGCAAATGTCCAAGTCTTATCATGAAAAGCTGTTCTCAATAGATGAAATTAACCAGGATGTCTCAGTGTTAAACTGCCTAGATAAAACTGTTACAACAAAGATTAATCAGTGCCTACTCCTAGAAGTCAGTGAGCGGGAGATCAAAGTAGCTATTTTTCAGATGGGTGGTCTTAAGGCCCCAAGCCCTGATGGATTCTCAGGTAGTTATACCAATTCTTTTGGGATGAAGTGGGGGGGTGAACTTTCTTTAGTTAAGGCAATTTTGAATCTTTCCTAAATCAAACATCTATTGTGCTTGCTTTTAAAACAAGTTCTGCTAAAATTGTGTCTTAATATAGGCCTATTAGTTTATGCAAATTTTATTACAAAATTATCTTGAGAGTTTTGGCAAATAGGATTAGACCCCACCTTGATACTATCACCTCACCATATCAAAATGGATTTATCAAAGGTAGGATGATTCAAGATAACATTATGGTAGCTCATGATGCATTCTATCATTTAAAAATTAAAAAAAAATCTGGTGAGAAGTATGAGATGGCTTTGAAATTAGGCATAAGTAAGGCTAATGACAGGGTAGATTGAAGGTTTTTTGCTTGTACAATGGAAAAAAATGGGTTTCTACCAAACTTGGATTGATTAGGTAATGAAATTGGTCAAGTCAGCTTTTTACAAGTTGGTTATAAATGGAAAAGAATCTAATTTATTCTTTCCCACCAGGGGCATTAGACAAGAAAATCCATTGTCCTCTTACTTGTTCATTTTTGTGACTAAAGCTTTATCTTCTTTAATATCTACTACAGTTGAGCATAAGACTTTAGAAGGTGTGCAGCTGACCAGGCAATGTCCAATTTTGTCCAATTTATTATTTGTGGGTTATTCTATGTGTTTTTCTGGCAATTTCTAAAATAAATTATATAAAGTTTAGGCAGTTAATGGATGCTTATTGTTAGGATTCAGGTTAGTCGGTTAATTTAGACAAGTTTTCTGTATTCTTTAGTCAAAATACTCTTGTTGATATTCAAAATCTAGCTAGTGCATGGTTGTAAATTCCAGTGACATTTAATCCTAGCAAATACTTATGTTTGCCTATTGTATGAGGCAAATCTAAAACTGAAGCCCTAGGGTTTGTTAGCGACAAAGTGGCAAAGAAGCTCTAAAGATGGAAGGGTCAATTTTTATCTCACACTGGAAAAAAGGTGTTGGTTGAATCTGTAGCAATTTCCATACCAACCTATTCTATGGCTTGTTTTAAATTCCCTACAAGTTAGTGTAGGATGATTAACTTTTTGAATACCAATTTTTGGTGGGGGACTTCTGAAATAGGCAAAAATGTTTACTAGAGGAATTTGAGTAATTTAACAAAGCCCAAATCAAATGAAGGCCTAGGCTTTAAAGATTTGAAAATTTTCAATAAGGTTCTCTTAGCAAATATAGCTTAGAGGATCATTAGAAATCTTGCAAGTTTTTAGCTTAGGATTCTAAAAGGATTATATTTCCCTAATTCTTCCTTCATGAATGCCCAAAAAGGATCTAGAGACTCCTAGGGATGAGCTAGTATTCTTGAGGGAAGAAATATAATTCAAAAATGTTTTTGTTGTCAGATTGGAGATGGGAAGACTATTCGTGTATAGAGAGATTCTTGGATCCTTGTAGTTGATAGATTTTTTCCCCTTATTACCCCTGTGCCTCATAATTTGAGCAATATCAAGGTTTGGCAAATTATGAAACCTACAGTTTAGAATTGGGACTTAAGAAAAATTTAGCAGTGGATCTTTAACCAGGATGCTAAAGCTATTAGGCAAATCCCTATTAATGTTCATAAAGAGCTTAATATTATTATTTGACCTTTTGAAAAAAATTAGAGAGCTTACAACTAGATCAACCTATATTTTTTTGTCACCAATTGCTGAAATTTCTTGGCCTTCATCTTTACATTCTCCTGATCCTAGATTGTGAAAACATTTACAAAAGTTGAAATACCTATCTAAGCTTGTAAATTTTGCTTGGCATGCTTGTCAAAATTGTCTGCCCACTAATCTGAATTGAGCCAAAAGACAACTTACAAAATATGGTAAATGCCATTTTTTGCTTTTCTTCTAAATCTATTGAACATGCTTTGTTATTGTGTGATTGGACTAAACTTATTTGGTTTAGGGCAATGGATTATGTGGTGGACGGTAGAACTATTACAATGTTTGATGATTAGCTTTTCTTTATGATGATTAAAGTAGCCCCAAGATCTATTGAGGGTCATGCTTTTTTATCTAGAATCATTTTGTATGCTAGCATATTTGGTTATCCAAAATGCCATAGTTTTTCAATAGAGAAGGCTGTGTCCTAGTGGTGGTATTCAATATAGCAACCATGCTTCTCTAGAATACTAGTAAACTATTAAACTACCTGAGGCCAGGGCTGGGAAGATAATGCAGATCATTTTTTTATTAAGCTTGCTACAGTAAAAATTAAGATGAATTCTTATGCTAGTACGATAAGGACTTAAAGAAAGCTAGGACTATGGGTGAAAGTTTTTGGCCCAACTCAAAACCCAACCCCAAAATTGGCCATATTTTTCAAGTTAGGGTTAAGTCAAAGGAGTAGAAAAAAAGTATTCGGGCTAACTTGAACCCAACCCTATTCAAAGACTCAAAAGTCGGGTTGATTCGGGTTGAACTTGAAACCACCTGATTGACCCGAATAAAAGCCTCCTGCCCAGCCCATTGCACTAATTTGGGTTTGTTAGTTGCTAGTCTGCTAACCCAAGTGACTAACCCTAACCTAACTCAGCCCAAGTGACTAACCTTAACCTAATTAAGCCCAAATGACTAACCCTAACCTAACTAAGTCTAAGTAAGTCCCTAATAATCCCAAGAATCCCAATAGCCATGCACAGCAGCACAGGTACAGCTGTACAGTGTCTTTAACTTGCTGGCTGCTAGGCATCTGTCCGTCCTACTCCTCCGCTTGTTGCCTGTTTCTCCGTCCTCACACCGAGCAGCCTCCACCTTTGTTTGCACAACCTCCTCTTTCCTCCTCCCTTTTCTCTTGTCACCATCATTAACCTCTCTCCCCCGCCCTCCCTATTTACCCTTTTGATCATTGTCGTCCACTGGTTGTCGTAATCATTTTCCGTCGATCTCCAATTCTCTTTCTCAAAGCCATATGAAATCATCGCCGTTGCCTAGTGGTCGCCCTTAGCTCCACTATCGGGCTCCTCGTTAACCTCTGGTTCACTGTTAACTGTCATTCCTCAATTTGCCGTTCATCGCCATTTCTCAGTTGGCTATTGTTGTCCCCTGCCAGCGGTGGGGTGCTGGGTTTATGTCGGGTAAACCTGACCCTAACCCTATATTTTTAGGTTGGGTTTGGTTCGGGTTAAGCCAATTAATAAGGTAAGGTCGGGTTATATTTTTCGGATGGAGAAGTTACTTAAAATTTTAGGTTTCGACCCTAAACCAGAAATTTACATCCCTAGGTGGGACTAGTGATATGTTCAGGGACAGTAAAGGCCATCTAGTTCTAGTAGGTGAGGAAAGTACAGATGCAAGTTTAAATTTGATTACAGAAGCTGTAGCAATCAGATATGGCTTAAGGAAGGCTATCCTATTAAAGGTTCAACATGTGAAGATGGAATATGGATTCCATAATTGGCATTGATGTTATGAATAAAGAAAAAAAAGCATGGAAAATTAAGGGCACGCTTTAAGGCATTGGATTGTTAAAAAGCCAGTTTTCTTCTTGTTCTTTATCTTACATTCCTAGGTACATTAATACTTGTGTTGATGCTATAGAATCAGGGTGCAAAAAGGGAAATAAGATCTTTAGATTGGACAAATTGTCCTTCATTTTCCTTCTAAGATTGCTTGTGGTGTGATATGTTGTATGACCCTCCTTGATTTTAAATAAAATTCATTTTCTCTAGTTTAAAAAAAAAATAGAAGACAAGAAAAGGTTACCACTTCAAACTTGTCATCTAAGGCCCACATGGTTTTGGATAGAAGAACATAAGTTTAATGCAATTAAAATTTTGTATTAACACTTGTAGGCAGCTGAGATTACGATGCCCATGTTGATTCATTTTTTTTTTGCTTTTTTATTTTTGGTGAATACCCAACATTAATTTTTTTAATTGACAAAAAAATGCATTTATTAAAGTCAACGAGAAGCTAGAAACAAAGTACAAGGCTCTTCTGAGAAACAATGAAGCTGTATAACAAAACAAGCTTATCAAGCAACCAACTGACAGACCTCCTACAGGAAAATTTTATAAAGAGATTGAGAATTTAAGGACCATGAATCAAATGAAAAAAAAAGCCGACCCAGATCATCTTAAAATCCAAAAGTGTAAAGAGAATTTAATCGAAGAGATTTCCTAAAAAAAAAGGCTCAATGTTTTGATAGATGATATTGTATCAAATCAACCAGATGATCCAAATCACTGCCTTTGCTGTAACATTCCAAGACCTGCTGCTCAATTGGCTCGCTACGGTGAATGGAAGAGTGAATACCCCACGTTAATAAACAATAAATAATTCTTTTCTTACTTCAATTAAAACAAATAGAAAATATTCAAATCGTATGGATAGAAATTAGTGAAGGGCTTTAGGGTTAAAGAAACCCTAAAAAACCCTCATCAGGTGATCTAGGTTTACGGCAACACAGTATTGAATCAATTCCTTATTTCAGTGATCGATGGAGAAGTTAATTGTATAGAAACAAGTTGATTCTAATTCAAAACTCAATTGGACATAACCAAACCCCTATTCAATTATAGGTTTTTTGACAAAATATATTTTATTCTAATAAAAAATAAGTCAAATAACATTTTATAAACTAATGATAACATACGAGTTTAGGAACAATAGGAACATAAAATTGGCCACTAAAGCACTACTTGTTCATATAACACCAAATGCGAAGAGATAAATTTATTGAGTCAAACATTTCATGTAAATCAGAATAAATCTAGAATAGATTACGCACAAATAATTAGAAAAAAGTCCAAATAAAGAATGGTCAAATATTCAAAATGAACAATAGACAATCTAACAAATAAAAGGTGGATCAACCCCTAATAATAGATCAACTAATATAAAGTCCCATATAATGAAAAGATAAAGAAAAATCTAACACCGTTACACGATCCATTATTTGAAATTCCCTCATCATCGATGCCTTTAATTTTTCACTTTCTAGCCTCTACCTGACCCACTAACACAAAAAATGCATCATTTAGATCTGTTTATTGTAGAGTTTCAAAAGAACTAGATAATGTTTCTATTAATGGTGATAAATGAGTTTTGTGAATGAAATGAATGAAGAAGAAATAGTGAAAGAAGAGATGAGAATGATTGATTGTGTTAGATAAAAATAGTAAATCAACTGGCTAGACTTGTATTAGAATATAAACCTAATTGATGGTGTAGAGAAGAGAGGAAAAAGATATACTTATCCATTGAGGATTGGTCAAAATGATGCTTTACTTAGTTTCTAAATGTACAGCAACATGCCCGGTCTTGCTTTAGTAGTAAACTTGTTAAAGTGCATGCAACATAAACAAATCCAAGACTTGAGTTCAAGCAGTGGTACAAGTTGTTTCCAACAAGTTTTCCTTAAAGCTTTTTCGCTCTTTCACTTAACTTTTAATAGTGTTTGATTCAAGAGTTTTCAAAATCTTTGGTAATTAAGATTTTAGGAGAATAATATTTTGAAAAATTGTAATATAAAATTTTTAATACTCTATTTGTCTCAAAAAGAATGACAAGTTTTTTTTTTGGCTAACCCAAAAAGGATGAGTTGTTTCACTATTTGAAAAGTTTATGCTTATTTAAACTTTTTCTACACAAAACCTAAAAAAAGAATATCTTTTCTTTTTTTTTTAATCATTATTTAAATTCTCATTACACAAAACCAAATTTTTTTTTTATTTTAGCTTCAGGGATACAAATGGAAAGAACAACATAAATAATACACTTCTTAATCTCCGTGAAAAAAAAATTTCATCACCGAAAATGAGACGAAGAGTATGTAAAAATAATTGAGTATCAATCCGAAAATAGAATCCAAACAACATTGTGTTTCATTAAATTGAGAAAATAATTCCTCTAATTTTCACTTTCTAATAGCACTTTTTTTTATCCATATTTGCAAAGTAACTTCCCCAACTCCACATGGGGAATGATTTTCCAACAAACTATGGATAAACATATCTTTCAAAAAAAAAAATAAGAATCCAAGAAATTATTTTCTCTATCTAATTAAACACAATGTGTTGTTTAGATTTTTTTTCCACCATTGGTACTTACCCATTTTTATACTTTAAAAGATGAAGATTATTATTTCTCAAAAGGTTAATTTTCTACAACCTTATTTTTCAATGATTTTGAAAAAAATCATTGTTCCAAACACTCTTTGTAACATGATTCTAAATACATATAAAAAAACAAAAGAAAAAGAAATTTATTCAATGAAATAGGTTACGTACTACTATTACCCACATGCAAGTCATTGCAGGCTTTGTGATATATATATATATATATATATAGGAGAAGAAAAGGAAAAAGAAAAAGAGTAACCCGAGCTAGGAAGGTGAGGTAAGCCAAGTTCCCTCACTTGCCACAAATACAAAGGTGGAGTACGGACGATCGTAGGACGATCAACGCTAACTCTTACTAGGGCTATAAATGAATTGAACAAAGATGAACGAGAGCTATTTATGTTCGTTCATTTAGGTTTTTAATAAACACGAATGTTGACACCCAATTTCGTCCGGCTTTTTTTTTAAAATTTTAAAAATTTTATTAAAAAAAAAAATTAAAAAAAAAATTATTATTATTATTATTATTATTGCTAAAAAATTTTAATTATGTTAATTAGTTTAAAATATATTTTTATTTTGAGAAGATTTGATTTAAAATAATATATGTGTGAATATGTATGTGTTTGAAATAAAAATAAAATTTCAGAAAAAAATGACAAAAAATTAAAAGTTTGAGGTAAAAATGACAAAATTGAGAAGTTTCGGACAAAATTGACAAATTCTGAAAGTTTCAGGAGCTTTGGGTAATTTTTCGCGTCAATTTTGGGCCTAAACGGACGTTTCTGGCCCAAATTGACAGAAAACGTTAAAATTGTCAAAATCAGAAGCTTCTGAGCTTATCCAGAGCTGGAGTAACGTAAAGGACTGAAACTGTCATTTTACCAATTTAAAAGATAAGTTTGATATTTTTTATTAATTTATCCGTCCACAGTTCAGCTAAGCTCCTTCTATAAATACCCCCCCAAATTCAGTGCTGAACACATAGAAAATCAGAGAAAAAAGTTCAGAGCTCTATTTTAAAAAAGAGAAAATAGAAGCCTTAGTCCTAGCCTCTCCTCCCTCTGCCAAAACAGTCCCAAAAATTATTCATTTTTACGTTTCGACTACCTTCTTCCTCCGTTTTCTCTTTCTTTCTTTTGCCGTCGCCGTCCTATCCCGCTGCCGTCGCCCTGCCGCCGCCGTCTCGCCGTCGCCGTCGCTCCTACTCCGTCGCCGCCGCCGTCTCCGCCGCCGTTGCCATTTCGCCGCCGTGCCCAGCCGTCCTGCCGCCGTCGTCCTGCCGTCTCGCGCCGCCGCGTCCAGCCGTTCCGCCGCCGTCGTCCCGGCCGCCGTCGCCCCGCGCCCTCGTCGCCGTCACCCGGCCGCCCTGCGCCCTCGCAGCCTCCGCCTGCCCAGCCCGTCACCCCCCTCCTCCCCGTGTCGCGTCTTCTCTGTTTTGAAAACAGAGATTTCAAAATTTTAATTTAAAAAGGGTAAACCTCTATTCCATCCTTCATCTTTTCAATTTCTTTCAATTTGGTCACTAACCTTTTATTTTGTTCTTGCAGAATTAATTACTAACCTCTTTTACTTTTTACTTATTTGTTTATTATTGTTATTATTACTAACCCTTTTTTTTATTGTTGTTATTAACAACTAATTAATCTAACTTTACTAACTTTTTTTTTGTTGTTATTAACAACTAACAACTAACAACTAACTTACTAACTTTTATTATTGTTATTAACAACTAATCTAACTTTACTAACTTTTCTTTTTATTGTTATTAACAACTAACCATATTAACTATGCTAACTTTTATTATTATTGTGTTATTAAAGTGGATGGCCAAAAAGCCCCACTTTATTATTATTAATTTTTTTTTATGATTGAAAAAATAAAAAGGGAATTTTATGTGAATAATTTTTAAAGGCTAACAAAAATCACTAATAAAAAAAAACCAACTATCTTTTATCATTTTGAGACATAACTTTTATTCCTTTTAATAAACAAACATAATGAAATAATGAAAAATAAATAAATAAATAAATGAATATAAATCATTTTTTTCAATGAAATAATTTAAAAAATAAAAATAAATAATAAATAAATAAATAAATACAAATCATTTTTCAAATATATCTTTAAAAGTAATGATTTTTTTAATTAATAATTAATTAAATAATTAAAAAAATAAAATAAAAATTAAACTCCATGTCCAAATGATCCGCCAGGATCCATGGCTTGGAAAATATTTTAAATAAAGTATATAAAATATTTTTTTCCTTTATTATTAAAAAATAAAAACTTTGGAATATTTTTACTTAGCTCTTTATCCAGAAAAATAATAAAATATAACTTTTTAGTTTCTTTATTAATAAAAAGAATAAAAGAGTAAAAAAAAATTTTTGGGCTAATATTTTACTTTTTTTTACTTATTTCTTTCAAAATAATAAAAATATACAACTTTTTGTTTCCTTTATTAAATAAAATTTTATCCAAATGATTTCAAATAAAGGTAATAATAAAAAAATTAAATCTCTTTACTTATTAATTAGAGGTATTTATAAATTAAAAAATTAAAAAAAATCTTTTAACAAACAAAAAGAACATAAAAAAAAAAATCATATAAATATCAAAAACTTTTCTTTATATACATATAAATCTTTGATTTCTTTAATCTTTTTTTAAAATAAATTATATAAATATCAAAACTTTACCTTTATTTTTTTAAAATATACATATAAATTTTTAGTTTCCTTATTAAATAATCATTTTTGCTTAATTTTTTTTATATAAAAAAATAAAACAAATAAATATTAAGACTTTTCTTTTTGAAATATACATATAAATTTTTGGTTTCATCATTAAATAAATAAAGTTTTGTTTACTTTTTGATTCACCTTTTTATCAAATAAAATATTAAGACTTTACTTTTATTTTAAAAATATACATATAAATCTTTAGTTTTCTTCATTAAATAAATAAAACCTTGATTAAATAATTACTTTCTTGGTTCATCTTTTATCAAATTAAAAAAATAAGCTTAAAAATAAATATGTATAAATATCAAGACTTTTTATATAAATCTTTTCTTGAATAATTAATTTTGGTTTATCTTTTATCAAACAACAAAAATCAATCAAATACATGAATATCAAGATTTTTTTTAACTCTTTTGTTTTCTTTGGTAAATAAAATCCTGGTATTAAATAAAAAAAATAAAATAAAAAAAAAAAATAAAAGAAAACCTCCACTTTATTTATTGTTATTTAATTTTTCTTTATTTTATGGTTAAACTCATTTCATTTAAAGAAATTAGCCATAAAAAATATATATGTAAAATAAATCTGAACCATGTTGTTAAGTCAAAAAAAAGAATTTTTTAGTTCATGGTATATTGGCTGGAAACTGTCTCGTGCCCGCTTTTGAGCTGCTTCACCTGGTGAAGAGGGTCTGGCTGAGTAACAACGCCCCGTACCATGATCAAAGATTTTTTTTATTTTTAAACTCTTTGATTCCTTTAAATTAACTTCTTATTAAATAAAAAAATTAATTATTTTTTTAATTCTTTTATAAATTGAGTAATTCTTTAAATAATAAATATCCTTCATTAAACAAGAAAAATCAGATATGAAAAAGAAAAGAAAGATAAGAGAAAGATAAAAATCAAAAAGATAAAGAAAAGAAAGAAAAGAAAGAAAAGAAAAATAAGATATAAAAAAGAAAGATTTTTTTTTAAAATCATTAACAAATTTAATAAAAAAGGACTTATAAGTTAAACTAATAATTAATTCCATAAAATAATAATTAAATAATTAACTCTAAATAATTTCCATATCCGCATGATCCGGCAGGATCTACGGTTTGGAAAATATCGACTTTTTTAAAAAAAAAAAATTAAATAAATAAAAAGGTAAAAATCCATATTTACAATATGGATTAAATTGATTAAAATTTCGTCAAATTCTGTGTCCAAATGACTCGGCAGAGTCCATGGTTCGGAATCCAAATCTTCCGTGTCCAAATGACTCGGCAGAGTCCATGGTTCGGAAGTATAAAATTCTATCCAAATTAACTTAAAAATCCACATTTTCCCATAATTCAGTTAAAATTTCTAATTTCGAAAATTAACTGAAAATTATTTAAAAGCAAAGCGAAACAAAATTAAAATCAACTAAGGTGCCAATTTTGGGTGCTATAACAATATTGTTTTAGCGTAACCGTACTCCCGATCCCCGAACTCTCGCAGACCAATTTTAAGGTGACCAATCGACCTAGGTAAACGGATTGGTGGCGACTCCAGAAAACCCGACGTTGCCACAACGAATAAACCTTATTCATGTTTGTTCATTTATTTAATATAAAATGGTTATTTCTGTTCAATTTTTTATATTCGTGAATAGCAATAAACAAACTAAACGAACGAACTCATTCATGAACACATGAACATGAACATGTTTATGAGTGTATAAAATATATTTGTGAACTATTTAAACGAACATAATGAACAGACATAAACAGACGAAGGCACACACACACACACACATACAAAAAGGTCTGTCCATATTCGTTCATTTAAATAAACAAATAGAAAATTGTGTTCGTATTCGTTCGTTTAACTTAATAAATGAACATAAACAAACTCCTACCGAACAATTTATAAATGATTTACCGAACATTTTATTTGTTTACATCCCTACCTATATCTTCAAAATTTCAGCCCACAACATTAAACGTACATGAACAAAATACTCCGCCGCCACCACCACCGCGTCAAGTTCTACGTCCAGACATTTGTGCATGGCCATAATACTCAATAACTAGTCCAAGTTCAGAGCTCTGAGTCTCAACAAAGATACACGCCTACGCACGTAATTTATTGTCATGCAGTTCCATGTATCACAATTTTTTTAACAAAAAAAAGGCCAAAGGAAAAAAGGGTAAATTACAAAAGTCCCCCTGTGGTTTTATCTAATCTATACTCTGCTCTATCTATTTTTAAAAATCTGCACTTTATCCCCTACTTTATTTATAATGTTTGATAACAACTTCTAAAACCCTAAATTAAACTTTCTGATAACTATTTTTAAGTAATTTCAAGATTTTTTAATATTTTTTATAGTTAACCGGCCTTTAAAAAATACTGATATGCATTTACAGAAAAAAAAATACATTTATAGAAAAGAAAAACTGACCATTTAAAATATATATAAACTATAAAAAAATATTAGAGGGACCGATATTATTGGAAGATAAATATCATTTAATTTAAATAACAGTTTTAAAAATTATTATCAGATAATATAAAAAAAACTATAGATAAAATGTAAATTTTTAAAAATAAAAAGATAAACTTCATAAATAATTATAACTTTCCCAGGAAAAACTTGATACATTGCTGTAAAGGTGGAGGTTGTAGATGTAGTTGTAACATTTTTGGATCAATATCTTATCTATTGGCGGCGGTGAAAATCTTTTTTCCCTCATCAGGAGTAATCATTGCTTTCTGAGGAAAAACTTGATACATTGTTGTAAAAGTAGATGTTGTAGATGTAGTTGTAACATTTTTGGATCAATATCTTATCTATTGGCGGCGGTGAAAATCTATTTCCCTCATCAAGAGTAATCATTGCTTTCTCAGGAAAAACTTGATACATCGTTGTAAAAGTAGATCTCGTAGATGTAGTTGTAACATTATTGGATTAATAGCTTATCTGTTGGCGGCGGTGAAAATCTTTTTCTCCCACCATGACACCATCTCACTGCTTAGGCATCTTTAATTAACTGACTCCTAAAAAGTTTCATCCGCTGTAATTAATTGAAAATCTTATCAAGACTTTTACGACTTTGTTGCCTCACATAGACTGAATAAATAGTTGTTGACCTTAATTACCTTTGCTTTTATTCCTAATGACTTGGTTGGGGTTTTTAGGTTTAGGGTTTAGATAATGACTCTCTGATATGTCTTATTATCTTCTGTCAAATTTGTATTCGGCTGTTTTACAAAGAGCTTAAGGGTTTGATATGGGAGGAGGAAGAGATCAAAATAAGCTGATGGTAGAAAAAAGGAATTCAACAGCTGGTAGATGGAATATTAATCCAACATTATTAACCATCTCTTTCCAACTTTTTCTTCATTGTAAATAATATTAGAGTGACAAATGTTTTTTTTTTCTCTAGCTGTAAAGATGTTAGCTTTTTTTTTTTCTATAAGCAATATTGTTGTGCCTAGGGGAGGTTGAAGATAGGATTTATTTTCGCCCCCATGAACTTGCATGCATTTATGAGTTGGACGTACGAATTCAATGGATGAGTCGAATAAGAAGAGCAACTGGGCCAGTGTACCGTATTATTGTAGGGCTGCCTGGGCTGGGTCTCTCTAGTTACATTAGCATTAATTCATTATGTGGTGGCCAGATTGATCACGTTTTTTGCATTTCTTCAATTGTCTCATTTGACACGACGCCTAGATGTGTTATGAACATAGTTAATGTTACATTTTATCAAATTGATTCACCGTCCAAAATTAAATAGATAGCTAGAAATTCTAATAAAAATATTATATTTGCGATTCATTTTTTTATATTCAAAAGTAAAGTATATAAGTACAATGTTTAATGAATTATTTATATAGTATATGAGACAGGAAAATACCTGTTTTTTCAGAACTCAAAAGATAACCTAAATGTTTGTTTTTTTTATATGTGATTCATGTTTGGCAGGTGAATTAACCGATTTTGTGGTCACAAAAATTACTCAAAAAATAACTAAAATTTACGTGTTGGCAGAAATCACTTGTTAGTGATTTATTTGAGCCCAAATAAATAATGCCATTGATTTTGTAAAGAACTGATCATTCATCCACAGAAAACGCGAATATTAATGGCGAATTTTGAGATTTTTTTTTTGGCACATAATTTCGAGCCCAAAACCTCTAACGAAATGTCATTTTCGTGGCGTCCTGTTGGAAAGTTTCGGAAAGATGCTTTTAAGGTGGATTTTGACTCCGAGGAGACAAACAGCCGGGCGAAGCGTAACGGATAGAGAGCGACAAGTCCTCCGCGCCTGATCATGTTAACCGGCCGCGACTTTATTCGCGCATCTCCTGCTGTACGACTTCGTTTTGGTCGGTCCTTTCCCTCCCCTTTAATTTTTATGTATATTTATTGCTTCCACATTTTTGTCTTTTGGCCTGCAGCCACAGGGTGGTGGTACATTGTATATAGCTGGCAAAACTGGTTGTTTATTATGACGAATTCCCCTTTAAAAAAAAAATAATAAAAGGAAAATAGGTCAGATATATATTAGTCATTATGCAAGGATTAATTTCCTATAATTAGATGCTAATCTTATTAAATTAAGTGTAATTTATTACTATCCTTTTTACTCAATTAACTGTGATGACCTGTTCAGCGAGAATTAATCAATTCCTGTGTTCATGTTTTCACATTAATTAACTGAGTTGGACAAGTGGTTTCATGTATTACTTTTGAAAATGCCCCTAAATATGGTTGTAAATACCCCAGGTTTGCTAATGTCAAAATTATCCCAACCATCCTTCCGTCGTCCTTCCACTAATCCATTGCTAATCACCGTTGTTCCACTGTCCTTCAGCTAGTCATCCTTTTACCATCATCTGCTAATTGGCCCTTGGCTTTAGATAGTTTCCATTTCACTTGTTCCGATCTGTTCCAGCTTTAATAGTTGCTCAACATGATTGCAGTGAACGGAGATATTAGATGCACAATTACAACAAGCAAGTGAGTAAGCAGCCGCAAAACGAATGGATCAACTCATAAAATTGGGTATCTTTTATGTGCATTTATGTTAGGACAAAATTGGAAATGTGTGGGCCCAAACAAAAAATGTATTAACCAAAACCTAAAAACATCAAATGATCTGGCCCTATGACATGAACTTGTGCCGTAAGTCTAATTCCTATGTTCATATGCTACTTTTGATATGAGAGGGCACCTTTATTTGTGATTAAATAATGAACTCTTTCTTTTTTTACCGCAAACTAATGAATACATTAACCAAAGCGCAAAACGTTCAACAACCAACTAGGGAGCTGGCCCTCACACCCTGCCCATAGTTAGCACACCTTGTAAATAATGAATTATTTTATGCATTATTTTTCATTGTTAGTTATCTTTCACTTAACTTATGTACTAATTGAACATCTAAACTTTAAAATTTTTCAAAAAAATATTTTTAAGTTACTTTTAAAAGAGTAAGTAATTTTATTTTTCTTTATGGCCTAATTACCCCAAATTATCTTGGACTATTTTGACTCGGACACTTTACCCATTGAACTATAAAATGACAAACTTTGATCCCCAAACTATCAACATTGGAACACTTTGGTCCTATGATTCAATAACACTATCACGAGATACATTTTCTAACAGTTCAATAACAGGATTGTCATCTGGATGTATAATTTAATATTTTAGACATATGATTTGTAAAAAACCTATAACTTTAGGACAAATTACAATTAAGCATGGCCATTTAAAATTTTTTTTTCCAATAATTTGCACCCAATTCTTTGGCTCTCACCCCCAAGCCCTTATCCTTAACCTAGTTGAGATAGGTAACAATTGACTGTTTCCCTCCAACCATGGCCTCCTCCATCACCACCTCCACCCCATAGCTAGGTTTGCCAAAATCTTGAAACTTGTTCACACTTGGCCTAGCAGGTTGCATTCTAAAAATGACTGCAATTGCAAGTACACCATCAAAACCACCACGATGAAAAAAAGGAATAAGAGGAAGGAGAAGTGGGAGAGCTTAGAGAGGGGAAAAAAAGAGAAGTAGGATAAGATTTGAGGATGAAAAATAGAGTGAATAAAGGATATTGATGGGTAATAGGCTGAGATCCAAGTTAGGGAGGGATCATTGTTAGGGAGATTGGCAGAGGCTTTTTGGAATGAGTTGGAAAGGGCTTGGTTCATGAAGGCATCAATGGGGAGGGAAACAACTTGGGAGTTCATGGCGGTTCCAGGGCATAAACGCGGATGGAGCAGCACATCAAGAAGAGATTTGACAGCGGGCTTTAGCACGATGATATCAATTTGGGAATACAAGAGTAAGAAGAAGAGAAAGCTTGTTAATTGTCTATAGGTTGGAAACAAAAATTATAGTTTAGATCATGTAATGGTACATAACTGAGTTACTAAGAAGCTAAAGTGTCTAAGTCATAATAGTTTAGGGATCAAACCGTGCCATTTTATAGTTAAGGGAAAAGTGCCCAAGTCAAAACATTCTAAAGAAGTTATAAGTAATTATGCCTTCTTTTATTAGGCTGGGCATGAAAAAAAATTCATGAAAATTTATTTACTTTCAAAAAAATTTATTCAAGTGATTATTAGATGGATCGAGTACTTAGTTTTCAAAAAAATTACGTTCTAGAAAAAATAGTACAAATAAAATAATATATCTAATATTAAGTTATTACTTCTTTTGTTTCAAATTTTTGCAATTGTTGATATTTTGGTTCATTTCGAATAATCTGATCCATTTCCAAATTTAGTAAATCTTTCACATTCAATCCACCATACCTTTATTTTGAACTCCCACTTCAAAATTAAAACACTAGTCTTGATTTTTGTTTAAAAAGAAATTATAGTTTGGTCCTTGTACTTTTTTAAAATTTTGTTGCTGTTTAAAAAAATTTAAAAAAAAATTCTATTCTGGTAATTATATTTCAAAAAATTTCAAATTGACCTCAAAACATTGATACAATTTTTAAGCAGTTCAATACAATTTCATGGACATAAAATTGAAAAAAGTAACAAATTTTATGACATCTTAATCTTCTTGTAAAAACCAAATATATAAAAAAAAACATGGGACAATGTCAGTATTTAACTTGAAATTATGAACGGAATCGTAGAATTTGAGCATGACAAAGGCAAGGGTCTCCAATTGTTGTATAAGTCATCATAACCTGACACTATAAGAATTAAAAAACAAATGATCAAGCAATAAGCTTAATCAAATGGACAATAAGAATCCACTAGTTGAGAAGGCTCAAGCAAACTAGAATGTACAACGTTATTAACAAAATGAATAATAATAATGTAAAAAGGCCCATTTGTAAACCTACAAAGAAACTTTAACCTGAAATAAATAAAGAAACCAAAAGTAACTATGTGTCCAAAATGACAAAACTTCAGATGTCAGGATACCCTCTCGAAAAGATGGATTTTTTACCTACCAAATGTAGTTATAAAAGGAAAAACCCCTATCATGCCTATAAAGCATGAAATTTTGTTCAAAATAACATATCATAAAATTCATTCTAATAACAACAGTAAAAGTTATAGCCTTTAGAAGTGAAAGGTCATGCAAGGCTTATTTTCATTATTTTTTCTTTTCTTTTGTTTCACTCAATCGGCCCGCTTTAAGAATTCATCCATGAAATGCGCCATATCAGCCCTTTCTTTCATAAGAACACAATCACTTGATCACCCACCTCGAAAATCTGTTTATGATGGTGTTGATCAGCAACCTATATATACTTTTAGTTAGCTTGCTTCAATTTCCTCTTAACTCTAGCCAAAAAATTCCACCACTGCTCACCTATATTTTCTGCAACCTTATTCATAACCAAATCCAACCTTCACTCTATCAATGCTATGTTGGCGCAGTTTGGTATAAACCAATAAAATGGGGTACTTTGGACTACACGATTATAAGCAAAATCTGCCTGAGCTAATGCAAGATCTCTCTTCTTAGGCCTATTTCCACAAATGCAGTATATTAAATTGCCCAATATTTGACTAATCACCTTTGTCTGTCCTTCTGTCCGTCTGTCTAAAGATGGGCAATGGTACTATAGTTCAAAGATGAATCAAACATCTTCAACAAAGTTTACCAAAATGCCCCAGAAACATGTTATCTCTATCTAACATTATTGTTTTAGGCACTCTATGCAAGCAAACAACCTTCTTAAAAAATAATTTAGCAATCCCGCTTGTATCCATTGTCTTTTTGCTGGCATTAAAATATACCATTTTAGAAAATTTGTCCATAATAACAAACACAGAATCTGCCCTTATTTGGATTTCAAGTAATCCAAAAATAAAAATTTGAACAAATCTTCCCAAATGTTATTAGGAACTTTTAATGGCATATACAAACTCGTATTCTAAAATTGTTCCTTTGTAGTTTGGAACACATAACACCTCTACACTAATCTGGATACATCTTTGTGCATATGTGGCCAATAATAATGCCCTTCAACTGCTACTAATGTCTTATCTTCCCTATATGACCAGCTAAACAACTATCATGTAAATCCCAAATTTTCTTTTCTTTTAAAAAAGTTATAGAAATACAAACTTGATTACCTTGTAAGAGAAAACTATCATGGAGGAGGAAATCATCTGCATGTTATTGTTTGGTGCACTTCTCCTAAATGCAAGGGAAATCTTTACATCTTTTTTAACTCATCAAAATCAACAATCTACTGCCTCAATGTCACCAACAGACCTATATGCCTACTTAATACATCTATAACCTTATTTTGAGTACCTGCCTTATGCTTAAGCTTAAATGATAATTTCTACAAAAATTGAGACCTTTTTTCATGCATATCCTTGCTGATCCTTTTCTAGCTATTTAGATATTTAAAATCATTGTAGTCAAAATAAATAATAATTTCACAACCAATCAAGTCATGTTTCCATACCTTCAAAGCACACATAATGGAATAAAATTTCTCCTCATAAATGGCCCATTTATGCCTTAAATAAAACATTTTATCACTGTAATAGGCAATTAGCCTGAATTATTGAGAAAGAGTAACATTAATTCCTATACAACTAGTGTCACACTCCACTCAAAATGAGGCTTAAAATTTGGGAAGATAAGGACTAAGCCACTGTATAACTTTTTTTTTTTTTAACATAGTAAAACTCATCCCCATCTCCTCACCCTGATAAAATTCCCCTTATTCATACACTTTATAATAGGGGCAGTAATGCTACTAAAATTTTGGATAAACCAAATTTAGAAAGTAGCTAACTCGTGAAACTCCAAACTTCCAAAATTATCTTCAGTGCAAACCACTCTTCAATGGCTCGAATCTTGGCTTCATTCACTTGAATCCCTCTATGCGCTAACTGTATAGCCCAAGACTAATATCTTTCTAGCCTTAAAATTACACTTTTCAGGTTCATATATAGCTTATTCTCCTATAAGACTATGAATATTCAATACAGATATGAAACATGTTCTTCCTTCAAGCGACTATAAATCAAAATATTATCAAAATGCACAACAACAAAACTCCCAATAAATAGTTTTAGTACCCAATGCATTACCCTAAAAAAATGTGTTCATCTGTGTTAATAAGACTGAATGACATGGCCAACTAATCATACAATATATTTTTGGTCTTGAAAGCTGTCTTCCACTCATTCTCAAGTTGAATTCTAATTTCATGATACCCACCCCTAAGATCAGTTTTTTAGAACATCACTAACCCATGCAACTAATCTAGCATATCATCCAGTTAAGGTTGAGGAAATCTATAACAAACGGTAATTTTATTAATGACACGACTATCAATACACATTCTCTAACTCCCATCCAACTTAGGTGTTAACAAAAGTTAAAACTGCACAAAGACTCATGCTCTCTCAAATATGACCCTTTCACAACAACTCTTCCAAATTCTCCCAATGAATCTCGCACTTCTTTGGGCTTATCCAATAATGAGAAAAGTTAGGCAAATTTGCTCTAGGAATCTCCCACATAGGTAGAAGTCCATCTGACAACTCTTCTAGCATCACAACCTGAAATTCCTACAATAGCAACTAGCGTGCTATTAGAACCTTTTCTGCTTATGACTACAAAACAGGGAGGATCTATCTTGTTACTAAAGCATAAAACCATTTAGACTCCTTTGTTGCCATCCGCAAATCTCATTTAGAATGTATAAATGTAAGAAAAGTTTGCCTCTTACTTCAGAAGTTTTGGCTTGAGAGCTTTTCTACTGTTGCGGTCAAAGAACAAATTTCTTCCCTCATCTCCAACTTATACATGTTATCTTGTCCATTATATTGTATTGCTACATCAAACTACCATGGTCTATCGAATAATAAGTAATGAACATCCATATCTATAACATAAAAATAAACCTTATCTCAATATTACTAATGGAAAAAAGGTACCTTACAATATTCGGTCACCTGGATTTTATATGCTGATTTAATCCATTTGATTATGTAAGGGCCTAAATGCTTCTTTATTTTCAACTCCAAAATGCCACATCACATCTTTACTGATGATATTTTCACAACTCCCACTATCAACAATCACATCAAATAATCAATAAATAATTGTGCATTGATGGCATTGGTAGGGGTGTGCATTATTCGACTGAAATAAAAAAAACTAAAAAAGTGATTAATTTGGTTTTTCAGTTTGGTTTCAATAAAAACTAAACTTTTAAAAGTTGGTTTCGATTTAAAGGGTCAATTAATTTGGTTACCAAATTAACCAATTTTTTTAAACTTATTTAGGCTTCTACTAGCCTACTGGTATTATCTTTTAGCCCAAATGGCCCAACCCACCCCAATCCTCACTCATGCATGCTGCTTTTCTTTTCTTCCCCTTTTCCTTAATGGCTTCGCCTCATTCCCCCACTGGACGTAGAACCCTTGCCTCCAATCACCGTCAATCATCCGTTACTCGCCCACTAGTTGGCATCACTCATTTGCCACTATCCCATCACTTGCTCGTCACTCAGGCACTGTTCATTTGCCAATTGCCCACCGTTCACTTGTCACTCACTAATCGACCCCCTACTTTGGCCTGCCCCACTTGAACATTGCTTCTTTAGACTTGATCTTTGTTTCAATTCATCTGATGTGAGTGTTATTGTTAGGGATTGTTTTTCCCTTTGTTGATTAGTTCTGTTTTGAACTTTGTTTCAATTCATTTAAATGCAAGTGTCTTTTGATTGACCATTAAGGAAAGAGGGAAGAAACAAAAGGCTCATTCCCATTTATTATTCGATTCTCTTTTTTTTTTTCATGAAATTTTCAGTTTTCAGGGTTTTGTTCTGCCTTTGGTCTCATGGCTTCTTTCTTAAGGGAGCAAACATAGTAGATTATAATCATACACAATACACACATTTAAAGCTAGCAGCGGTAA
This sequence comes from Aquilaria sinensis, assembly GCA_005392925.1. Taxonomy (NCBI): domain Eukaryota; kingdom Viridiplantae; phylum Streptophyta; class Magnoliopsida; order Malvales; family Thymelaeaceae; genus Aquilaria; species Aquilaria sinensis. Next base: position 107,384 of record SMDT01000598.1, on the reverse strand, counting down.
ATTCTGAATCAAAGAAGAGAATCCTTTCAATTTTGTTTCGATTATTTTGGTTTCAAATCGAACAGAATCAAAATATTTCGGTTCAATTTTACTCAACTTTTTCAACTAATTTGGTTAATTCAGTTTGTAATAGTCAAAAACTAAGAACCGATTAAACCGGCTTATTCGGTTCAGTTTAAACTAAATTAACCAAATGCTCAGCCTTAGGCATTGGGTCTGATCTTCCTATTTGGGAGACAACAACAACTTCTGTATCACATAATTTTCTCCGATTATCTTCATCTTGGCTTTTATATTGTTCCCCCTTACCGTCACATCCATAAGCAATTTTTTCTTCATCCTCCTTATAAACAACATTAACATTCTAAAGAGGCAATTATTGAATAGATGCTCGAGCTCCAAACAATTGTAACACACATTAAGTGTCGGTCTTTGATAAAGGTTCACCACTTTTAGCACCTTTTTTTTTCCCCCGACCTTTTATTTCCTAACTACCTTGTCATTCTGATAGCTATTCTTATACAGAACAGGTTCTAGCAACACCTCTACCTTCTTAACAAAAGTCCCAAATCCCTCTCTTGTGTAATTCTTATGAGGAAACTCTTGTTTACCTCTCTCTTGGCTTGAAATTTCTACACTTGTCACCAAATTTTGTGCCTCAATAAAAGTTTAGACTAGTAGAATCTCATACTCATCTCAAAATGCATGTTTCAGCCCCTCCAAAAATTACAAAATCATCAGCTTTTCCATCTCTCCCAGACCAATGCATCGAGATAGCCACATAAGTCTAATCAAGTAATGGTAGACTAATTGTGCCTCTACCAACACCTTTGGTATTGTTAGTGTTGTGCCCAAAATTCAATCATGAGATAATTGTATTTTGGGCATTGAGTCATGATATTTTATTGATACATTATTCCAATAATTGTGTTTATTCTTTATTTTTACGTAACATAATCAAACATAATTATAACCCTAAAATAATAGTATTCTTAAATGTCCCTAGTCTAATATTATTATGGAGTGGGTTGTAATATTATATAAAGACTAGCATATATGTTGACTAATATGAGATATGTAGTCTATATACGAGTACAAGTTGGAGAACTTATATACTGGACCAACCTACCATGAGAATGCTACATAGATTATTATATGAGCATCATAAGTGATTCTCATAGTGATCATGATATATATAATCCTTTGACCTGATGTCATCAAGGTTCTCTACATGTGAGTTACATATTTTGATATTTCCTCTTGTTGCACGTAACTGAGTGAATATGAAGATGGTCATTAGGTATCTTACATATCGTGTAAAGGGATTTGTATGATTAAGATGATATTTGTTCCTCCTAAGTACAGGAGTTATATCTTCGGGCCCCTTGATTTTTTAAGACTGAGGAAATATATAGCCATGCTCAAATGAGTTTATATAATATATTAATGTCATTAGTTTAAGTTAGTCTACTTGGAAATCAAGGAACCAAAAATTGAGCTATATAAAAGTGACTCATTCTATGTTTCATGTTCAATCTTGATATCCTTAGGCAAAGGGACGATGATATGTACAAATAATGATCATAGAGGTTTAGTTGAATCACTGACTATCTTGTCACTTAGATAGCATTGATGTGTTGTTAGACACCACTCATTATTTATACCAATGTGATAAAAGCCCATAGGGTTGTACGCTTAAAGCCAATTGGATTATTTAAGTGTGTGGGCTAATTTTTTTTGTCTTGGTTTCATACTAATTTTGGATTAATTATTGACCTAATAATTAAGCCATTGTTAAGTCCAAATTTATGCCCAATCAGATTAGGTTATAAAATCTATTAGGCTTAGTAGTCTTACTTCACTATATATTTGTTATATAGTGTTATTTTCTTGGCTGCCTCCTTGGGATGAAATTCAGAAAAAGTTTTGAAAATCTATGGCCGTAGTCGCCTTTTATCTTTTATTGGAGGATGCGAACTAGCATTGTAGACACAAAAGGAACGTTTTTACAAAAACCTAGAAGAGACGTGGTGATCTGAAAAGTTTGTGTGGATACCATAAAGAGCTTGAACACATCAACTGTTCAAGTTTTGCGATTCAACTCAACAGTTAGATGAAAGATTTTAACTTACCGGGTATAAAATTTCAAACACCGATTTATCCCATTTCACATGGATCTTTGGAAGGTTTCGGTTAATTCCACTGCATTATTTTGTTCCCGAAACCCTACAGGTATTGTTGAAATAAGAATTGTCCATTTTCTGGAGGTAAAAGATCTTTTCAAATTATTTGCTTCATCTACGACCATGACCATATCTCATTCTTCCAATCATGCCATTTTCTCTCTTTTATTTTCTCTCACCAAGCAGAAGCTACTTCCTTCAATCTATAAGCCACTAACTTTGCCTTCCTTTACGCCAAAACCTTATAGTACTTAAAGAATCATTCAACCTATACTACCCAGTCAAGGACACCCTCAATACTAAAATCCCCACTAAAGATGGAAATATCTTTCAAGAATCTAAAATCTCCATAATAATCCCCTAGGTTCTAGCCTATATGGAGTCCATCATAAGGAAAATAATCATCCTTCAAATCAGAATCTCTGTAGTTGACAATATGCCTCCAAACTTGAGCAAGAGCAAGTCTTCGAATAGGACAGCCTAAAGCAGGTTCTTCCTTGGCACACCACCTAGCTTCATCCCTATTCTTGTTGGCATTGAGCCAAAGATTGGGCTAGTGAGGATCTTCCTAAAGCCCTCATCTAATCGATCTTCTAGTCATTGAATGATCTGACGCTCCATCTCCCCTAATGCCTCCCTTTGGTCCTCTGACCTAGAGTTTTTATCAACACACTATCCATTCTTAATATTGTCACTAGCCATGGAATGGGTGATTCAACTTGCTTCATTACTACCTAATGCAGCGAAAATCAAAAAATTGATCAAGCAACTTATTTAATCAAATGGACACTGAGAATTTATTCATGGAGATGACTCAAGCAAATTGGAATACTCAGTATTATTAATAGAATGAATAATCATAATTTACAAAGAAACCTTAATCCAAAATAAATAAAGAAATTGAAAAAAAAAAATTAGGAGTCCAGAACAACACAAACTTCGAATGCCTAGGTAACCTCAAAATGATGGATCTTTTACCCATCAAACATAGTTACAAAGAGAAAAGCCCTGACAATACCTATGGGGTATGAAGTTCTCTTCAAGATGACATATTCTCATAACTAGAGAAAAATTTATGGTCTCTAGAAGTTGGGGGTTGAACAAGGCTTATTTTTGTGATTTTTTCTTCAATTTCTCCCGATCGACCTACCCTAGGAATTCATCTATAAGACACTCCACGTCACAACCTAATTCTCTAGTCTATTGTAATGATTCCAAATGACAACAAAGAAAAGAAAATATTGGTATATACACATTGGAGTAGGCATTTTAAATATTTTTTATACTAGTTACATTTTCATCATTTAAGTTTGAAATTAAGGCTCTTACTTTTCTTTTTCTTTTCTCATTTTCTAGTATTAACTCTTCAAATTTTCATTTAAATTGTTTGGCGACTATTTGTGACTATTTTTAAGTAAGTTAAACTATCTAAAACTATTTTTAAGCAAGTTTAAACTATCTAATGCTAATATTGTCATAGTTAATAAATATTGTAAATTATCAATTTTTTTTTAAATGTAAAGCACTTATTTTCTCTGTTAAGTTTAAAAAAAATAAAGAAGGTAATGGTAGGATTTTAAATGCAACAACTACAAGTAGGGGTGTTATCGAGCCGAGCCGAGCCCAAACCCTTTGAGCTCGAGTTCAACTCATTTTACTCTGAGGGGTGCTCGGGAATCGGGATCAGGTTTGATGAGCTTAGGGAAATGGTACTCAAGTTCAGCTCGGGATGGTGCTTAAGCTCAATTTGAACATTTGAGAGGTTAAAAACTTGTTAAAGAGCTTAATGTGTGAGCTCAGTTTAAGCTCAATTAGGCAAGCTCATTTTGAAATAAAAAATGAAAAATGAAAATAACCATCTAAGGTCTATTCATTGAACTAAAGACATACTAGAGGTGCTATGATATTCTAGTCCAGATTGGCGGTGAAGAGAAGTTTGTTCGCTATGTCTAGGCAGTGCACCGGCGGCAGAGGAGATGGCTACGGTTGGTGATTGGGGAAATCGGAGGAGATTGGTAGAATAGAGAAGATTGGGGGAGAGTTTGCCTGCAGAAGCGCCAAATCGCGCAACAAAGAAGAAGTCGAAGGTCGAAGAAGTTAGGTGAATTGTGAACGCAAATTGTGAATGTGAGACTGTGTGAGTCCTGCGACAAAAGAAAAGTGTAACGGATTGATCTGGTGCAACACCGTCAGAGAATTGGGGTACTGACGACAGTCTTAGCTAAGGAGATGAACACCAATTGCGTCTTCATGTCGTGCCTCTATTTGTTGCTGAGGGGTGCGGCTGAATGTAATTTGAGATTTTAGGTTTTACTTTTTTATTTCATTTTAATTATTAATAATATGTTCTTAATATTTATAGTGCTATTATTATTTATATTAATATTATATATGGCTCGATAGGCTCAAAAACCTATAGAACCAAACACTACCATGTTTGGGCTTGATTCGATAAGGGATTTGAATAGTAAAATTGGCTTAAGTTCATGCTCGAAGTTCAAAAAGCTCAGTTCAATAATAGCAATTTCGAGCTCGAGCTCAAATAGCTCGATAAAAGCTCAATTCGCTAACACCTCTAGGTACAAGTTTCAGGGAACTTAAACTAGTTTTTTGGTATTTCGATTGTCATGAGATTTTTCCTATCTATAACTAAATACACACAAAGGCTATCTTTTTGTTAGGACTGAAAAATAAATAAATGGCTTCATCATTACTTGGTTCAACCTAGCTTGGTTTTAGCTAAATACATTATTGGTTTAAGCAAAAGAGCTCAACTTGGTTCAAGCTCTGTTAATTAAAACCTCATTTATGTTTTGTTCACATTGTTTTCATTAAAGCTTAAACAAAGTATAACTTGATAATCATTTCAAGCAAAATTTGATATATTTACTTTAGTTTAGCTTGACTCTTTTCCAATCTTACTTCTTCTCCACCAAAAGTTGAAAAGAGCAAGAAAATAAAAGTACGTTTACAAACATAGAGGTAAAAGTATAATTATACTTAACCTCTAGAGAAAGTGTAATTCACCATCAAAACAAGTGTGTCTCATTATTCGCCCCCTTCGGAAGAATTTTTTGTTAAAGTTTTAGATAATCTATTAATTACCTAGATTAAACGATTAAATGTAAATGTTACCTTTAAATAATTTTTTCTAAACTCTAACATTAATGTCAAAAGTCAATTATCCATCATATCATTTAGTAAAGAAAAAATAAAAAAAATTCTTAGCAGAGATTAATAACGAAAAAAATTATATTTTACTTAAACTATTGGTTAAGTATCTTATATACTAGTAAGGGAATAAGGGGTTTTAGTAGCATGCATCAAACCCAAGAGGGTGCTGAGCCATGTCGATGCTCCAACCATTTTGGCCAAAAAGCTTATTATAGATGCTATTTACTTTATTAAATGTTGTCCAAATTTTGGGAAATAAATATAGATTTTTCACTGTTGAAATATCATTTTTCAGTGGCTGTAATTTTGGCCGTTGGAAATTTGAAAAAACGTTTTTCAATGGCTAAGTCATTGGAAATTTTTTGATAATTTTTACGCTTTCCTTGCAGTGACTTCAATTGATATAAATAAAATTAGTTATTATTTAAAATTAATATGGCAATGCAAAGTTTCCTTTTCTATTTCGCGGCCCAACTTTGTCAACACACGCACACACTTCCCAGATCGCCAAATCAACTTCTAATCCTCCTACATTCACCAATCCAAGGGTCGAGGGTAGAGATTTGGTGCCAGTTCTTCAAAAAATAAAGAAACTTTTGTAGGTTTTTTAAATTTTGAAAGATTTTTTTATTTCTAATTTTTTTAGTTATGTGAGTTGGGATGTTGAATATATTGATTTTTTGGCTTGTTTTTACTGTTTGAAGGATAGCCTAATGATATCCCTTGCTTGATTTAGGATTTAAAGAAAAGTTTTTAAAGATATTTCATTTTTCATTGGACATTCAAAATTTTCATATATTTTTGTTGAAATGTTCCTTAAATTAGGTTAATGCCATTATTGATATTAGTGGGTGTGGTTTTATTAGCCTTGTTGCTGATAGCGATTGTTAATTTCACCATGGAAATAAACTTGCCTTTATTTTTTTTTAACTTCAGTAATTAATAAAATTAATTTGTTTTTTATTTCATTTCCTTTTTAATTGTTGTAATAAGGTTGACAAGTATACAAGAACTTAGAAAGAATTAATAAAATTAATGTGTATTTTAATAAACTTGCCAAATATGATAGGAAGTTGGAGCGACTCAGAAAGATATAGAGAGCTCAAACAATTCAGATGGAGTACATTTGAAGGTCATCGAACATTTATCTACCAACCCCGATGGAAGACTTTTTAGGTGAAGCAAGATTTAATGATGATGAGATGGTTTCTACGTGAGAACTTTTATCAATGGGATACCCACTTTTGGAAATCTTGGTCACTTAAAATCATGAATGACATTGGACATAGATAGAACTAGAGTTTTAACTATAAACATGTGGTGTTTAGAGACCACTAAATAGAGGCTATAACGGTGTCAACTATTTCCCATTTCCAGTTACAAAATACAAAAGGAAGGCATGTGAATTAAGAGATTATTTCCCCAAACCAAACAAATCTCTTTTCTCAATTTCCTTCCTACAATTCTATCCCATTAATGCCTCTTGAAAAACCCCAAAACAATACATCTATTGCTTCAGCTCCTAACCTTTCTATAACGCGACAATTTCCCAGTCCAACACACTACCATTGGAGGAACTCACACTAAATCTATACACTGCTGTCAGCTAGTGCATCCAAGCCGCAGTTTCGAACTACAACCCCATTCTTCCTTTGATTTTAAATAAGTAACGACTTTGTCTCAAAGAGCATATGGCATTTTTGTCTTTGATTTCGTGATATGTTTTTTATGACGCATATTTTTGGTTCCGTAGAATGTATGAAGAAATGTTGTGATTATGTGAAAGTCTTTTAGGATATAGGTTTGATTTTGGTATTTCGGTCAAGGAAAATTGATTTTGATATCATTGTATGATTTTTTTTTTGTTTGGGTGTGAGATTCTTTTTATGATGCTACTGAATGAAAATGTGTACTGTAAATTAGTTACTAGTTATGTTTGTTTGTTGTGAATATATGCACCAATGTGAGAATGGTTAGTTTGGAACTGTGAATTAAGAGTTAGTTATTGGTTATGTTTGTTTGTTTATTGAAATTCTTTTTTAAATTTCACTTTGATGTTTACCTATGCTGATTTAGTACGAAAATAAAGTTGCAAAGCATGAAATAGGGATGCATAGGTGTGGTGGTCTGTTTTGTAGGACTAACCTACTATTTTATTATTTGCATGTTTGTGATGGTTATAGGTACATAACTGATATGCATTAGTATGTTTCTGATTTAGACTTGTATAATTTTGTATCATGTAATAAAACTGGATTGCATAAGTATTGTGGTTGGGTGTATAAGTATAAAACTGGTATGCATAAGTACGAAACTGATATGCCATAGTATGGTTTTGATTGTAACCTATGTCCTTTATTATGTTAATCTATGTGATGGTTAATATATGTAATTGTTATATGTATAAGACTGGTATACATATGTATTGAACTAATATACATTAGCATGTTTTAGATTATAGTTTATCTCGTCTATTATGTGCATGTTTGTGATTATTATAGGTACAAAACTGATATCCATATGTACATAACTAATATGCATTAGTACGGTTCTTATTGTAGCTTGTGTTGTGTAGCATGTGCATGTTTGTGATGGTTATAGGTATATAACTTATATGCATTAGCATGGTTTGGATTAACATTTGTTTAGAGTCCTGGAGGAATGTCAACTGGGGACTCGACTATAAGTTCTAAACAAGAGAAATGTGAGGATACACCTAGTTTCAATTTGTGGGAAAACAAAGCTTGAAGACAATTCGCAAATGCAATTAAGTTTTTAATGTATGAAATTGATATAATTTGTATGAAATTGAGATCATATTGTATAAGATTGGTTACTTATTGTAGAAAATTAAGATCATATTAAAAAGTGTGGAGTTCCTACTGTGAAAAACTAGGTTGCTCTTGTTTGAAATTGAGTTTTGATTGCATGAAGCTAAGTTGTAATTACACTAAATTGAGTTCTTGATAAATTAAATTGAGTTTTTATTTAATGAAATTGATATAACGGTCTATGAAATTGAATGTTTATTATAAGAAAAAAAAAGATATATTGAACTAACATATATGCTAGTTACCAAATTTAGTGTTATAAAAAACAGATTGGTGATAAAAAAAAATGAATGAATGAAAAAAATATGAAGAAGTTTGAACGTACAAGGTTCGAAATGCCAAAAAAATATAAAGAAGGAAAAGTTTTTTTGTGATAATTACCATAACTGAAAATTATCAAAAAGGAATTTAAAAAATAAGCACAAAATCATGCAACTATCTTAAAATCAATTACATTGATATTAGTTGCAAAAAAAAAAAACTAAACTAAACAAAAAACATAATGTTGGTGGATGGGGAGTAGATGCATCGAGAGCATCTAAAAATTGAGTGTAGAACTATGTGACAATGCTTGCTTAGGATCATGAGATGTATGACAGCTTCATTACTGAAATTATATGTATTTAAGTGGACATAGGTAAGATGTTGTGGATGAACTTGTGTGTTAGATGTTATTTTGATAATGCAACAGGACCATTAGCCTATTTTGTATGTTAACACCAAGTATATCATGCTATAAAAATCCCAAAAATGAAAAAAAAAAATTCAACAACCAAGTTGTTGGAAAAGTTTGCACTACGCTTCTAACGGCATTATTGTTGAAAATTACCAATAGGTATAACTATTAGAAAATCACTAATGACCTACACTACTGGTAAATACCTATGGCCTAAGCCATTAATGATTTTCCAACAGCTATAGGATTTGTTAAACATCTATAACTCAGGTTGTTGGTATTTTTCCAACGGCTCAAACCATTTATTTAAGCTATTGGTACTTTACCAACAGCCAACATGTTTGCAATTTCTTGTATTGTAAACGAAATTATCAATGTTTTGGCCCTTGATAATTTCTTATATGTTGGCAATTTCTTGTACCGTAAAAAAAAATTGTCAATGTCAATGTTTTGGCCCTTGATAATTTCTTATGGTTTGATCACCAATTCATCTAACTAAAAAGTTGTTAAAAAAAAAAATTCCAACGTTTCTATTACCAACAGTCTTACATTGGAAACTCAAGTTTTCCAACAACCACTTGTTTGAAATGACTGTTGGGGACACGTTGGTTTTTAACAGTGTAAAAAAAAATAATGCTCTCTCTCTCTTCGTGAAACAACTTATTCATTAATACTTGTTGATGAAGTTTTATCCAAAAAGATCTATCAATTCAGGCACAAATATGTGCTAATAGCAAGTTGGCTCAATTGGCATGTTTACCCACAATTTCTTGTGACTGATTAGGGTGCAAAGCTTGACTTGTGTAAAAGATTTTTTCTCTCTATAGCTAAAAGGTGGACTTAGCTTAATTGCTTAAGTAGGAAGGGTGAGGTCTCAAGTAGACTTATTAATAAAATTTCTCTTAATGTAATTCTTATTACTGAAAAAAAAAACAAAAATTTATAATGATGAGTTCACTTTATAACAAAAAACTTAAATTGATAAATCAAAAAATCATCACCATATATAACTATCTCAAATCAGATAATATCCATACTCTTTTCCTTAGTTTTTTTCGAAGGGTATGGTTGGGGCATTTGTTTTATATAATACTGTAAGAACAAACTTTGACCTAATATTAGAACATATGATTGTTGCTAGGAGGTCAAAAGTTCGACTTTTCACTTCTCATTAGCCTCCTTAACAAATATAAGGAAAAAACCGGAAAAAGAAAATAAAACTAATAATCTCCACAACACCTGGGCTTGGTTCGTTTTTTTCGGCCGACATGCGAGAGCGAGGTCCAACCCAGATAAAGTAAGGGCCTTTGGAGACAGAGCAAAAGCGTATCGATTCGATTCCTAAATCTCTGGGCTCTCGTCTTAAACCCTTAGAATCCATAGCATGAAAATCTCTTTGCAGGGTTTAAGCTTATCGATTGTCATCTACAGGTCATGTTTAATCTCTCGCCAGTTCCTCCATGGCGGTTTCGGGATTGAGCTTCTGTTGCAGAGCCCATTTCTCTCTTCGGCCTTCCCTCTCTCTCTGCTTTCGCAACGTAAAAATCTCTGATTCTGCTTCTATTCGTGCTGCCAATTTCAGCAGGTGTGTTCTGTGAGCTGACGCTCATTTCCTTTCCTCGCAGATTCCTGTCAGTTCTGTTGCTGCAGTTCAGACTCTTGATAATCCAGAGAGCGTTAGAAGGGACGGGGATCGAAGTTCTAATGATTATAATGGTAGTGGTAAGTGCAAGTTTTGGGTATTTCTAGAGAAATGGAGCTCTGGGTTTCCTGCTAAGAATTTCTGTAATATTGGGTGTTGAAGCAAGTGAAGGAGACTTCAATGGACCCAAATGGAAGAAAATCAATTCGAAAGAGTTGGGCATCCGTAATTCAATGATTCCGAGGACAACAAAGAAAGTTCTAAGTGGACTTAAAAGAAAAGGTAACGATATAATATAATTGTTCCTCTTTTCTTTGGTAAGATTATTTATATTGTTCAAACGGGTAATTGTGGGAAGACTATGTTTTTCAAGTTAAAATGAAACCTTTCTTGTGGCAGAATATCCAATGTAAATACTGCGCTTGGTTTCAATCTTCTCAGATTTTTTTTTTTGGTCCAGTTGCTTAAGCATTTTAAAATGTAAAATCATTTTAAAGAGATAACATCTCTTTCTCCTTTCTTTAAATCGTATGAACTTTTCAATTTTTTCAAATTTTAATGTTCAGGGTTTGAGGTTTACCTTGTTGGAGGCTGTGTGCGGGACCTTATCTTGAAGAGAACACCAAAAGATTTTGATATCATAACTTCAGCTGAACTCAGAGAGGTAATCTTCACTCTCGTTTCATTTGCAGCTGGCAGTGTGTGTATAGTATGGAAAGTCATCATATACAAATGTGCTTTCTGTGAAGTTGGGCTTGTTTAAGTTGGCCTATAAAATATCTGGATGCTGTGAGATTTCAACGGATAAATTGTGTCATATGCTATTGACTGCTCTGTGGTTAAATAGTTGCCTTTGCTCAAATATTCATGTGATAAACCAAATTGATCTTATTTGAGATTGATTATTGCCTTTCTTGTCTCGTATAAATTGGCATTTTGTATGAGGGTTATTCAAGTGAAAGCTTCCATAATGGCTATTTTTGAAGTGTTTGGAATTTCTGGTGGAGTGCTAAAGCTAGCCTTTTTATTCCTCTCACTATCTTGCTCATGGAGGAGCTCATAGGACTGCTACTTGTTGAAGAAGCTCTGTAAATGATTTTTTGTAACTGTTGAGGGTTTCTCTGTATGTTGAATGTGTTTATGGACATGCTTATGGTGTGTCTCTTTCATGCGATGTAGGTTGTTTTCAAGATGGCAGTATATCTATTTCTTAAAAGAATTGTTTATGGATGTGTATTATTTTCTTATCTGAAGAAATCTAGTATTCTCTAGATTTAGGAATTTGATAACCTCGTTATGGTATGAACGTTTTGGAGCTATTTGGAGCTCCATCTTCTGACTTCTCTTCCATATTCTAACCCAGAGTCACTAAGAAAATAATTGTGTGACAAAAATGGGTTGCAAATTTCTTCTATACTCCCTTTTGTATTCCTGCAACAATTGTAATTCTTCTTGACTAATAGATTCTTCACTATTGATTGTTCATTTCTTATAAAAATGGAGCCTTTCCATTGGCACTAGGTCTGGAGAGGAAATGATTGATTAATAGGTCTAAGTTTTCAGGTGGTTCGAGCTTTTTCATGGTGCGAAATAGTTGGAAAGCGCTTCCCTATATGTCATGTTCACATTGATAATACTATTGTAGAGGTATGTTTTCTGTCAGCAACATGCTATCCTGCTTCTTATGCAAACAATTTGACAAGTTGTAGTATGTTGAATATCTACTGGTTTTTATATATATGCAAAAATTTAGGTTTCAAGTTTTAGCACATCTGCACGAAATTTTGGTAGAGACAGGAGTGATGTATTTGGAACACCTAGCGGGTATGATGAGGAGGACTATATCCGTTGGAAAAATTGCTTGAAGAGAGACTTCACAATAAACGGGTAGCATTCATACTCCTTAGACCTAAAGGTTCATAACTGGCAGCTATGTGTGGATTTCGATTACGTTTATGTTTTACTCTTGAATTAGAGTTTCTTTATTTTTGCAGGTTGATGTTTGATCCTTATGCAAAGATTGTGTACGACTATGTTGGAGGAATTGAAGACATTAAAAAATCTGAAGTGAGCTTCTGTCTAAAATTGGGTTGGGGTTATTTAGGCATACTAGGATGTGAGTTGACCTTATTTCTTTTTCCTATTCTGCAGGTACGAACTGTGATCCCTGCAGATACTTCATTTCGAGAGGATTGTGGTGAGTTTTATGCTTGTACGGCACTTTCATACTCATCTTCTCAATATAGATGCTTCTGGGATATACTGTAGGTCAATAGCCATGGGTTTAACATTTCATGTTTGAAAATTACTGATAAAGTAACCATAATTTATTTGCTTTACAGCTAGAATTCTACGTGCAATAAGGGTTGCTGCCAGATTACACTTCCGCTTTTCTAGGGAAACTGCACATTTTGTAAAGAATTTGTCAACCTCTATATTAAGACTTGATCAGGTATATGCCACTCCTTATTGGAGAAACTCTTATGCATTTGAGTTCAACAAGTTGGCTTATTTCTATTTTGATTTGTTAGACTAGACTTCTAATGGAAATGAACTACATGCTTGCCTACGGCTCTGCTGAATCTTCTTTGAGGTTATTGTGGAAAGTTGGACTTCTAGAAATACTTCTGCCGATTCAGGTATTTGTTTGAGGTTTGATTTTCTTGCTGCAAGCATTTGCCACTCTAATGTTTAAATGCTAGTAAATCTGAACAGGCAGCATATTTTGTCCGCCATGGTTTCCGTAGGCGTGACAAGAGATATAATATGCTATTGGTAAGTACTTGCTCTGTTTGTGTTAGCTCTTGAATTATCTTCTCACGAGTTTCTTCTTCTTCTTCTTCTTCTTCTTCTTCTTCTTCTTCTTCTATCTCTCTCCCTTCCTCTCTCTTTCTCTGGGCCCCCCCCCCCCCCCCCCCCCCCCCCCCCTCGGGCACTCTCTCTCTCTCTCTCTCTCTCGCTCTACAATGGGAAAATTAAAGCCTGCTAAGGCAAAGACTTCTTCATGGTCTTTACCAGAAGAAGACTCCTTCAAAGTGTTTCCTGAGACCAGGACAAATCAAGCTAGTGCATTTCTTGCTTGTTGTATGATCGAATTGCTCAACCATGAATAGTTGTTAAATCAACTAACCCAGAACAAATTGGCAATGAACCACAGTATAAAACCTTAACAAGGTCCTTGACTTGACAATGTGGGATCTTCCCCTTTAATTATAGTCTATTGGGTGATCTCTTTGTCATCCGATAATGATTAGAAAGTGCCACAATATCATAAGCATTGCTACATTGGCTACTTGAAAAGTTTGCCTGGCATCATGACTTATTAGATAAATCAACTAAGCCTCAATCCCAACTAGTTGGGGTCCACTATCACACTTATTAGATGTCCTTATAAATGTATTTATGCTTGTGCCTTCATTTCTGCAGAGTTTATTTGCCAGTCTGGATAAACTTCTTGCTCCTGACAAACCTTGCCACAGTAGTTTGTGGTAATGTTATCTTTAAACAAGTGCTCGTCTACCAGTGACCTTTCGTATCTATATGAAAATAATGTCAAAATTAGTCTTCTGTTGTTTCAGGGTTGGCATACTAGCATTCCATTTAGCAATGTGTGGCAAGCCTAGGGATCCATCGGTGGTTGCTGCATTTAGCCTTGCTGTGCACAATGGTGGAGACGTGTCAGAAGCAATCAAAATCTCTAGGAAAATTAACATGCCACATGATATTAGCTTTCATGAATTGGCTGAACCTCGGAACATCGGTTATGAAACTTTAGCAAATGAAATTGCGGATCTTGCCACATCAATTAAAGGTGCTTTGTGGCAGATGACAGATGAGTATTCTGTATCTCGGGCAATGTCAGCGTACTCCCAAGCCCCATATTCTGATATGGTAAGCATTACTTTGCCACCCTCTTAGACTGTGTAAGCTTCTTTTCCTGTAAGTTCATCCTCAGGTTTGAGTCTTGTTATTGTCAAATGTGCAGGTGTTCATTTCTCTGGCCTTATATACAAAAGTTTGTAGGGTCTTTGAATGTGTGTCTGAAGGTGTAGAGAGGGGGTTCGTGCCAAAGCGTGGTAGAGAGATAGATTACGAATTGTTAGCTACAGGAAATCTTAGGGAAATCCGTCATACGTTTGCTAGGGTTGTTTTTGATACTGTATACCCACTTGATTCCTAAACTTAATAGCGACACCTAAAGTCGTGAATAAAATTACTATATGGTGAAATATGGTACGGCTTAATTTGTTTCTTGCATACAAATGTATACGCGAATAGAATGGATAGCTAAATCTGTTCATCTTGTTTTGAGAGGTTTGTAGGTGCAGCATTACTTGTTTTAGATTGTAAAGAAGAAACTGGTGCAGCAACTTGATCCATTACTCTGCTTATGGATACAAGTTCAAGGGTTATATTACAATGCTCACATGCAAATTGGCAAATACTTTCTTTCTAATTATTTACGAAGAAAAATACAGGGGGCCTTAGGCCCCAACTAATGTTAGCGAGTAGAAGTTGGGCCTGTCATTCTTCTCTCAAGATCAAAATTATTCTCTAGTTTCTAAACATGGACGGAGATATCAAATTGTGACTGTCGAATTCTAATCTTGTTTCTTCGCAGCAGGAGCGGAAGCACCACCAGTGGTTGGCCTGCAAATGAGTAGAAGTAGCAAAACTAAGTAAACCAGTCGAGAAAAACTGTTATGATCAAAACAAAACCAACAAAACTTACAGTCCCACAAAAACTTTGAAGGCATCATAGATGCCCCACTGTGCACCAGTGAGGGTTCCGATCATGACAATGCGAAGTGGAAGGCCACGGGTGAACAGACCCCACAGCCCTAACTTCTTTACCGCCTGTGGACGAGGGAGACAACCAAGCCAGTGAAGATGTATCGGAGAAGATAAACATAAGACGAATGGTAAAGATATGAGCAAAAGTTTACTTACATCTCCAACAGTTGCACCCTTGGCATTGTTGAGGAAAGAAACCAGGTTGTCTGCAGGGTGAGATACAATGGCACACAAAACACCAGCTATATATCCACCAGCAAAGCTCACCCCTAGCTGCAGACCTTTGCTGCACTGCTCTTTCGGTGTTGGGATGCCGTATTTGTATATCTTCTCCACAATGGTCTCGAACGATGCAAACTTCATCATTGTATCTGTAAGTATGCATCATACTCATCAATATCACTCTTTCACATGATCTAGGCATTTATGCCGAAGCAAATCAGTTGAGCTACATTTCTTAGGTAGCCCAACCTGTCTTCCACTAGGGTAGACGAAAATAGTCAAAAGTAACAAATGAACCAATTCGTATGGGCATTTCTATTTGCTGCAATGGTTGATACATAGTAGAAGAGACAGAAAAATGAAGCATTGGAAAATGTTGTCTTACATGGAATCTGACGTCCCCAGAGTGGAACAAGCCCTTTATACAACCTGTGAAAAAAAATGAAGACACTTAAGGTCAGGGCCAAATTCACCTTAAGAAACAACATACAAGTGCACGCACGCAAGCGCACTAGTGCATTAGAGATGCTCCTGTGACAACATACCCAAGAGCACCTTCAGCTCTCACAAACTTGGGAAATCCATCAGCCATACCCCTTGCAAATCCTGGCTGTGTTTGGACACGGACTTTTACAGCTTCCATGGGGCAGAGGGCAACATCAGCAATCAATTCAGCAGATGCTGAACCAGCAAGATAGATCAAGGTCTTGTACTTGGCTGCATACTCAGGCCCAGCAATGTCTGAATAGTACTTCTTAAAGAACTCGTAAAACCCGAACTTGCAAGCACCCTGGGCACTGTAACCAAGCAAGGTCGGTACCCAGCCTCTGAAGAAACCCCTCACACCCTGCTCCTTCAGCAACACTCCAAACCCAGATGTGATGCTTTTATACTTTGCCGGGTCAATCTGACAGTTCACCGGTATCAATATGAGGGGAAGTTAAAAGGGGAACAGATGAGACTGAATTAGATCAAATTACTTAAGCACTGACGAACTCAAGTAATCGAAGACTAGAATAAGTGAACTGCCACCATTGTACTTATTCATCAGACTCAACTGATATCATTAACAATTGGAAACAAGAGAAAAGCCAACTTCAGGTGCTAACAAAAGTTTTTTGCAGTACATCACTTTGTGAAAAGAGTTCTTAGAGAGTTTAAACTTTAGTCATATGCATAATTTTGCTTCAATCATAACATGTCACAACACTTTGTAGAATTCACCCTGTAAAATATCTTCTTTTACAATTGAATCCTACAAACTTATGCGTGAAACAGTTAATATAATGATTTATAAAATTCAAGTGAGTCCCGAACTGTTATCATAACCTACCACAATATTACTTTTAGAATTCACTTTTACAAAATCCTTAATAAATTTAACATCATACTCTTTGAATTTCCAATATATTCAAACGTCTAGTTTGGTACAATTGTGAACACAAAACCCAAAAAAACTTATTGCCGCCTTCTTTCGAATACCACTACCGATGTCCCTTGCTCCACACCCTTTTCCAAATGCAGCAATTATAGGTAGTTATAGACGTCTATTGGCCTAAATGAAATGGCAAGACCTCAAACATCCATATGATTGAAGTTTGGGGGATTCTTTAGCATCCTATCTCTAGGAAAGGCGAAACGATCAAACAAACAGATAAAAGGAATACCTGCATGTTGCACTTGACGAGATCAAGAGGCGTAACGGCCATGTGAGTGAGGCCGCAGCTCAGAATCCCGCCGGCGGTGCACGCGGCGTAGAAGGCCGGCGAGTGCATCTGGATCTTCTCGTGAGGGGCCGGAATAACAATCGTATTCGCCTCCGAGTCGCTGCCGTTCGTCGAGGATGAAGCTATCGTGGGCGATCGTCTGAGCAGCGAATGACGATTCTGAATCTCATTCGTCAAAGGGACGGAGTGCACGAAGGGAGTTGTGGAGGAATAGGTGTAGGATGAGGAGTAGAGGAAGCAGGGGAGGAGACATTGGCGAGAGTACTTGTCGGATATCGCCATGGGAATCGAATTGAAGCTCGAGTTTGTAAGGTTTTTTTTTTCAATTCTTTTCTTTAGAGGGACTTGTGAATGATCAAACCGGCCATTAGAGTTGAGATTAGGAGAAAGGAAAATGGCGGGTTTGTGGTGGTCGGCGCTCCTGAAAGTTAGAAGATCAACCCTTCTTTCGCGCGGCTTCTATCGAACTTAGGTCGCGGAAATTTTCAAATGGAGCCAGAGCCTCTCTCTCTCTCTCTCTCTCTTTGCTAGTAAAAGAATTGTCGGGCGGAAGCCAAAAAAACCGAACAACAAGCAATTTTATTTTTCTCCAACTGTTACAATTCTACGATCTTTACAATATCTAAACTTAAGAGATAATGATATACATTAATTTTCTCAAACTCTCAAGTTCTATTTTTTTTTTTAAGTCTCACAATATACTATACACATTTTTCTCCTATCACCCAAAAAATCTAACATAATAAGTCTTTTTATAGGTAACACAACAAACTTAAACCATATCAAAACAGGAAAATTAAATCTCAAACAAATAGAAAAACTAAAACTAAAATCTAAACAAAAACATAAACCCAATCCTAAAACAAATTGAATTAGTAACAACTTCCAGTCTTCAACTTTTTTGAATTTGAGCCAATAACCTAATAATTTCTACATTAGTTCAAATTGTCTCTACCTCTACCTTTTTACCAAATCTATGAAATTTGCATTCTTGCTTGTAAAGACCTTCACATCCACGAGATAAACTTTTGTCTTTCCTCTCACAATTGTACTACCAACCAACTCATACAAATTATTTGATTTATTTATTTTATTTCATCACAACTAATGCATTCTTTAAAATCCGTAGTCCTTCACCTTGAGCAAAAAATCCATAACTCAAGCTATCTAATCTATCAAGTGAAATCAATTTTTTTTTAATTTTAAAACATACCTCACATCACTAAATGTCTTGATACTTCCATCATTCAATTGGATATTCAAATTGTCAATGCCTTCAATTCTCTCTTCTTAGTCATTCACCAAATAAATTAGCTTGTCACATGTCTTAAACTTTGTAAAACACTCCATTTTTGTGCAAACATGCTCTGAACAAACAGAATCAAATACCTAAACATCTTTTGAATCTTTCTCCACACTAACTTCTTGCACCATTAAAGTCACAGCTTTATCATCGCTTTTGCCATCCTCCACCACATTCACATCACCTTTTTTTTTAATCTTTTTTTTATCTTTTTCTTCTTTTTTACCTTAAAAAATTCTTCCATGTCCTCTTCCAATTTCGGGTAAGAAAATTTGATATGTCCCAAATCATGACAATACTAGCATTCCATATTGCTTCAATCTTTTCCTTGTCTCGAACTTGATCTTTCTCTTGAATTTGTTTTTCCTCTTCAATAATTTCTTTCCCGCTCTACCATGAACACACTATTTTCTTCATTTTTTTCTTCAAATTTTCTCATTCAATCATGCTCCAAAAGCACGGTGGTCACATTTTCAATCTTCAAGGTATCTCTTCCAACCATCAATAAAGTTACAATATGCTCATAAAATCTTGATAAAGAATTAATCAAGATTATAGTTCTATCTTCTTCTTCAATCTTGTCACCAATTCTCTCCAATTGTGCAACAAGCTTGTTAAACTCATTTAAGTGTGCAATCAAGATAGTTTCATCTTTCATCCTCAAACCATATAATTGTCTTTACAAGCATAACTTGTTAGTAATAGACTTTGGCGTATACTTACCTTCAAGCTTATCCATCAATTTTGTTAGAGAGGTCTCGTTCAACACATCATACTTGAGCTGTGATGCAATAGCCAATTTAATCGTATTCACTGCTATCTATTCTATTTCTTTCTACTTTTCACTCGTTAAAGATTCAGACTTTATTTTTTTGAACACATCGCCAAGTTTCTGTTGAATTAGTACATCCTTCACCATGCACTTCTAAAGGCTAAAATCTCCAAATCCATTAAAACGATCAATCTGAAAACTCGATGTCTTTGCTATCTTAAACCAAGCTCTGGTACCACTTGTTGGGCGAAAGTGAAAAAAATAAAACAACAAGCAATTTTTTTTTCTCCAAGTATGACGATTCCATGACTTTTCCGCTATCTAAACTCAAAAGGCAATTACACACACTAATTCTCTCAAAACTCTCAAGCTCTATTCTTTTTCAAGCCTCACAACACACCACACACATTTTTCTCCCATCACCCAAAAAATTTAACATAACAAGCCTTTTTATATGCTACACAACAAACCTAAATCATATCAAAATAGGAAAACTAAATCCCAAACAAATAGAAAAACTAAAATCAAATCATAAACAAAAACATAAACTCAATCCTAAAACAAATTAAATTAGTAACAACTTCAAGTCTTTAACTTCTTTGAATTTGAGCCAATGACCTAACAAGAATTTTACAAAAAGGATAAAAATTAATTTTCAAAAATTTGTAGAAAATGTTATATTACAAATTCTTTTCTATTTTTGAGGTAAGATTCTTTCACTACAACAAAACTTTACGACAGCAACAGGTAATAGCCACAATTTTTTTGGCGGCCAACAAAACGGTGGCTAAAACAATGGCAAAAATATTTTTTGGAGATCTGTGATGACTGTTTGGCCACTGTCTATAGTTGGTCACCAAGCCGGTCACTAAGACGGTCCCTATGGCGACCATCTTAGCCATTGTTTTTCAGGGCTCCACAATTTGGTCACTAGATGGTCGCCAAAGCAAAAAAGCGCACAGTGACTTAATTGCAAGTTATTTAAGTTAACGCAAAACTTTTGAAACTATGAAGAGCCATTTGACTGGCGCTATAGAGAGTTAGGCAAATTTGTAACACAGTAATAACATAGGGGACTAAGGGTGTGCATTATAAGTATAAATTGTATAAAAGCATAAGCCTACCTTTTTTTTCTCATCTCTCACATACATAATACCAAAGTCGTTAAAATCACGATCCTGATTGTAAGATTTTGCGATTCTGTGGTCCTAACATAGAAAATCTTCATAAAATATTAAAGGATCAATGCATGGTAAGATCATAGTAGGATCGCGACTAGAATCATAGGATCAAAAGATCCTACCGATCCTACCCAGGTATTCAGTTTTGTTTAAGTAAATTGCATAGATGATCCCTAACATTTAATTATCATTCTATTTTCATCTCTAGTCTATTAAATGTTTTATTTAGATCCAAAATCTATTAAAAATGTCATATTTTGGTTCTAAATCCATTAAAAATATTTCATTTTGTCTCCAATTAGACGAAATTTGCTAACTCACGGTAACTATCCAATAGCAACTTTTTAAAGCATAATTTAAATTATTCAATAACTGTATTATTGTAAAGTCAATATATATAATAATTTTTTTATAGTTAATGGACATTCAAATTACCAATTTTTCCTCTTTGTAAGTTGAACATATTTCATTTAGGAAGAAAAAACTACTAATTTTAACTATCTACTTACTGCAAAATTAAAATTATTATATATTTTAAATTTATTGAAATTCAATTACTGAATATTTAAATTATGGACATTGTACTCTATTTAATTTGTCAATAATGTGTTTGTTCATGAATTTTTTGTAGACTTGTGTTGATTATTTTATTGGCTATGTTGATGTATACGCTATTAAAGTTTGAGCTTGACTTGTATTGTATCAATAATTATGTTATACTATTGTTATAACACTTAAATTTTACTTGAGTTTATAATATAATTAGTCTTTTACATATATTATATTATTTAGACAAGAAATTTTAAGTTTTAGTAAAATCTTACAATCTACGATCCTGGTCTTGCATGAAAAATAATGATCTTGGGTAGGATCCCGATCTTAACAACCTTGCATGATACGTCTACAAACTTCTCTCTCTCGTCTACCCTTGTACGTCTGGCGCCATTGCCACCTTAAAGTGATTTTCGGGCACTATTCATAGTGGCTTTCGAGGAACCATTTACATTGTTTGATTTGTTTTTTTTTTTTTTGTTCTCTTTAACTTCTTCCAAAGAACCATTTTCAAGTTTCATGTAGATTTTGCTAAAACTTGAGTTTAAATGTAACGCTTTAACAGTGTATTTTATATTTTTGCATTATATGTTGATTTTTTAGGTATAGTCATTTAGAGAAAATTGTTCACGAGAGAGAAAGGAGTTGATGCCCTCCCATAGTGGCAGTAGATCCGTTGCCAGAGTGATTTCTGGCCACCATCTATGGTGGCCCTCAAGTAGATGATTATATGGTTTGACTCAGATTCTCCTTCTCTTTAACTTTTCCTAAATAACTATCTTCAAATTTCTTTTGGATTCCTCTACATCTTGAGTTTAAAAGTTCAATCCTCTAACTATTTCCTTTATGTTATTTGGTTATAGATTTGTTTTCTAGGAATGGTTCTTTGACCAAAGTTGTCCACGGGGTTTATTGGCATTGACTGCCTCCATCACCAACTGTGACTCCACTGGCTAGCACTATTATTATGGACAGAAAAACATTAAAACATCTGAATCTTAGAAATATCCTCTAACTATTGAGAACAAATTTCAATATATTTGAATTAATTAGTAAATTAAAATTGACTTAGTGAACAAATTTAAATTTTGATTTTGAATTTGAATTTTGGCATGAAATATTTTTTTTAATTTTAATTTGGCTAGCGACCGTTTACTTTTATTTTCAATTCAGTTACTAGAGGTAGCTAAAAGCCAACCCTTAATGACCAAACTTTTAGCCACTATTTGGCCACTAATTTTTTCAATTGCTAAAAAGTTAATTTCAATACAATTTGGTCATAGAAATGCAAGTCGCTCAAAATGAATTCTATTGTAATGTTTTCTTTGTTAAGCTACCAAACCAACATAATTGATATGCACAAAGAATTTGGTATAGGGGCTCGAAATGTCTAATCCTTAATCACTTAAATTGAGATCAATAGCGGAGCTATAATTTTACACTAAAACTAAAGATTGAGACTAAATAATCAAACTTATAATTCACATATATGAAATAATTATAAAAAGCTCTTTTTCAGAAGAAATATTTGAATAGTCGAACTTCTTTATTGCAATTCAAAAAATTAAATTGTGCCTGAACGGATGTGCATGCCTTTATGAACAATAAAGGTAAAAGTGACATATTTTCCCTTGAACTTGTATGTTTTTACTCACCTGGCCTCTCAACTTTATTGCTTAACTTTCTAATCTGTTTGAAGAGAAAATTAAGTGATGAAAACGTTCAAACTCCAGGCAAAAATAAATATGAAAGTTAAGGGATCAAAATATGACTTTTTCAATAAATAATTATTTGAGAAGAGTATAACCTTCTTTTTATACTCCTTCTGTCCCATAATGTTTCCAACATTTCTGTTTGATACGTAGACCAAGGCAAGCTACTGTTTGTCTTTTCTTTCCATTTTTGCCCTTCATTTCTTTCTCTATCTACTTTGAAATGCTCGTTTACGCTAGGGGTGAGCATGGGTCTGGTTGGTTTTGTTTTATGGTGGAACCGAACCAACCCAAAATGGCCTCGGTTCCAAAATTTTCTACCCAACCCAGAACCGAGAACCGAACAGAACCAAAACCATGGTTCTGGGTTTCTCGGTTCTGGTTCTCGGGTTTTTCGGTTTATACCATATACCTATAACAACACCAAAATTCAATAAATCTATATCCATAATCAGTTTTATGACATATTCAACATAATAAACAATTAAATTAATATTTAAATATAAGTACTTAGATACATTCAAAAGAGTTTAAAATGTTGTTCTTACAAAATTGGTTCAAAAGAGTTGCTTGTGGGGCATCTTTTATCTCAATTAGTTTACTTCATTCCAGTAATTCTAATATTGGTATAACATTCAATATAGAAAACTGAGCCTTTAAGACCATATTCTTCAGTATCAAAACCTAAAATATGTCGATGTCATAAATTTTTAATTTTGCATGACTCAAATGAAAAAAATATCATAATTGTGTCATAAATAGTAGTCTGGAATAAAAGATCGAAAGCAAAATGACTTAGGAGTGGTGGGTCTATGAAGCAAAGTGATTTAAGTGAATATGAAGAAATTTCGTAAATGATCATACAACTTCCATATTGTTTCAATTTAGAACTTCAGTTTAAGAGTTTAATATAAAAACACAAAATAACCATAATAATACTTCAAAGAAATATATATGTGTGTGTGTGTGTGTAGATATATTAGTAATACTATAATTTTTATTATATATATATATATATCGGGTTTAGTTCCACCTCGGGTTGGTTCCATATAGAACCAGAACTAACCCAAAAATCATCGGTTCTCCAATATGTGGAACCAACCCAAGAACCAATTTTTACCCAACCCAATAGGGGTGGTTCGGTTTTGGTTTCGGGTTTACCCAACCTATGCTCACCCCTAGTTTACGCCACTGCCTTACCTTCTTACCAGACGTCCAATTCCCATTGCTCCATTGCCTACTTCCCTAACCTCAGCCTCATCGAACTTTACTTATACTCTTAAAGGCTCAACTCGAGCACCCAAAGCCCCCGATTTGGTGCCACCGCTTGTAGATTCTCCATGACTCATCCAATGCCTCATTCTCCATGGCCCCGAGACTCGTCGATCGATCGGCCCTGTCGCATTAATCAATTGATCTGTCATGTCGTTCATTCAATCATTCTTTGTTGGCCCCAGGACTCGTTGATCATCCACTACCATCCATAATCGCCCTCAACTCACTCGTCCCAAGAACACAAATCACCTCCTCGGTCTGCCACCATCCTCAACCACACTTCGCCTCCTCGATCTCCGACCATTCTTGATCATTGCCGTTCACAATCTCCAGCCATCGTCGTTTTCGATCTCCTCACTTCTTCAATCACCGCTCATCTCCTCACTTCCTCAATCACCAACCATCTCCTCACTTACTCCATCTTCCAGCCCCATCAACCCAATCAAGCATGAAAACGAATGAGAATCGATTTGGTGAGAATTGGAAAGAAGGACCTATTTTGTCATTTGGTTTAGGAAAACTTATTAAAAGGAAAAATTGTGTAAAGAATTTAGGACAGCAAAAAAAAATAATGCAAAGGATATAGGATAGAGAAAGTATTTTTTTTTTAAAGTAAAAGATACTCACTAATTAATAATTTTTTCAAAAAAGGGGATCCCATAATTTATATGTAGATTCGCCCCTGGTTGAGGTCTCAAGGCAACAAAGATTAATTTGATAAAAATTTAATAGATTTTACTTATTATTTTTAACGTGTCAATCAAATTATGTCATACAGAACTTTGCACAGTTTTAGTGTATTTCTGGTACATGTAACACTACTGGATGAGAAATTATATCTTAGGTTATATAAACTTATTTCAAGATCTATTTTAACCCTTATTTTTTCAACATTAAAGAAAACAAAGTTCTTACATTTATAAAGATAAAAAAAATTAAAATTTAAAATATTTATTAATTGTTAATAAATTATTAAATTATTTAAATGTACAAACAAATTTTTACGAGATAATTAAAATTAAAATTTTAACAATGTTAGACGTACCATATAAAAAATTAGAGTAAGTACTTAATGTTATAAAAATTTCCCAATTAATAATAGTAGGTAGAAGTGCATAATTCAGTGAAACTGGACTCTTTTGCTTGTACACAAATTTCGTTTGTTACATAATTTAAAATTAGTTTTTTCCAATTTTATAATAGACTAGACATATAGAGTATTTTTGAATGTTTTTATTAGAAAAGTTTATTTACCAAACAACTTTGACCTGTTCGGGAATAACTTTTTTTTTAATATGGTCAGAATTTTAGATAATTTATTATTGATAAAAATCAAACAGTTGAAGTTAAAAATTGAAAACTACCCTTAAATAGTCTTATCAAAACTCTAACATTAATGTGAAACGAGTCCTCTATTAACCACACTTCTATTCGAAATTCAATTTCACAAAAGCAAAAATTGTATCATTGGTTTTAAAGCTTTTTAGTCATGTGCTTTCCACTTACAACAGTTTCACCATGTAGTATAATCTTCTTATCACATTTATATATATTTCATTTGTTTCTTTCGACGTGATTTTAAAGTAACCGTCTAGAGTTTATGATTTCGTTGTATTTGAGGTTTCTTATTTATAGTCATGAAAATAATTATTCATTAGAATGTCTATAATTATGATAGAATTTGATAGATATCCTAGCTGGCTAAAAACGTTTAAATATTTGCAATTAAATGTGTATGACATTTCAAGTGATTTTAGTTAGTTTTGTATTAATAATTTAATTAATGGTACATTAAATGCTCCATTATGAATTGTTTAAGAACTTCCAGAGCCTTGTCTTTAGCAATGGCAACGGGACGAATTGAGTGCGGATACCTTCTACCCGCCATCTATGCGCATGGTTTTTTTAGTACTTGTGTATTCTCAGGCGTCCATAAGTGGGTGAAAAATATCACCTGTACCCATAACCTGCAGGTAATCCGTACTCACAACTAACTCGCGATTTAACTTGTGTCTTCTAAATTTCATAAAAATAAAATATGAAAATATATACAAAGTCATTCTCCACATATAATACAATAAAATCATAAAATACACAAACATACATATAAGAAAATATTTGATGAGAATTAGTATAAAATATTGGTTAAATGTATGTGTTGCATGCCATTATAATTAATAAGTAGAAAATTTACACTCAAGGGTTCCGCAGGTAGGCGGGGTGGGTTTACTAATGATGGATACCCTTTATGCGCCACCTTCCCGTACCTACGTAAGCGGGTGTGATTTGTTACACATGTCCACCCCATCACTGCTATTTTTACCTGTTTACTCACCTGTCATAGACGGATATTCGCGAATCACGGATTTCACCCACCCATTTGTTATCCCTATTTGTCATTATAACATTCAACGGATGTACGTCTACTTGACATTGTTAACATAACATCTCTTTGTAATAATTTATTTAGCTCTCAATTGTATTTATCTGATTTTAAGATACATTTGTCGAATATATATGTATAAGTTCTGAAACGGATTGATTATTTGTCTACTTTTGAGACCATTAACTTGACACTCATTCATAATAACATGTATAGTTCTAAAATACATTTATCTAATTTTAACATATATTTATCTAGTTTTGGGATATATTCTTTTGAATTTGTCTAGTTGTGAGAAGCATTTGTGTGGTTATGATGATTAACAATTTTCATTTGTCTACTTTTAATGGTTAATAAAATATATCAAAATTAGATAAATGTATCTTAAAATTAGACAAATATATTTCAGAACCAAAAAAACAATTATCATAAATGAGTGTCAAGTTAATGTTCTAAGAACCAAACAATTATAAGTAAAACCACACTATGATTTTACCTAAGCTACAATTTGCCTTTTGTTTTTATTTATTTTTTTAAAACTCACACGTTACCGATTATTTCTTTACACTATCACACAACAGCTATTGAAAACATAATTTCGAAACTTTATGATAGTCATCTTCCAGTAATTTTAAGTTCTTCAATATTTTTTTTATAGTTAATAAAAATTTTAAATTATCAATTTCTCCTATTTGCAAATGTAACAGAATATTTTTTTAAATTTCAGTTAATTGTGCAAAAATATCAAAAATTTGAAATTACTGAAATATAATTGTTAGATAATTTAAATTATGATTTTAGAAGTTGTTATTGGATAAAGCAGATGGTAAAACATAGGTTTTAAGAAATAAGGGAGGCAAAGTATATATTATGCCAAAGTTACTTTGGCAAATATGTAATTTCCCCTAAGTATATATTAGACTGACAGATTTATCTCTTAATCAAATAAGTACATCGCAAAACTAGAAAAATTATTACAAATGGATGTTATTAAACAATTTTAAACTGGTTGGTAGTACATTTGGTAGATGGTAAACAACCTCAGTCTCTTGTAGGAATCAATGTTATATATTAAATGCTTAATTATGAATTATTTAAGAGCTTCCAAGCCAACTTTATATATTTATAAATGATAATGGGTCAGCCAATAACACAAGGCAGTGCTTCCAGCCTGCAGCTGCCTTGTCGCGAACTAGTATTGGGACGCCCCAACAACCCTTTCCTTAATATTTCAACTCTTTGTTTGCAATAATTGATGCTGGATACCAAAAATAATGTTTCTTTTTTTTTTTTTATGTTTTATGTTTTCTAAAAAATTATATTTAGTAATAATCTTTTGTTTTATTTTTTTTAAAATTGAAAGTAAAATCTTGAAAAATGGAATATATAGTGTTTTTATTTCTAATGTTCTAAAAACATATATATTTTTTTTAATTTTAGAAGCATGAAAAATAAACAAAACTAATAATTATGTAAAGATTATTTATCTAATATTGTACAGTAGTGGCGGAACTATTAAAGGGTAGGGGTGGAATTTTGAAAATGTGATAATATAAGGTATTAATTTGATCATTTTGTCAGAAATTAGAAATTGGGTGTGAATTTTGCCCCCTTCCCACAAATATGGTGGAAGAATATAAACATTGGGGGGAGGGGGCATGAGACATTCACTAAAAATTATGGGATCGAATGTGCATTCATTACAAACTTTTTCTTTGTCATTCTTTTTTTTATTTATCTTAGAACTAAGACTTAAATACAACATTTAGTTTTTTTAATTTACTTAATTGATATTATTAGCCCTCAAATTATGAGTCAAGCTATATAATGTCATTAAAAAAATATTTTTTTCTACTCACTTTTAGTGTGAAATTATAAACTCTTATATATTTTTATTATATTATTTTATTCTAAAAAATTAGAATTAGTATATTTCTAGGCAATCCACATTGAAAAGTGAGAGATAACCCTTTAATTTTTTGAAAAATTAACTAAATATATTCATGTTTTACCTAAAAAATAATAGTATTATTTCTCATTCAAAATTCATTTGAAGTTCTAAAAAAATTTAAAGACTTATTCAATCTAAAGTTTAATACAAAGCAGATATATATTTAGTGAATATAGAAATACTTTATTTTGAAAATCAATAAAATTTGATAACTTACTTCAAATTAAACCTAAAGGTTACTCAAAGTAACATTTATTTGTATGTATACTATTAAGAATTAACTCAAATAATTTTTATTTAAATCTACCACTAAAACTCAGCCTTGCCAATTGCCACATCTCATTGTACCACCATCGTTTTACCACTCTACCCCTACTACTCATACTCACCTGGCCCCACCCTTCAAAGCTAAAAAACCTAGTTCCACCACTTACGGTCTATAAAAGGCAAAAATCACAAAAAGCCAATATTGTTTGTGTTTCAACCCAATATGTCAACATTGTTTTTCTAGCTCAAATTTACCACTCATGTTTCTAAATTTTCCAAATTGGTCACTTTAGGCTAAATCACAAGAATGTTTATGTGTGAAATGAGTATATCATGTAAAAAGGTCATGCATTATGACATTATGAGTCAAATAAGTATGATTTGTTACAAATTAAGGAAGAACTAGAGATTCACAACTTGTTGAATGTGCCAAGATTTGGGTAGAAATTGAACAATGGTGTGAAAATTAACATGATGAGATTAAAAAAATGTATGTGGAAGTGACTTGTTAGTGTTACACATTAGAAGTAACAGTTTAACACAAAATTGATCACTAAATTTAACAAAGTACCCAATTTTGCCAATGTAAAAACATGAGTAGTATATTTGAGGTTAAAAAATTATGTTGGTTTATTTAGACTGAAACACAAACATTGGCGGTGTTTTTGTTATTTTTTCCGTCTATAAAAAGGCGGCCAAAGAAATTTTCAATCAATGCCACGTTGGCATATGATAAGATTGCCTTTTGTTTTTGGGGTAATTATAATTTGCCCCTAATTTTTAGGTGAAATTACACTTTGCCCCTCCTATTTCAAAAATATACATTTTTTCCCTATCTTTTTAATACAATCCAACAATAACTTCTAAAATCTTAATTTAGACTATATGGTTGTCATATTCAAGCAATTTCAATATACATAGTATTTTTATAATTAATTAAAATTAAAAAAAACTATTTTAAAAGCTGAAAAAAATATAGAAAGAAAAAATTGATAATTTAAATGTCTATTAATTATAAAAAAAATGCCATACAAATTGAAGTTACTAGAAGATAGATATTGTAGAGTCTAAATTGAGATTTCAGAGGTTACTATTGGACTACACTAAAAAAATAGAGGTAAAATATATATTTCTAAAATAAGAGGGGTAAAATATAATTTCACCTTAACCTTAAGAGACAAATTGTAATTATCCCTTTGTTTTTTTGAAAGACTGCTAGGATTTTGGAGGGAGAACGAGCATTTTTGGCCACACATATTCCGGACCCTCCATCCAATAGCAATTTGCAAACTTAGCTCACTCCTTCCATCTTCAATCTTCTCCTCCAGCAGTCTGCTAATTAGCTTAGCCAACTCTTGGCCTCCGAAAGTTTTCTCCAATGGCCTTTCTCTCGTCTACTTGCCTTCCCCTGGCAGCCCCTGCAGCTCGCCTTTGCAATTCCATTACCCAGGTTAGTGCCCTAGCCAATTTTCTCACCCCGCCAAATTAAGCACTTCATTTTTTTCTCCACACCCATTAAGAGCACAAGCCCAAGTAACAACTTTTACATGCACCAGAGTTACCCTTGCTTGCCCAAAGACAAGACTTCAAGCATTTTACGAGAATAAGAAAATGTATTTTTGGTGCAGGAACCGATGTCAGGCCTGAAGTTGGTATATGCGGGTTGGCCCAAAACCAATGGCCGCTTTCGTAGCCTTAGAGTTCCTTGCGCGGTTGGTTTTCGCTCCCTTTAATTTGGTTGGACATTTCTGTTGTTGCTCTTGCTCTTCCTCATTTGTTGCCAACTGTTT
Source organism: Aquilaria sinensis (assembly GCA_005392925.1). Lineage (NCBI taxonomy): Eukaryota > Viridiplantae > Streptophyta > Magnoliopsida > Malvales > Thymelaeaceae > Aquilaria > Aquilaria sinensis. The sequence continues at coordinate 76,949 of SMDT01000598.1, read as the reverse complement.
GCTTAAATTTGTTCACCAGGCCAAGGTGGAGACGGTGCAAAAAGTGTGCGAGATTGTGAGGAAACAGTTGGCTCTGCCTGCTGAGACGGAGCTTACCCCTGAATCCAAGTTTGCCTCGCTTGGTGCCGATTCACTCGACACGGTTAGATTAATTATTTTGTTGGGTAATGTGAAGCATCTATACAAGATATAAGGGTTGGGAAGTACTCATACAAAAGAAATAGGGGAATATCTATTTTTGAGGATCCAAAAAACACTTCCCATATTCTTCTAACCATTTAGCCATTAGATCAAATGCTGTGGATAGATTTAAATATTAAAGACACCTCTAAAAGAAGAAAATGTGCAGCTCTGGAACTGCCTCCTCTTTGTCTTTTGTTTTGATGGGATTTAACAGGTGGAGATAGTGATGGGGCTGGAGGAGGAGTTTGGGATTAATGTGGAGGAGGAAAGCTCCAATAATATAACGACGGTGCAAGAAGCAGCCGACTTGATAGAGAAGCTAGTCCAGAAAAAGGCCGAAACCGCTTAGAATCGACAACTGTTCTTTTTCTTCTCTCTTTTTCCTATTTTTCCTGCAATTTCTAGATCATGGGTAGGGATGGCAATTGGGTGGGACTCATAAGAATGCTGAGATTCATTTTGGGTTGCACAGTTTTCTTATTCAAATTTGTCCCATTTTTTAGGAATTAATTTCCCTTAACCACCCTCCAATTTGTTCTCTTTTGGCTTTTTTTTTTTTAAACTTTGTTCTCTATTGGTTTTTAGTTGTTCCACTCTTTGACATATAAAGTTTCCAACTACTTTTTTTTTTTACTCAAAAAGGAAATTAAGAACTAGAGATTAAATGATTAGATCTAAGAAACTAAGTAGCAATTTCATGTGCACTACTGCCCACGCTCCTCTTCATTGCCAAATAGGATAAGCGGTTGAAAGATCCTACCAGCAAACGTATGCGAGTAACCAGCTCCGCAACTTCCAAGAGAACAGAAGCCTTGCCAGAGATTAGAGCCACAACTTTGAGTACAATCTGTGAGGACACTGATATTGGTCAAATTGTTGCTGGTCGCATATTTGAGAGTGTCCAAGATAGCCTAAATTTTTGCAGCTAAAGGAGAAGGACAACTTCTTAGGAATCGGCTATTAGAATCCTAAGATCTCAGAAAGAAGAATTTTACTACCCACACCACTGCACCTACTTTTAAAACTAGGTTTCAAGCCACATTGACATAAAAAAAAAAAAAGTAGGCCGGGAATTCAAACTGGGATTACCCCAGGTAGTAATACATGATGGCAGAGTTGGTTAGGCTAAGGCGAGAGCCTTTACCTTGAATTTTGAGGCCATCATGATATTATGCCCGCCCAAGCAATTATATAATTAGTTTCTTCATGAGAGTTTTGAATTGTTGCTTTATTATGATTAAGTCACATGCACCATAAAATCACAATAATAATACTCTAAAAAAGGTTCAACTGCCTAGACCTCTCAACTTGCATTACACAAAGCAACCAAGTCGAAAAGCTCTCTTGTAAGGATAAAGGAGAACACCTACCAGTTAAATTCTAAACAGCTATGAATTTTAGACAATATAAGAAAAGGTGCTCTACTGCTCTAGGTCTTCAATAGCTCCACTTCATTGGGGGCACTGGGGCAAGTCACCCACAACTCTTTTCTTCAGTTCCAAGTTGGTAGGAAGAGCATTATGAATACACCTCCACATAAAGATATTAAATTTATCAGGAATTTTCCAAATATTTGTGTGTCACACGTTCTTTAATGGTACCCCCAATTCCAAATAGGTAATTAGTTACTATTCTCACTTTTTTGTTAAAAAGTTAGATATTTGTTGGTTCAGAAAAGATTAAATAGTGAGTTATTTAATGCATTGTTATCAAGTTTGTTAATTGTTTTACTAACAACTAAAATTCTATAATTCAAAAAGCTAAAAAAATATTTTAAAATATTTGTTTAAAAATTAAGTATACTTATTTAATTTTCTTTCTTTAAGTTGGTATGGAAAAATCATAAGAAATTATTACAAATTTTTGTTAAAATAACTACTAGGTAAATAGATATCAGCTCTCAAATAGCATTAGTTTTGACAAAAAAAAATCACTAAAATTAAAATTAATAAATTTTAGTGAGTTTTCGAATAAGGAACAAAACAAACGTTAATAACTTATCTTTTTGGATTAAAACTGATTTTACTAAACCATTTGCCAAAAATAGACGAAATTGGTAACATTTATCCCTAGTTTTCATGAGTTTTATTAACTTGTAAGTATTTAACAAGCTACTCAAATTATGACCTAAAATTTAACTTATAAGAGACAATGCATAATCACACAAATGCGCACACCCAAAAACTTTGCAACATATTCTCTTTTCTTAATCTCAAATATTTGAAACATTTATATTTAATATATTATTTTACTACATTATCCTTTAAGATCAGTTCAACATTCACTTTTTTCAACTTTTTTTATTTATATGAAAAAAGTTAAGGGAAATTTAAGAAAAAAAACATCTAAGGTTTAGTACAATCTTCACTTACCCATCTCCTGTTTGCAAATCCTTTAAATCGGCCCCCAAAATGTCATTGTCATTTGCGTTGCCATTGGTATATGGGTCCCATAACATTAAATACAATAGAACACTGAAAGTGCCCTTTTTGTTGTCTTAATAGATATGTGAAACCCAAAGCTGTGAGTCCACCTCTAGAAAATTGCATTTCTTTGTGTTAAAGGCATGATGCCAAGAACACAGTAAATTGAAGAAGTTTTGGCGAAATTTTCAAGCATCGACACCGCGAGTCATTCGTTAGAATAAAGGATCTGAAGGTAATTGAATAATTCATGCTTTTGCTGGTTAGGAATGAACTGAAAATTAAAGTTTGCAAGTTTGGTTGGTTGAATCATTGTTTACGCTTAAAATTCTATAATTTTAGGCAGTGAACAATTTCTTCGGCCAGCGTGAATAATTCAGAAGGTCAATGGTTACAATTTGAGAATTGAAAATGTGGTTGTAGGCGAAGAGCAACTGTGAAGATTTTGAAGTCCTAAAAAAATCCAAACAAGTTGTACTATTGCTGCTGTATGGAGAACAAGCGTGGGTTTTAGGATTAGTGTTTGCCAATGAATGGAATGGATCCTTTTGAAAATAGAGCCAATGGCGGACAAAGTTCAGAAAGGCATATATCAAGTGTTACAGGTTATGTTAGAAATTAATTGGAAGATCAAAATGAGATTGCCACGACATTAAGCAAGTTTGTTAGGAAATTGTGGCAAATTGATGGTGTGATGGGAAAGATTAGAGATATTGTCACAGTGTGCACTTTCTTGAATGCATTTCTTGCTGCTGTCCTGGTAATAATTATTATTACACTAGAAAAATGAAACGCTTGTTAATGTAGTAAGTATATTGTAGGAAGGCATAAGTATGTTATGATGTAATATAAATCTTAGTTGTGGTCTGACAAGTTTGAAGCAATGAAGTTCATTAGAAGAAGGTAATAGAACGATCGCTTACTTTCATCACAATGTTGTCCATTTATTTTAATGCATTAAAGATTATGTAACAAACTTAGAAATGAAGAGATTGACATCATTTTGATTGTATTCTAATCTTTACTACTTCACAGTAATGACATAATTTTAGTCCAAAAGTACAAGCGAGCACATTGGAGCTTTCTTCTTGCAAAGTACCAAAATACAACTTTGCAAAATGTTACTGGTTTTAAAGCACCAGTACAAAGTATAGACTCCAACATGGGTGGATGCAGCAGCTACTTTATACATACCAATAGTCTATCCACTAGCAAAAGAATAAAATTCTGACTTTGCAAAAGTACATGCTTTCTTGCTCCAAGTGTATTATACATACCCATCCCCATGTATTTAATAGCATTCTTCCCTTAACAATTCCATGAAACTTGATTCAATTCATATAGAACCATTCATATAGAACCATTCATATTTTGAAAATGTATAAGAAAGTAAAAAAGTCATGTTTGTACTTTGTCCAGGTGAGACCTGTTACTAGTTGAATGACTTGCTTCTGGTACACTATCATTCTAGCCTCTACCCTGTGTCTAACTCTAACTTTTCCCTACAAAACCCAAAAAATAGTAAGTTTGTTAAAAACCTCATGCACAATTATTGAGTTTAACCAAATTAATAGTGATCATACATTAACTATTGTTGGTCGTGATGGGTTGTTTGTACAACTCCTTTGATTATGTCCAACGTGATTGTAAGTACTGCATCTAACCGTGCTTGATCTTGCTCAAGAAGGTTCTTCATCAACCTCTCTTCTCCTGACCTTCCGTGGCTTGCCTGGTAGTTTTCTAAGTGGTGGAGGCAGTGCGACTTCACTTGGATTGGTTGGTGATAAATCAACCTCAAGTAAATGGCAGATAATCTTACCATAAGCCTGTAGATAAGTCCCCACTGAGTATACATCATCACAGTGGCCCTTGACATCTGTTCTCTTGTATATCAAGCAAGCAACAACGTGTTTGCATGAAATGCCACTTAATGGTCATTGATTACATGTGCAGGTTTTGGTTCCTAAATTCACAGCTTCCATTTCTAGCCCCATAAAAACTTGGAACTCATCATTTCCAGCAGGTATAGCATTGCATACTCTTAACTCCTTAATTCATTCATTCAACTTTTTCATTGCAAATGGAGTCACTTTGGAAGTCCACGTGCAACCCATTCCATACCTTTTAGCAAACCTGCTCATGACCTTCAACCTTAGCTTTTCATGTAAAGTTAACACTGGCTTATCCCTAATTTTCTCAATCCAACGATTGAAGCTTTCTGTCATATTATTTGTAACATTTTTCACCTTGCACCAGTAATCATATCCTATTTTAGACCATGCTGAGGCTAGCTTCTTATTCAACCATTTAAAATGCATTCCCATTCTTGTCATAATCACGAATGGAGCACATTACAGCTTTCCAGAAGTCATGCCTCATAGCCAAACCTCTAAATTTGGCTCTAAAATTAGAATATAAGTGTCTTACACAAAATTTATGGCTTGTTTGTGGGTATATATGTGCAACTGCCTTAATTAAGCCCTGTGAATTGGAAAAATTTATAAATTTGTCAATTAGTTAATGAAGTTACACATTAGTTATACAGGAAACTTAAAAAAACCAAGTCAACAGCAAGAGAACAAACCAATACTTTAGTTGGCTAGAAATGCAAATGTTTGGTTACAAATTGACTTACTGGTGAAAAAATAATTTTCATCCAAGGTTTTGACTTAAGCTAGTTGTAATGATCAGAAACTGGTTACAGTAAATGAAATTAAAATATGTCATTTGTACAATGTTTATGAAGCAAGCTTCAGTTGATACACATATCTTTTGAAACAATCAAACTACCCATCTTTGGAAATTTCAAACTTCCTATACAAGTAAGGTATTCTGAGACAAAAAATTTTCATAAGCCACAAATTATTTGGACTACCTAAATCCAAAATTTTAACTTAAACCAACAATGTTTACTAGGAACTTAATCTTCAGTCAATGCACATATCTTTTGAAACGTTCAAACTGTCAAACTTTGGACATTTCAAAATTTTTGTGTCAGTAAGGTATTTTGAAACAAAAAATTTTCACAATTCACAAATCATTTCAACTTCCTAAATCTAAAATTTCAGCTCAAACTAACAATGTTTACTAGGAACTCAATCTTCAGTCAATGCACCTATCTTTTGAAATATTCAATCTGTTAAATTTTGTGCATTACAAAATTCTTGTACAATTAAGATATTCTAAAAAAAAAATTTCTACAAGTCACAAATCATTTCAACTTCATAAATTCAAAATTTCAGCTCAAACCAACAGTGTTTACTAGGAAGTCAATCTTCAGTCAATGCACCTATCTTTTAAAACATTCAAACTGTCAAACTTTGGACATTTCAAAATTCTTGTACAAGTAAGATATTCTGAAATAAAAAATTTTCACAAGCCACAAATCATTTCAACTTTCTAAATCCAAAATTTCAACTCAAACCAATAATTTTTACTAGGAAGTCAATCTTTAGTCAACGTTCGATACGATATGATAAAAAACTAACGCTAGTCTTGGATTTTAAGCACAAAATCCTTGTCTGTTTTATTCCTAACTGAAATACATCATTAAGAAAGCAGATTGCAAAAAATGGGACAACAAAGCCAACACCAAGCACAAAACATATAGACTTCCCAGCCATAATAGTGCATCCTTGGTCCCTAAACTGAAACTTGTCAACACAAAACCCGCAGATTTCACAATTTGTTGCCAAAATCCTAGAAATTCTATAAAAATCCAAATTTTAGATTTCAAACATAATTTAAATACATATCTTGAATTACACACCAAATTCTAATATGAAACCATGGATAAAACTTAAAGTCAAACTCATAGTCAAAGTAGTTAAACATATTGCACAAAAGTCTACTGCAGTCTTTCATTCTAATAAAAAAATACTAGAACAAACCAAAAAATAACATGAATTTTTGTCCATACCTTTTACTTGTCACTTATAAAAATGAATGGTTCATGACCAATAGCATGTTCCAAGCATTCCATAATCAACATATAGCTATCTTTGCATTTTGCTTCTACTATAGCAATTGTCAATGGCAAAGTTCCATTGTTGTCATCAATTGCAATTGCCACCAAGCATATCCCTCTAAATGGACTTTTGAGAAAGCATTCATCTAACCCAATGAATTGTCTGCAACCTCTCTAAAATCTTTTAATGCATGTATCAAAGCACACAACATTTGGTTAAAAGATGGCTGTAATGCCTTTAGGTTTGGCCCAGGAGAAAATTCTATCCTAACTACATTGGGGTTTGTTTCCATCAACAACAATGCATAATTTCTCAGTTTCCTATATCACTCATCATGGTTGCCTTCATTTTGGTCCCTTGCCTTCCTGTTTGCTCGATAAAATTGGTGTTCATCTGGCTCAAGACCATACTAGTTTGCTAAATGTGTAGACATTAAACTAAAGCTCATATCAGGATCAGCTTTTAAATATGAATTTAACTTCACTGCTATCCATTTAGTATTAGCATCTAAGTTGTTTATTGTTCTAATGCAGTTTGGAGGACAAGCCAAAGTTTTGATCATGAACGCCTTATTGTTAGGCAATCTTGAAGCATGAATAACCCAAGAACAGTAATTATTTATACATTTTGTCCTCACTCTATAGGACTCATTATTTATCCTTTTAAGTTCATAGCCTTCCTTAGGTAGTTGGTATATAGGCTTCAGGTTGAGGAAGTTGAGGAGGGCTGGGCTGGAGGATGTTGAGAGTGATGGCTAGGAAATTAAGAATTAGGATAGGGATAATGAGAAGGGGGTTAGGGGATATTAGGGTTAGGAGGGTTGAGCTTAGGCTTAGGTAATGGGTTTAAGTAGTGGGCTTAGGTAGTTGGTATATAGGCTTCGGGTTAAACTAGGTGAAATCGGGTTTGACCCGAACCAATCCGATTTTCACTTCTCAGACTCGGGGTCGGATTAACCCAAATCCTACTTAATCCATATACTGACCCGACCCTATATGTCGGGTTTCGGTTTGGGTTTTGGGTTAGGGTCAGAAGCTTTTCACCCCTAATTGTGATGCTTCATACTTTGATTCAATACAACTTCCAAAACAGCTTTTCTTGGGTTTCAGCACCACACATGTTAAAAAAGTGAGCACTCTAAACTTTGACAAACACAATAATTTCTTCTGCATTGAACATATTTCTTACATCATCATCACCATTAATATGCATGCCATTATCAACATGAATTTCAATTCCCATATAAGGCACATTCATCTGACTGAAAATCACTTTTAACATGTCAAGATAACCATAACAATTAGGATCTATTTTTTAGAAACATTAATTGGGGAGTGCCGTAGGAGATCCCCATTGTTGTAGAACACAATATTATGCAACATCATTGCACAAGAAAAAAATGAAGAGACAAATGGAGTAAACTCACTGCCCATGAAAAAAAAAATGAAGACAGAGTTTCAAATGAGCAATTTCCAAAAAAACATTTGAACAAAATCTTATGAAAACATCATTTTTACCCCACGAAACTTGTTGTCTTCGTTCAAGGCTTCAGAACCTTTAAAACTACTTTTCTTTTCAAACCTCAATTGTTCAACCTATCACTTCTTTGTACGTGGGTTGCTGTGTTTTAGAGGGAAATGTCGGTGCCTCTTTTGGGGCTTTATGGTCAATTCATCTTAGGGTAACCACAAGACAAACAACAATGATGTTTTGGGGGGTGATTTAATGGATTTGTAAATAGAAGGGGGTAAGTGAAGGTTGTACCAAACCTCAAGGGGGTTTTTTTGAAAGTTTTCCAAAAGTTAAAGGTAAAGATTTTGGGTTTTAGAAAAAAAAAACTAGAGGAAGTCAAAGTTAACCACCTGTTTTTTATGCAATACTAGAATATCCTAACAGTGAGTAATATTATTATAAAATTCGTAGAACAACTTTGTAAAAAAAAAGTTCTATAAACATATCAAAACGCATATTGTGAATGTAATTTCTCATGTCACAAGTAATAGTGCAATCCATAGCAAGAGCCATAAGTGTGATAAGAGAATAACTTTAAGGGTTGTTAGAAAGAGAAGTTGTGCTTAAATGAGAGATATTTATGTGGGGATAAGCATGAATTAGATTGGTTTGTTTTTCTAGTAGAAGAAAAGTAACCCGAAATAATGATAATTCCAAAACACTTCTACACAATCCAAGAATTGAAAACTTAACAAAACTAGAACATGGATCATGGGTCTTTTTTTTTTATTTTGATTCTCGGGTTTTTCAGTTTTTATCATAGATATAACAATTAAAAATTTTATAACAAATAAAATTGTGTTCACGCTCAAAAGTACATGTTCTTAGTATATGAATAATTTAGTAATGTACACATTTAAATGTACATGTTCATATATAAATATATGAACAATATGGTAACACAATAATTTTTATTATATATTTATACATATATCATGGGTTCGGTTCCACCTCAGATTGGTTCCATATGGAACCAAAGCTAACCCAAAAACTAATAGTTCTCCCTAAAGTAGAACTAATGTGTGAACCATAATCTATTTTCACCCATCCAACTCAATTCAATAGGTGTGGTTTAGGCTGGATTTCGGGTTTACCCAATTCATACTCACTCTTATTTATATGTTAGGATAAAATAACAATTCTGCCACTAGAAAACTTACTAAAAGTGCAAATTTATCATAATTATTTTTCATTGACATAAATTTATTATTAAAGATAATCATTAAAGCAAATTTGCCACAATGTCAATAAAGTGCGCTCAATAATAGTAGAGAGAGGGTTGTGGGGAAGAAGACGTGCGACAGCTTCGACGGATGCGAGAATGATATCAAAGAAGGACAAGTACTTAAAGGGGGCCATGGGAGATAGCAAAAATAAGATCATAGAAGTCAATAGTGTCATCTAAAGGGAGAAGCCAAGAGTTGTGGTGATGTCAAAGTGAATGAATGGCGGATTTAGTGTTTCATAGAACATTTCTCCTATATAATTTATTTCACAGAACCTTTCTCCTATAATTTATACTCAAACTATATTCATTGATGCAAATAGGTCTCCAAACTAAAAGTAATAATACTTTTCCACTAAGTACTTCAGCACTCAACTCTCTACTACCATCCTCATACGCCACCCTTTCCCTCAGGTAATAATCTCCTCAGTTATCTTCTTCTCTTTTTAACCATCGTCAACCTCTCCAGCACCTCACACGGTTTATAAGTTCACCATGAAGTGATGCTCTTCTTCTCATTTAAACATAAGATTCTTTGGCTTTAAATTCTTTCCCAAATCAATGCATGATTAACTAAGAACTTGCATAGTGAATCATTTGTTGTTACTCTTGGTTTGCGCATATATAACATATTGGGAAAAAGGACAGTATTAGGTGATGGCATTGGTATCAGAGCCTTGATTTTGGCTCCAACAACCCAACCGATGCCATTGCATTAAGATTGGCAATTGACATGATGCCAGTCACCCAACTTGATTGATGAAGAACAATAGTCGATGGTAGCGTAGGACAAACAACCTTAGGGCTACTAGCAGATCACACACTATGAAAAGTCCATGGTTTGGACTGGGATCAATTAGTGTATTTGGCTAAATTGAAACTGAAGAGTTAGGGTTTATAGCGTTCTGAAGGTTGAGTTCACAGACTAGAATTTGTAGAAAAAATGACTTGTTTTCTCAACTGGGCTCCCATCCCAATTCTTCTTTTTCTAACTAGAACTCTTGTTTCCTTCGGCTACTAAAAGCCTTTCTATCATTAATCACAACCAACTGTGTTTGGCTCCAAATGTCAAATGCTTCAGGGCTTCAATCGATGAGGTTGACGCTGATGTTGTGAGTCTGGCTCACACTTTCAAGTACTTGTCACTTCACATGTTGTCTTCTTCAAACACTTTGATGTTATAATTAAGTTTGGTTGTTAGATAGGTGCTGGATAAAAGTTTAGGAGTTAAGTTAGGTATTTTATTTTATTTTACACTAACTTGCCACACACACACACACACGTATATATATAATCAAAATATTTTAAATTATCACACAACTAAAAAATTTAACTCCAGTGGACAATATTTATCGGTAATGTAACATTAATGAGCAATTTAATTGCAAAATACTATAGTGGGTGATCTGTCTATATAAAATAATATTAGTGGTTATTTGCCCCTTTTTGCTTATGTTATGTTAGCATAATATTGCATCTCAATTAATAACCAACTAAAATATTAATTATAAGATTACACTTCGCCGTCTAGGTTTTCCTATAATAAGTTTTCATCTTTTATACTTCTAATGATTTTGAATATAAAAAAATTAAACTTGTTTAATTTGAGTATTTAATAGTAAATTTAGACAACTGGTGAAAATAAAGGTAAAAAAATCTGCATATTGGTAGGGTGAGAATTCAGTTAGTTCAGTTTGGAACTGATTTGAACATAATGATCTGATTAACTTTTGGTTTTTATAAAGTGTATCCAAATTATCCGAATTACATGTCAAAACCGATCCAAACTGTCCAAATTGTATTTTTGTTTATTCGGTTTTCTTTCTAAGACCTAAAGACAGAGTAAATGAACAAAAATAAAACAAATATTAAAATTTTTACCTCTCATACCAAAAATTAAAGAAAGATAGACAACATATTGTTCAAAATTAGTAGGAAATAATTTTATATATGAGGGTCAATATGGATAATGGTAAAAATTAGTAAGAAGTAACTTTATCTATGTAGGATCATTATGGATAATAGTAAAATATTTATTACTATTCGGGTTATTCAGTTTATTCAATTTTAAGTGTATGATCCAATAACCGATTCAATAATTGAATATGAAATTCAGTTTTGATCCGAACCAATCAAACTAGAAAAGAAACTCAACCATTTTATTCAAATATAATCAGTTTTTTTAGTTTTGTCTTAATAATACTCACCCCTACATATTGGTAAGTCTTCTATAATAAATTTGTCATTTTATCCTTTAGAATTTAGAGCCGCATCATGAATGATTATGATTTCTGAAAGTTAACGTAAAACCCCAGTTGATAATCAAAGAAACAACCCTTTCTTTCTACCAGAAAAAAGAAAAGAAAAGAAAAGAAAAGAAATAACCATTTTTCCGCATTGGGAATAAAACTGAAATTCATAAACCCCAGGCCCACAAGTACCTTCTCTCAATATTGTTATAAGTTCGAAAAACACGCGACTATGTTCTTTTCACTCCAAATGCATTTTAAAATGCATTAACTTAAAATTGTTTACCTTTTTTTTTTTTTGCTCTTTTTACACTTACCAGAAATTCTCATGAATTAAGTTTGAGTCTAGTGATACTTTTTTTTTTTGTCCAAGACTCTCTCCTACCCAATTAGGGCTACTCATCTAGTTGGATTGGTTTGGAACCAAGTCAATTTGTTTTTAGCTTTTTATAAATTTGATTCAAATCATCTAAATTACATATTAAAATTGTTTCGAGCCATCTGAATTATAATGTGCTTTTTTTTTTTATCAAAACCATCCAAATTATAATTTAGTATATCGAACATTCATAATTTGATTTTTTTTATTAGAACCAAACACATGGTAATTGAAAAAAAAAAATTAACTTGAAAAAATGAGTAAAATTGATAATATTTCATTTTACACCTAAAGTTAATTGTTGATTCATAACATATAGTCCAAAATTAAACAAAAATAACCTCACATACATAGGGTTGATGGCAAGGGCGGCTCCAAGGTTGGGGCAGCGAAATTTTTAAGACCTTTGGTTATCTATTTATACATCTTTAAAGAGTATGTCCTTGTCTGTTATTTTTCTCTATAAATGTATCCCACAAACTCTTTAAACTTTTAAAACCATAGGATGTATGCAAGTACATTAATATAGTTCTTATCTCATCATTTTGCCTTCACTTATCGACCAACAAGTATGATTCACTTACAATAATTAACTTCCGATTTTACACTTTTAATCTCACAAACTTTCCCGAGATGTCATAAACACAATTTCAAATAATGAAATCTCATTCTAAACAATTGCTGAGGAAAAATGTTACTATAGTGTATTGTACTTATTGATAATATATAAATTATAATTTTAACTTTGCCCCTATAGGAAAAACTTCTTGCAATCGCTACTCTTGGCTGATATAATTACAAAATATGTATTATTTTTCTTTTTATTCATTTACTTCTGTTTTAAGTTTATAAACTAATAATTGATCTGATAACCAAATAAGAAATTTATTTTTGATCTAATCCAAACCAAATAATCAAGCAATTGAAATATTTTGTCAAATCTAAGTAATCCATTTGGATTATTCGGTTTTATCCAAATAATGAATACTCTTATATCCAATAGCCACATTAGACTTTGACTGCTTAAAAATCAAGTCAGGTCGGACCCTATTTATGAGTAAAGTTCTCTCAAAGCTTGTTTCCCCATTTATGAGACTTGAACCCAACTTACTTGAGGGAGGAGCCTTTTAGAGGTGGAGTGCGGTGATACTCGATCCAATGCTTATTGAGCCTATTATAATGAAGATAATACTTAATGCAATTAGTTGATTCATCAAACATTAGTTTAAATAAACTTGGGTAAAACTAGTTAAACTAATAAATATTTTATTGTGATATATGGCAGACATGATAAATACATATACGTCATTTGCCTTTTTAAAACCTGCATGTTTATAATGTTGTCTATCATCCAGCATCTATCACATAACTATAATGCTTCTACCAACCTACATACACATATATCCTAGCACAAAACTATTTCCTTACCCCCAAGAAAAATAAAGGCCAAAGTGCATCATCTCTCCAACTTAGCTAACTCGCACGAGTTAGTTCTTCAACTCCAACTCACTATATTTAAGGCCTTAAACTTTGAGAAATGACACAAGTTAGTCTAGGGCACTTCATGATATTGGGGCCAAAATGCACATATAATCCTTTAATCTCTCTTTTATCTAAAAATAGGTAATTGTACTTCATGTTTTTTTATTGTTTTAGTCCATGTCTAGGTTAAATTTATTTAATTTCATATGTGATTTTGTTATTTTTGAAGTATCTTATAATTGATAGTATTTTATAGAAACACTTAAAGACTTATTTCAACTAAAGAGCTACAAACTAAAAAAATTATTATCATTATTTGATCAATTAAAAAAGTAAATCAATTGATTTCCAAACATAATTAGTTAATTAATCAGTTTAATACTCATTATGTTGCTATTATAAGAGGTATTATTTCAAATTTATTATTTGAGTAATTGTTATATTATTGGTCATAATTTATAAAATTTTAAAAACACTAATTATATGGTAAAGAGTTGTAAGTTTTAAAAGAAATTATTATAAATTGAGACAAAATATAGGAAATGATTTCCCAACATCGCCACTAGTTTGAAAATCATTTATTATTAGATGAGCCATTTGAAATACATTTATTATTAGATTATCCTTTTTCATAGCATAAGTAATAAAACTATTTTTTTATAAGAGAAAAGAAATTGAATTTTTTTTATATGAATTGCATAATAATGCAATATAAAGCAAGGATAATTGGTGTATTATATTGGAACACCTTTTGGTAATACAAAAAAAAAAGTAATTTTGTACAATATACATACAAATCACAGACAAACTACAACAAAACAAAGAACTTGTTAAATGATATTCTAAAAGTGCTTTTAGGGTTCTTTGATTTATTAAAGTTTGATTTGGATAAAATTTTAGAAAATCAATATAAATAAAAATAAGAACTTTAATTATGTCTTAAATATACCATAAGCTAGTTTTAATCAATGTTTTATAGAAAGATTATTTGATAGTAATAAAAATAACATGTACTTAAAATAAATTTTGCCTATTCATTTACTAGATCAATATAAAATGAACTACAATTACATAGACATGAACAAAAGAGACATTAATGTTCAGTTTTGAATTTTTCCCATAACACATGAGTTGGCTTGGACTAACTTGTGTCATTTCTAAAAGTTTGAGTACTTAAATATACTGAGTTTGAGTTAAGGGACTGAATCGTGCAAGTTAACAAAGTTGGAGGGTTGCTGGTGAACGTAGGCCAACTATAAAAGAAAATTCCCCTATCTCGTGCCAATCCTCGTCCACCCCCGGACTTAAGGTTCTTCTGATTCTCCATTCTCCTCCGAGGTGAGTCACCGGCTCGTTGTTAGGCTTTGGTCGCCATTGACCTGCATCAATCCGTGGTGACCGGTTAGCGCGTCCGATTAGCGATTCCGAGGCACGATTCCGATTAGCGCGTCCCTTGTGCAATTCCTCCGTTTAGGTAAACCCGTTAAACTTCCTTTATAATTCTAATTTGCCCTTTTTGCTACTTTTTTTTTTTGTCAAGCTCCAATCTCGGTTAAAAGCATGATTGTGTTCTTGCAATGAGTCTGATTTGATAAGCTTTTTATCTTAGTTTGATGGTCCACTACATGTGCGTGCTTTTTACTATCTGTTGGTGAGTCATGAATTTTCTGTTGTTCTTGAAGGAAAAAGAAACAGGGGTACCTGCTTATAAAAATCTAGTGATAAAAAAAAAATCTAGTTATAGAAAGATATAGGTGTAGTAGTGATAAAAAAAATCTTGCAAAAAAATAAAAGCAGTCGGAATCTGTGTAGATAATCCTTGGTGTGGGAATTTTTGCATGGGTGGTGGACGATTGTTAGTATGACAATTAAGGTGGTTTTGGTGGAAGATTTTCGGTGTTGATGATTGTGTAGTAAGATGTGGTAACATGTTGAATTGGCATGTTGCCAGAAGCTGGCTTTAGCAATTCAATTTTTTGGTTCAGTAGATTACCATCATACAGTGTTCTACTGTGATTTGTATGCCTTCTCCCCCTTTCATTTCTGATCTGATACTTTTAACTCTGCAGGAGCAACTCGATCAGACACCAAAAAATCAGTTGATTGAGCAGTAAGTGTTATAAGCCAAAAATTACCATATCATTCACTAAACACAATTCAGAAATCCAGTAAACACAGTTCCTTTGCTGTCAGCTGCTGAAACCCGCTAACATTATAGACGAACCCTTGACAGACTTCTTCCAAATTTAGCAAGGTAAGGATTTGCTCGCTTCAGGCCTTCTTCATAGTTTAAGTTTTTCTTTCTCTTCTTCTGAAATTCCAACAATTACTCAAAAATCTAAATTCAGTTTTTCCCATCATTGTCTTCTGCTCTGAGTCTCTGACTGTGCACCAGTGGTGCCTGCGCGTTCCATTCCTGCATTGACTTGTTGATCTGAAATCTTTAACATAACCACAGGTTTGCAAGATGGGAGAACGAAAGGTGCTTAACAAGTATTATCCACCTGACTTTGACCCATCGAGGCTCCCGCGGATAAGGCGGCCACAGAATCAGCAGATTAAGGTTCGCATGATGCTTCCCATGAGCATCCGATGTAGTACTTGTGGGAATTACATATACAAAGGAACCAAGTTCAACTCTCGCAAGGAAGATGTAATTGGTGAGGTGGGTTTTTCTTGAACTTGTTGTCTACTTGTTGATTTTTGAGATGCAGTTCTTGGATAGCTTAATTACTGTTTGCGTTGCTCTTTTGCAGACTTATCTAGGAATACAAATCTTCCGGTTCTACTTCAAATGCACCAAATGTTCTGCAGAGATCGCATTCAAGACTGATCCACAAAACTCTGACTACACTGTTGAGTCTGGTGCAACACGAAACTTTGAGCCCTGGCGAGCTGAAGATGAGGTCAGATTGCTTGTTTGTTTGTTTTTTAACCAAATGGTTGTTTTATTTTTCTTTATTTCAGTTGTGATTTTATGGGTTTCTTCGTTTTTCAGGAAGCTGACAACTTGAAACAAAAAAGAGAAAGAGAAGAAATGGGGGATGCCATGAAATCCTTAGAGAATAGGACCTTGGATTCTAAGAGGGAAATGGACATCCTTGCCGCGCTTGATGAAATGAAATCCATGAAGGTACCATGTCTTTTTTCTTTCCTTATATTTATTCTATTCCTATATTAAAAAAAACCATGCTAGTAGAATCTGTAAAAATAGGAGATTGTTATGGAGGGGCTCCATCATCTAGCGTTTTGGAGTTAACCTGCAGCGAGTGTGTGTATTATTCTGTTATTTGAAATCTTAGGGACATTCTGAATGTCACTTTTTTCCTTAGGTTATCTTGGGGAGTTATGTTGTCAAAAGGGTATCTTGAAAAGCAGTTGCCCTTTACTTTGGCAGTAGTTTCTTTTTTATGTTTCTTGGGTCGGATTCGAGGGACATGGATGTCCTGTCTTTCTAGTCAGGTTGTAGTCTGAGTTTCAAATTATTGGAGTTTTTGTTTTGGTCTGTCAGCCAAGGAAATGATAAATTTCTTGCTGCTATATGAAACTTCTGGCTGGACATCCTTGCCTAGCTCAGAGCATCAATAAGTAGGCAGGGGAACAAAAGCTAGGAAAAACAAAAAGGTTGGGAGCAGTTCTGTGGGAAGGAGGCTTCTCTATCTTACCTTCAAGGAAGAAACTGTTAAGGCTGAATTGGCCCAGGGCTTCTGGAGTAACTTGAATCAGTGACCTTGACTTATAACTAACACAAACATTTATCTGAAGAACATAGTAATATTTTTTATATTTCTGCAAATCATATTTGGCGTTTTCTTTCTTTTGATTTTTGTTTGTGCTAGAATAAAAGTCAAAATTCTCTTGCCTTGTGCTGATGCTGATAAGTTCTTTTCTCTTGCAGTCAAGGCATGCCACGGTGAGTGTAGATGCAATGCTTGAGGCCTTGCAGCGTACTGCTGCGGAGAAGGTATGATGATCCTTACATTAATTGGTGAACTCCTGGCTAGGAAAATCCTAGCATCAGTCTTTGGTTGGCAATTCCTATTGGATTAGGATACCTAATACTCCATCCCATAATATTTGTCACCTTTTTACTTTTTGAAATTGAGATTGACTTGGTAGATCTTCTTAAATGACATGTTAACATATAAATGTGTTTGCAGATATTAGATAAAATCTCATAGTTTATAGATATTGTTTTCCAAAATCTTTTCAGAAGGATTCACATGAAAAAGGTGACATATTATGGGACCGAGTTGGAGGGGCTGGTAGCATATGCTGTTCCCTTTTAGGCTAAATGAGTATTGAGTGAGTCCTGAGTGTCCTTGTAACTTACATCTTGACAGGAGAAAAAGATTGAAGAAGAGGATGAAGCACTTATAAAATCCATATTTCAGGTAAAGTTCAGGTTTTATTTCTCCCATTTCCTTGGTTCCTTCAAATATTTTGTTTTGCATTTTCAATATATTTTTAGGATGCATTTCTCAATATGTAGCCATTTGTTTTCTTAATATAGAGCCAAGAGGTCGTTGTTCGAAGGATTCCTGATGAGTTGATTGACGATGATCTTGAGTCAATTGCTAATGGCAAGGTATGACAAGTTAAATTTATAGTCTCATGTCATTATTTTTCAATGCCAAATCAAGAAATTTCCCTTTTTATTGATCAAGTGTCTTAATTTTTATGGAAGGGATACCACCTCCATGTTATTTAAGGAGATTTTAGTTGCTTAAGTGTGGGCTCATTGTTTTTGGGGGCTTTTTAACATGGACTTTTTAGAGGCTATATTTTATGTAGGTCTACAATAGGATTGGAATAAAACAATGCAGGGGAATTTTGGATTTGTTTCTTTTTTCCTCTTTGGGTGAAATCTCAAATCGACATGAATGGTCATTTTAATGCCAGATAAGAGATGACTAATAAATTCTTTATTTTGTAAAATAGGAGCTTACTCAGGCTATGGATTAAGTTATATTCGGGACTTGGGAGCACCTGAACTCCGTATGCTAAATTGTACTCCTTTCTTCCAACATTTTTGCACCATTTACTATTTGGGCCATCCCAAATCTTTTCACCATTTCCATATTTGGTAATCATTTTACCATATTACCCTAAAACTACCATTTCAATATTCATTTTTTCCCCTCTTAATTTGCATGCCATTTGGGTTTGCAGGAAAAAACCTTAAACTAGTTCCATTGTGCATACAACACAGGACAGATTATTTTAGCCAGTTCCCGTAGACTCATACTAATAGTTCTCAAGAAAAACTTCTGCCTTACTATAAACATTGTTGATGGAATAATTCCCAAGATATTCTAGTCGTGACAAAGATCATGATGCTTTTAAATCCTCAATTGGAAATCGCTGTCATTTGTTTTATGTACTGAATCAATTGTGCACCTTTTTTGCTTGAGTAGAAGGCATAAGATGGTGAAAAAAACTATGATGATGGCAGTGGTTGTATTCTACTTTGTCCTCAATGCATTATGTTCACTTGAATTAGTTTATTGTTGAAGTTTTGTCATGGGCTGAAACTGTTACTCATCCTCATGATTGTATGCAGAGAAGTAAAGTCTCTGAGGATGTTGCAAGTAAGCCAACAGATTCATTGACTAAAGCAAGCACTGCTGACGATGCCACTGGTCAAGGTATGAGGTTTATGTTTGTTGTTCTTTTGGTTAGAAACGACACCTTTCCTTACAAAAGCTGGTGGTGATGTTACTGTATACTGTAATGGAAAAGTTTAAATTCTTTCTGTATGAGATTAAGCAGCTTGTGCGGTGTAAGTGTAAGACTGATGTCAAAAGTTATGGGGGTATCTGAAGCTGCTTAACTGTTGTCTACTCTCTTAAGTGAAAAAATGTCTAGGTGTTGGTCGCAGAGGGCTCTTGATAAGATTTCGAAAATATATAACCAAGAGTCAAGTACTAGTAGTACTTTTCATTAGACTTAGAAACACAAGTTGCATGCTATTAATTCTTTTTCTCAGCCGTGGCTTTTTTTTTCTCCTTTTTCTTTTCTTCTGTAGCTTGTGAAGTTGTTTCCTTGTAAGATGTTGATGGTTTTTTGTTTTGGTGGCTCACAGATGATGCAAGTGGCTCAGGGAGTCGGAATGATGCAAAAGCTCCCTTGAAACCTACATTTAGGATTTCAGTCATCAAGAAACCTGATGAAAGCGCCGACAATAAGCTTCCGGTGAGATCAGAAGAGAAGGGAAAGCAGGAAGAAGGAAACACAGCAGGTACTGGCACCGGACTCCAGTCGCTTTGCCAGTATGGGAGTGATGATGATGAGTGAATCATATATTTGCCTATTTTGGACTTAATCAATCAGGAGTCATCTGTTCTGTTGACAATCTTTGGTCAAACCAGGAAGAGAAATTTCAGGTCAAACCTTGCTATAAAAGAGGATAAAATTGAAGAATGATGTTGAAGGCAAATCTTGGAACATTGCAAAAAGAAGTCTATTCGATGTGTTTATGTAGTCCGCAGCTGCCAGCATGGCGGCAGCGGCACGGCTCAACATTGTCAATTTGTGACTTGAAGTCTGTCAAATTTCAAGAAACTGGCAGATTCCTCCTCAACTTTTATAAGTATTCTCTTATGCTCTTACACAACTTGTAAAATTCCTTGATTATCAAACACAAAAAAAGTGCTTTTGTAAAATTCTTGACAGATGATAGCTAATTTGCTACTTAAAAGTAGTCCTAACACGGATATGCTGCCATTGTTTTCCAAAGCCCAACTATGCCATTTAAGCTATTTGGCTTTACAGCTCCGTTTGTCTGAGCTGCATTTGCTCTTATTTTTTGACTAATTTTGTCAGCAATGTGAAAATATTGGTGATGAAGTGCCTAGTCAGTAGCCAAGTAACAAACTTTTAATGTGCAAAGCAAACTCATATCTAAGTAGCCATTTCCTTGGACGGCTTCCTTTTCCTTTGTAAGCAGCAAGGGCAGCTAAAATTGGCCTCATGGAAATAGAATTTGCTTGACCACTCCAAGAGACTGATCGCCCCTGATTCACACTGGTCAGTTTGATGCTCCTGCTACTACCAGGGATGGTATCTCTAACCAGGCATTCGGTTTTGGTGGCCTTGGGAACTTGAGAATCTTTGATTTGGCCCCATTTGATATTAGCGTTAGTAATTAGCATTAAAATTTTGAAAAAGCTATCCAATGGTAACTTTTAACTTTTAATTTTAGCATTTTAATCAAGGTTGTCAAGATCGAAATCTTATCGATAATTGTTTTTTACTGTGTAAGATCAGATCATAGATTATAAGATCTTATAAAAAACTTAAAATTTATTGTCCAAATAATATAATTTATATACAAGACTAATTATATTAGAAACTCAAGTAAAATTTAAATGTCATAGCAATGATACAACATTATTATTGATATAATACAAGTAAAATTCAGACTTTAATAGAGTATACATCAACATAATCAATAAAATAATTAACACAAGTCTGAAAGAAATTTATGAACAAACACATTATTGACAAATAAAAAAAGAGTACAACGTCCATAATTTAAATATTCAGTAATTGACTTTCAATAAATTTAAAATATATAATGATTTTTTTATAGTAAGTAAACAATTTAAAATTAGTAGTTTTTTCTTCCTGAATGAAATAAGTTCAACTTACAGAGAGTAAAAACTGGTATTTTAAATGTCTATTAACTATGAAAAAAAATATCGTTATATATATTAAATTTACAGTAAGACATTTACTAAATATTTTAAATCATGCCTTAAAAAGTTATTATTAGATAGTTATTTTGAGTTAACAATTTTCGTCAAATTTGAGGCTAAAATGAAATGTTTTTAATGGATTTAGAACCAAAATAGGACGTTTTTAATAGGTTTAGGATCTAAACAGAACATTTAATAAACTAAAGATAAAGACACAATGAAAATTAAATGTTATGGATCATCTATGTAATTTACTCCCAACAAAAATCAATGCCGGGTAGAATTAGTAGGATCTTTTTATTCTACAATCCTACAATCTTAGTCGTAATCTTACTACGATCCTACCATACCTTCAATTCTATAACGTTTTGATAATTTTTTCAATGTTAAGTTCGTAGAATTGTATAATCCTATAATCAGTATTGCAATTTTAACAACTTTGGTTTTCATATCAATCGTTGAAAAAGTTATTCAAAATTCTAATGCTAATCATAAAAGGTATTCCCAAACGGGGCTAAAACAATTTTTTGCCCTAAACAATTTTGGCAACTCTTGTCTATCTTAAGTTCTTTAGTTTGAAATTAATATATTGTTCGACTTATGATCTACATGAATATTAGTTTTGACCATAGCACTCTCGATTTTTTTTACAACGTGTTTACTTGCCAATTTTATGACAATATATGAAGCTCCTTTATACCAGTCTTTTTCAGGGCTCAAAAGGCACCGGAGTCAGTATTAAGATATTATATAACGAAACAGAGAGGTTGAATCTCTCTAACCCATTAGGCATTAGGCATTAGGCCAAATGGGCGGGGATATCTTGTATATGAACATTTGATGATGATGATTCCCCATGGATTGCAAAGCGTTGCCAACCGGGTCAAACCCTCCAAAAGCCCTCAAACTTTTATTTTTGTGCTACACCATCATCCTCCCTACCCCATAAAATTTATCTCGCATCCGGCCTTTTCATGCAACGAGTACAAAATCTACATGCTTTCCCCTTTACAATCCCAAATTTAGATCAACGATAAGTAAGCCATACTGGTAGCGGAGCACAGGTTGGTGGCTAGTATTAGTATCACTGAAGAGAAAAGCACAATATTAGCTCTTTTAGTTTATTCCTAAAATTTTAACATTTTAAAATTAGATTTAAAGCTTTGCTAAGAAATTAATGGTGACTCCTAAATTTATATTAAAAGATAATTACCGAATAGAAGCACTATTTACAGAGATAAAAAAAATAATAGTCCAATAACCCATTAATGGTTAACAAATTATTTCATAACGTAAAGTTAATAAAAGATGTTTACCAAATAAAATTTAAAAATTGTATCAAACAATTGCTATAATTTGTTTTTTCTTTCTGCCAACCACACATACTGAAACGAATTAGCAGTAAACTATTTTCATAGCTACAAAATTTTAGGGTTTAAATTAGATTTGGCGAACGATGTGTGCACACAATATTACTCCGATTTACTTAAACACATGAAAAGAAATTTACTAAGGAAGAAAAATTTTACGACCAAAATGTTAGTTTTCTTTCCCCGCAAGTTTTTTTAGTAAACAATTATTATGAGCTCATAGCGCCCGCCAAATCCAATTACCAAGTCCAAGTCGTTGGCGGGTCCCGCCAACTCCTCAATTCCTCCGTCGAAGCCTGCTTTGCTTTGTATAAACCGCCATCTTCTCGTTTTATCCTCGCCATTTATCGTCTTATAGCCGGAGATGGATCGTCGAAGGATGCCGACTCGGGTGTCCTCCCCGCAGTGGAGCGGCCAATCGAGCAGCTCCGGCTCGTCGTCTCCGGTGCATCAGCAGTCCTGGATAAACTCTGCAGACGTCGCCGGTGGTCCTTCCACCGTCAAGCAAACCAATAATGTTGCTTTAAAAACCGCCGCTCAGCGGCTCGCTCAGGTCATGGCTTTCCAGAGTACTCCCGACGACGACGAGGAAGCCGACAGCGTGGAATTCCAATTCCCCGGTCCGCCGGGATCGACTGCCATTTCTGGAAACAGTGGCAGTAACGGTCCCTTATCTGGTAGCTCGGTTGCTAGGTGGATTAGGTCTCCGTCACCTACTGTAAGAACTTGAAATTGCCGCCAGTTAGGCTGGTTTGGTTTGGCGTTGAATCTTGTTTGAGCGCTTCTCTTGGTGAAATTTGACTAGGTACATCGGCAATTTCTGGAACACTCGCCTTCGTCACGATCGAATTCCACCGGTGGAGCCGCTAGCGCCATGCGGTTGACGGGGTCGACTTTGACTTCGGCTAGGAGATCGGTTACAGTTCCTTCAATTGAACCTCTCAGTAGGAGCAATAGGGGGTTAGTTTTGATGACTTTCGTGACAAAGAAAGATGCTTATATGCCTCTCGTTCTTTGTATAACTGCTCCTACCATTCAAAATCTTTTCGAGTCATCACGTACCTGTTAGGAAGCAATACTTTTAGCTGGAGGTTTTCTAATTTTTCTGTAACCAAACCTCATGCAGAGTTACAGCAGAAATTGGGCAAATAAAAGGAAACAACATGGGAGATCAGCGTGAAGTTTTTTCACTTCGTGATGAAGTATATGACGTTTCACCCATTGGATTCTGTGTTGACGTCTAACTTATTGCTTATCCAGATTCAAATTTGACTAGTGAAATCTGAAATGCATTTCTTGTACGAGGGCCAGGCTGATACTACTAGAATAAGATTAGCCAACTCAAGACAATATTCCTACTATTTCTCACTCTCTCTCTCTCTCTATGAATTTGTCAGCTAACTTAGCTGGTGAAGATATTTTGTTTCTCAGGACCAAGATTCTAAGGCTGAATCTTGACTTCACCAGCAAAAGGATGGCGAAATGAATAGAGAGACTGCTTGTTCCGTTGTCAATTGGGTCTCTCATGAACCAAAAAATTAACTTGTCCTAATTTTCACAATACTAATAATGATCTTATCCCCACCACATCACTTCAAGGCGCATTAAAGTATTTAGTCATCCTAATTAAGAAGCCATCAGCTAGCTAGCCAATGCTTTTCTCTTTGCAGACAAGATATACCAGTTTGTTTTTATGGAGCTGAGTACTAACCCAAATTACAGGCCTATAAGGTTCATGTTTCCTATATATCCTTTATCCTTCCTCCACGGCTAACTTCCCTTTTTTCGAACTGCAGCTTGATATGCTACATAAAGAAAATGAAGTCATGCTTGAAAAGGTTTGTGAACCTGACTATGATAGATAAAAACACGTATCATGCTAATGAACTCTGTTGTTTTTGACATTTATGCACATGAATAATGTACAGCTCCGTGATGCAGAAGAAAGACGTGAGAAGGCTGAAGCACGAAGTCAGTTCTTAGAGAAGCAGGTATGCTGCTGTGAAACTTATTTTCCATTTAGCATATAAACTGTTCATTTGGCTCATAAAATGAAATTTTTGAATCTGAGTAATTGAGCAAAAAGCAGCTGAATCTGATCTATTTCTTGCATGTATTATCACAGGCATAATATTCAAGTTTTTGCCTATCATTTTGAGTAGGTTTTACCTTCCGTAGATTGTTGAATAAAACAAGTAGCTCTCTTAAAGTCCATTGCATCTCAAAGAAATTGCTTTGTCAAAGCTTCCAAGCTATAAAGCATAATACTGATGTTGGAACTCTATTGCTATTGGATGCATGAGGGTTTTAATTGCTGCAGCAGCTTGTTGGACCTTGCATATTACTCCTTCTGTCCCAATATGATTGCAACATTTCTCTGGGCACGGAGATTAAAATGTTTATGTAGTGAGAGTTTAAATAATGATTAAAAAAAATTCTTTTTTTGATTTTGTGCAGTAAGAGTTTAAATAAAGATTAAAAAATATTCTTTATTGGGTTTTGTGTTGTGGGAGTTGAAAACTTTCTGAAAAGGGAAATGTTTCACTCTTTTTGAGACAGCCAAAAAAGGAATATGTTTCATTTTTTTTGGGACAGAGAAGGTATATGCTTCTGCCTTGCTAAATTGGTCTTAAGCCTATATTGGTTTTCCTCGATGAAAGCTGCCTCTTAATTTGTTAGGTTATCCAGTATGTCTTACATCATTTAAGAACTATAGTGTGGTGCAGAAGTTTCTTTCTTTATTCCTGACATTTAGCATGACATTTGGCATCCAAGTTTGAAAATATATGGTAACTCATGATATATTTGTTGGTATATCTTATGGCTTTGTATTTGAAAATAATGTATAATAACTTATTAGAAGACTTAAACTTGTTTTCACCTTTATGTGCATTTACGACCAAAATCGAGGTTTAATAGGGTTACTGAGTTCCATGCGCATATGTGTGCAACTTGGTCCTGTCTACAGGTTGCTGATCTTGGAGAGGGTTTATCTATGGAAGCTGAGTGGTTAAGCAGGTTAGTTTTAGGTGATCACTACTCTTTGCTACCTGTTGCTTAGTATGTTCTTAGCTTTCTTTTTCCGAATCTAATCCGTTTTGGTTTTCTGCAGAAAGGAGGAAGCATTCCGTAGAAGAGATGTAAGATTTACACTTCTAAATACAATGCAGCAATTTGGCTTAGATACTGATTTCAGAATCCTTGATTTCTATATCTGCATTTGTTTTCTGAAAACAAACTTCAATTATTTGCTTTCAAGTAAAATGAGATGATAAGATCTCTTTTTGATCTTCTATTACATATTATGTAATTCCCTCTCTCCCCCTCTCTCTCTCTCTCTCTGTGTTTGCACGCGCGCGCGTCTGTGAGTGTGTCTTTCTCTATCTTTGTGGTTTGCTTTGATGTTCTTTTTACGCATCATATTGAATTGTGAAAGAAGTTCTACACAGGAAGCTTTTAGGGCCGCAGAAAAATTAAAGGAAGAGAGAGCTATGGAAATAACAGCTCTTCGGTCAAAGTGTGAGGTGTGTTATTAATCATAGGCCTCAGCTGGGTGCATTCTTGTTTCACACATTAAGATTATCACTGTTTTATCCATGCATAGAACTTGAAAGAAGAAGCTTCAACAGACATGGGAAAACTCCATAAAGCAGAATCTGAAGCAAAAGCATTACGGTCAATGACACAAACATTGATTTTAACTCGGGAAGAAATGGTAAACTGCTTTAGTTAAACTGTAATTTAAAGTTAATATCCTAAGTTCCAATGCCAATTGCATGAACCTTGTAGGAGGAAGTTATCCTCAAGAGATGTTGGCTTGCTCGTTATTGGAGGTTGGCCGTGCAACTTGGTAATCAATTTGCTCTACTGATCAACAAGCTCCAAGTTTGATGGGAAATTAGTTGCCTGTCAAATTTTTTCAATAGAGGCTCTGTTTCATTGAGACTTTGACCTTGTACATTCTTCCTTATCTGTATCTTCTTAACTGTTTGATGTGATGGGTTGTTATTGCTATGATTAAAAAACAATATAAGGTATTTGGCTGACAAGTTTCATGACAATGTATCTTTGGTTCTAATTTGGGATTTTTCTCTTCCTGTTTGTGTTCCCTGCTTTAGCTCTCCTTTTGGTACAGAATACTGACACACATACAAGAGATTGCATGTGTTCTTTGTTTTTGCTCTGTCAATAGTGCTGTTTCTTAAGTACTTTTCACAATTTTGTTTAAGAACTTAAGGTTTTTTTCCTCCTATTTGACTGCTTCTATGTTTTATACATAGGCATTTGCACAGACATAGCAGTGTCAAAGCATGAGTATTGGTCAGCATTTGCTCCTCTTCCATTTGAAGTTGTAGCTTCTAGCGGGCAAAAGGCTAGGGAGGAAGTCTGGGAAAAAGGTTTTTTAACTGATAACCCTTGGGATCAATAACAATGATCATTACGTCTGGCACCAGTCCTCTATTTTTCAAATTACCAAACAATGTATTCTTGACTGATCTTAGTAGTAATCCGGCAAGGAATACAGGTGCCCAAGACTTGACTGATCTGTCAAGTGAAGGGAATTTTGAGACTATGCTTTCAGTTGAAACAGGTCTGAGGGAACTAGCTGCACTGAAGGTTGGCATTTTTCTGAGCAAAACGTCCAGTTAATCTTCACTAGCATATAATCTTACTCTCCTGGTGAACTTTCCCTTGAGAAAATTTTAACTGGCATTACCCTCTTGGTAACTTACTTAGAATTCCACAACAGATGGATGATGGTGCACCAGTACATTATAGTATATAACCTTCTAGGACTGTTTCTCTGGTTTATCTAGACATGGACGTAAGGGATAAATTTTAACCAGTACATTTTCGAACTCTGCCTTTAATACGACATAACCCTACTGAGGATACATGTAAGGGATAAATGAGTGAACTGGACAGTGTGACACAGCAAATATTCTTGTTTCAATTATTGGCCCGAATCAAACAACTGAATTAGTTTATTTATTTCTGTTTATTCACTGCATTTTAAGATTGAGGATGCTGTTTTTCATGCTCTTGGTCAGCATAGACGACAAAGTTTGGTTCATCAATCCATTTCAGGTTTGTTTCTCTACGAAAGACTGAATTAGTGTTGTTGAGATTTTCTCTGTCACTGAAAATTTTTGTTTTGCACCGCTCCATCTGCCAGCAAACCTATATCCTCATAAGTTACCCAAGCAACACTGGATGACCGGTCTTACATTTTGGTTTCCCTCTATTTTCAGATTCCAAACAACCCGGTGACCTCAAGTTCATGGAGGCATTCGGTAAGACATGCACTTGGTCACATGTCACTTGAATCATTTGTCTTTTTGAAAGAGAGGCACTATCAATTTTTTTATGGAAAAAGCTAAAGAACACCTATGTAATGGGCCTAGAGCCTACACCAAGTAGTGAGAAACGTCACCGAAAGCAATACACATACCATAAAGCAACTGCAGGGTTTTCGCCTAGGTATTTTTGTCTTGATAGAAATGGTGTGTTTCGACTGCAGAATTAAGCAAAGAAGAAGCAAAAGATGTTCTCTTCAAAGAGGTCAGCATCATTGTCATTGCCTGCCTTTTTGTCCAAAATTGTCATAGTTTTGTCCTTATTTTCTGTTATTCAAATGGCCTTCGCCATATTAATCCCCTGCTAGTCTTACCAGAATGTGTAACATCTTGAGCAAAGGGCATGAAGCCACCCTGAATTCAAACGTATTTAATCATTTGAATATGGAACAAGAAAACTTTTTCCTGCAACTATGTTTATCTCTGTATCAATTTGAAGTCATCTTTCAGATTTAGAAAGCCCATTTTCATGGTAGACTTGGCATTGCTTTCTGTCTGAGAAAATCTTGTGCATATGAAGAGTTGATTTGGAGCTTGCTTTGCAGATGTTCAACTAAAGCTTTCTTAGTTAAACTCACAGGCCTGGTTGGCATACTTCTGGAGAAGAGCGAAAGAACACGGCGTGGAGAAGGAAATTGCAGAAGAACGGCTTCGGTTTTGGATAAGCCGGAGAGGGCAATTACGCACTTCACATGATGCCGTGGATGGTGAGTCCACCTTATCAATGGTTCGTACTTCAATAGATCCTCTTATAGTTTGCCTTCGTTGGGAGAAGCAATACTAATGTCATTTTATCTTTAAAATTAAAATGACATATAATATAATTTAAGAAGGATCATAGCAACAATGGATCATGGATACGACAGACAGATACGTCCATGACCCGGCACACTTAGATTTTCCATCTAACAATGGCGTGGGGTGGAGATTGGGGCACCTAGTCTCTACAATTTTATCCTTTTAAGTTTTAACATAGATCATCTTATTATTGTGTAACGCGTGGCAGTGGAACGAGGCCTATATGAGTTGAGGAAGCTTGGAATAGAACAGAAGCTTTGGGCAGCATCGCAAAGAGAGCTTGGTCTAGCCATTAGCTCCAATAGCAAACAATCATGAAACTGTGACAGAGTGATATATCTAATGTTTAGTGGGATCAACTCTCAATTCCCATAGATTGATAAATCAATTTTTTAGTATTTTTAAACCAATTTTTGTTTTCCAATAACATTTTCTAGGAACAACCACATCTGTGCATTATTCTTTATCATGGGAGCCATAATTTGTGGTGATGTGTTCATCATTGAATGACCATTTATTTTTAAATTATATAATTTTAAAGATGAAACTAGTAATCGGGAACACTCTTGCACTTGCCAACTATGTAACACACCAATGCTGTTCTTAGTTGAACCATCAAACAAGATATCACATATAGTTATGTATCAAATATATTTCCAAAAACTTAAGTCTATAGAACAATAGACCAATCATATGGGACAAGTCACTTATATACATCTTCAACACGGGGCAAGTTAAATTTTAATTGATTCTGCAAATGATTCTGTTTCAATTTCTATACATATTTGTTCAGGATTTTTGTTGTCAAGTTTTCACACTAATAAGATAGGGAAAGATGTTATAGCTAGATATTGCCATTGGTCTTACATTTATGTTCTTTAATTGGAGACTACTCTTATATCTATTTTCTAATAACTAATGCAAGTTACAACTAATATCTGGTTTGGTTGCATTCTGAGTCACAAAAAAAGCTGGCATCTCCTTTTTTCTTACCTAAAATACTAATACATATTCCTTTGTATGCTTGTAGAGTATGCTTTTGAATAAAAAACAAAAGTTACAAATATAAGCGGTAGAATTTTAAAGAGTTTGGAGAATGTGAATAGTTAAAGATTCAGTGTGAAACTCTTGCTCTTTTAAGCATAATAGTAACGAATCACTTTTAGAATATATTTTTTTATTTATATATGCTAATTTCTACATTATTGTTTAGTTTCTACTCAAATCCTAACACATTTAATGAGTTATAAATTCCTAATTTTTCTCTAGTTTGTAACAAAACATGCTCATTTCATCAAAACATTATCACACAAAGTTTTTTTTACAGAATATACCTATTCCATATAGAAATATTCTCACAAGGAAGTGGCTAATTTGACTCATTTAAACCTTAAGTGGTATACTTGAGTAGAAAAAAAATAATAATAGCAGATGTGAGCTAGAATACAAACAGTATGGATTTTTGTGAGTTTTGCCAGAAAGTAAGAAATAACTAACGCACCACTATGTTCCGTACCCCACTTTACTCACTTCCGCGCTCAGAACTCTCCTCTAAAAAACAGCAACGTCTCTCTCTCTCCTGAATTAGAGGGAGGCTCGACCGCCCCCTCCAACGAGCTGGCATCCTCAAAAGAAGAGAAATCCATGGAAAAGCAGCAGAAACAAGCAGATCCTCCTCCTCCGCCTCCACCCAGCACCACCACCTCTCCTCCCTCCCACCACAAGGTACTTCATCTTCTCCTCCTCATCCCAGCGAGCTCGATCTCGATCTCGATCCGGCCTTTGTTTCTCAAGTCAGTCTTGTGGTGCAGGACGAACCCAAGCAGCATCCCGACCTCGGATCCGACGAGCTCGATACTACTCCCTTGCCCCTCACAGTCACTTCTCGGGTTCCATACTTTCTCTTTCTTCTTCAATTTCTCGATTCCATTCCTGATCATTTTCTTCGTGCGTCACAACTGTTTGTTTTTCCCGGATTCTGCAGGTTCTGTATATGTTGGGAGACATCGCTGCCGGTCCTGCCTATCGTTTCGCGCAATGGTTGGAGCTTGTGCGTAAGCGAAGCTCCCGACATCGATCCTCTTCCTTCTCTTATCACTTCATGCAGCCTAGGTCTCTCTCTCTCTCCACTTTCCAGCTCTCCTTATTTCCCTTTTCCTGCATCTCTGTCTGGTTCTTCATCATTACCAGCATCATCAGCAGTTGCTGTAATTTATATGTCTGAGGATCATGTTGATGTGACTGCATTGCATTGGAATTAAGTAAACATGCACAGTGTGGTTTTAGTCTAAATGCATCTATATACCCCCAACACACTACATCCTTTTGTTTGTTATTCCTTTTTCAAAGGGGAAAAAGAAAGGACCAACATTTTGGGTTAATCAGTTAATTGTTTTTCGGGACATTTTGGGTTAATCAGTTAATTGTTTTGCGGGCATTCATTTTGCAGGATTTCTTTTATTATGAGTTTTGCAGTTTCATTTTCAAATTGCATGCAAGAAATAGTGCCTTTCTATGAATCAATAAAGTGTTGCAGTCGGTTCCAGTTATCCGTTTGAATTGATGTATTCTGATTGAACTGCCAGCTTTCTTACATGACATTTTCCTTTAACAGTGTCATCATCATAGTCATTATACAGTGCAGGGGAATCGCTTGGTGATTTGGAGAATTCTTCGCCCCCAGAGCAAGCTCCAGAAGTGAATTTGTGGGAAAGGCTTGGAAAAGCTGCCGTGATGGACATAGAGTCGAGCTCTTTTTCATGGGATATGCTTTCCTCACTTCACCATGCTGAGCATGGTAGTAGCATTGAATATTCTGAGGATGAACAGAATAGGGCCTTAGAGGTTTACTTTCTATTTTACCAATGAAATCATCTCTTTCATAAATTGAAGTCATGTAAATAGCTGCTCTAATTAAAGTCATCCCTAATTTGATGAAACATATGTAAATAGCATGTGACTGGCTGCTACAGTTTCTAAGTTCCTTGATTAAGTCCTCATGATATTTTTTCTACTTTGGCTTATCTGCTATTTTGTGCATATCTATTTTCACATGTATTCAAGTAGTTAGAACTTGTCTTTATTCTAACAGTGATGATGAAATCCATGCTTCGCATTATCAGTTCAGAAATAAACAAATTAATTCTGATTTTGTGTATACTGTTATACAAATCTCATATATTTGAGTTGTATGTTTTAGGTCACTGTAAATTCTGGTGGAGTTGTATTCTTTGCGTTATTCAATCAACCTGGGATAAATGATAGCCCTCAAAAGGAAGCTGCAGCAGTCATAAAGTTCTCATCTTCCAGGATGGCCACACAATCAGAACGTCTTGGATATGAATTTGCGTATCGGATAGGTGTCCGAACTCCACAGGTGATCCTCTACGAGTGGCAACTGTTTTGTTCGTTACCTTTTGGGGTCTTTGATCGTCAAGTCCTTAATGATTTCTCAAAAAAAAAAAAACCTGTCTCAAAAGCACAAAACTTGAGTTATGTACCATTTTGATTTCTTGGTTCATCAAAAGGATAAGAAATTGATATGCTTCAAATGAAGATGCATTAGGAAGCTATTTATCCCAGTATTTTTAATGGTCTGTCATGTAAGGTGAACTGAGATTTGTAACAATCCTTTTTCCTCTGTACATGTTTCTTTCTTTGTTGTCAAGACCATTTGAAGTTTTGCAGAGTGCGTTTTGGAGGTGAGAATCCTGATGCATTTTTGCTGGAAGTATCAAATTGAAGCCCAGGCTTCAAGCTTTTGTGCAAGCAAGAAGAATTAAGTTTTTTTTTTTATTTGTTTCTATTTTCATATAGTTTTGCTAGAATGTAATTGGAAGGCTTTTGAGGGATTGTAATTCCTATTCATAGGGTGAAGGGTAAACCTTTCAGCTTTGTATTTAATTATGCACCTCGCTTTCACTTGGGTGAATGCTTTTTCATGTGCCTTGAGCTTTGACCAATTCAATGGTCTTTCACCTTAGGTACCTTTGACTACCTTGAACGTGATTGGTTTGCAATTCAGAATTATGATTTATCATACTTGGTATCATTTATTCTTTTTCACATTAGTATACTTATCGTCAGTGAAAAGATCTCTGCTTTTGTAGTGCAAGTGTAACATTCACATGCCTTGAGCTTCCTAATGGGTGTCTTTTCATGGAACAGGCCAGAGTCATTCACAATACTAGTGCCGAGTGGCTCCAAATCAAGGAAGCTGCAGAAAAAGCAAGAGTCAGATCTTCTTCCGAAGGAGACGAAGTAGGTGAAGTTACTTGCTCAGAACTTTTGGAGGCACTTGAACTTAGCAGATGCCTTTACCTTATGAGGTGAAAAAATATAGAAGATTTTTTTTATCTCATTTTGATGTAGAATGAGAAGAATTATAAAACTAGAAATGATGTGATGTAGCACAAAAAACACGTTTGCATTGTTTGATTATATTTTAAAGGAATAACCTGTTCCTTTTTCTTCACCAGTGTATGCTTCAGTGTCTTGTAGCTATGATTTTAAATGCAGAATATTTTAGTCTTTGAACTTTTAAACTGAAAGTTGATGTTGACTTAAAAAATTCTGTGCACATGTTTTACAGTTAAATAAATTTGCTTTTAGCCTTCTTATAGATATATATCTCATGGGTTGGGATGGTGAGAAATGTTTTTGAATTTGAGCTAGATATCTTGACCTGTCAAGGTGTCACTACTCAAACACGTGACCAAGGAGATTACCTTCACTGCTCAACTTGTTGCTTTAGCTGGCAGCTATTAGGAAAGGACAAAGCTTGAGCTCTTGACCTACCTATGGAATGGATGGACTGGACTATATTTTGTGCATGTAACATGTCAAAGTGACTCCGCTTTGCTTTTACTGTTGCAGTTATGTTCATGGATCTCCATTACTGGAGAGCTCAAGTGCGTTTGAATCCCGGGAAACAGCTGAAAGAACTGCAGCAGCTCTTGGCAGAATCTTGATGTTAGACCTTGTAATTAGAAACGAAGATAGACTTCCATGCCGTCAACTACGATGGCGTGGTAATTCCGCAAACTTGTTGCTAACAGACAAAAAGGCTTCTACTACCATTGATTCTGTTGCGGCAGTTATTGATTCTGCTATTAAGCGATATGGACCAAGAGTTGTCAGAGGTCTTCAAAAAGAAAGACGGTCAACTTCAGCAGATGGCAAATTGACACCTCACAACTCAGGTCTGGTTTCACCGGTCTCTGAACTTTCTGATCTGTCAGAGTCACCCAAATCGAGTGAGGTGAGTCCAAGAATTCCAACATTCAATATGCCCAGTGTTTCTGATTCTCACATTGTGGCAATAGACTCTGGTGTACCTCGTAGACCTCCTGCTGGGAAGCGTGCCAATGACCAGGCAGTTTACCCTAAGTTGGTGGAGTTACTTTTGAACAGTTTGGAGTACTCTTCTAATGTGTTATATGAGATAACGGGAGGCAAATTAGGATCTCCTCCACCAGAAGATGCTGATGCCAATGACATGCAAGTGACTGAAATGAAATCAGTTACCCAGGAATTTCGTGCCGGTTTCCGTTCAGCCCTAAGGGATCTCCAAAGCTTTCATATATTTCTCCTCACGCTACATCAGAAGCTGGATAACTTATTTCGGCAATTTCTTATTATTATAAATAGAACGATGTCAGCAGAATTTGACAAAGATGACTTTTCTGGCTGTGATTCACCATGTCATCCAGCTGGCCACGGAGATGTTACTTGTGCATCTCCTACATACAAGCATAGGGTATTAAGTGATAACCAGTCAGACTCTGGTGACCTGGAGTCGCAGAAAACAACTCAAAAGTTATCTTCAGCACATAAAGAAGTCACGGAGTCACCTCCTATGTCACGGGAAAACTGGCATGGAAAGTT
The DNA here is from genome assembly GCA_005392925.1 of Aquilaria sinensis. Taxonomy (NCBI): domain Eukaryota; kingdom Viridiplantae; phylum Streptophyta; class Magnoliopsida; order Malvales; family Thymelaeaceae; genus Aquilaria; species Aquilaria sinensis. The sequence goes on along the minus strand of SMDT01000598.1, from coordinate 42,417 downwards.
TTACAAAGGAAGCGGAGAGCCTCTTCGTGGTTTGCGTTTGACTGCAAAACTTCGTGACTTTCACAAGTTTGCTAAGGTTTTTTTACTCTTTCAGTATGCTTGTTATAAAGCACTGATCTTCTGGGCCAAGTATATAATTTTTGTTGGTCATTGAAGCATTTTTTTTTCTCTTACTGATTCCTTACATAGGCTAAAAGTCCATCTTCCACCACCATCCTTATATTTTATGTACATTTGTGCATCTGTAACACTTATATTTTATGTTTGCCCTAAGCTGGGGCATATGTTTCGAGGGTTTGAAGCTTTAATTGTGAAGTAGAAATGTGGAAAACTATGCATGCTTTCCTACCTCGGCCCTGTTCTAACAAGAACTGTTTCCTGCAATTAATTTCAAAATACTCTTTCACATTCCTGACAGCTTTGTCAATCTGAAGTTGGTTCCAGCATAGTTTTGGACTTCTCAGACTGACTTGACGTCTTTCGTCTCATAAATATACCCTTTTACTCATGATAATTGATTCAACGTGTTAAGTGATGTTATCCCACTTGGGTTAAGGGTTTTTGAAGCTCTATGATTTAGTCTGAACACTCCACTCATTGCTGTTTAGTTTTGAGTTAGATTCTTCCAGATAGTAGAGTCCAAGGTTATTGTTGCTCAGTTTATCTGTACTAGTCCCATATTTGTGGTAGTGAGAACACTCCAGTCATGTTTATTTGGTTTTGAGTTCAATGCTTTCACATAGTAGAGTCCAAGGTTGTTGCTCTGTTTATCTGTATTAGCCTCATATATGTGGTCCACGTGACACCCCGTTTTCATTAGTGTCTCCAGCCTATATGTGAGGGTGCTTGTTAAGTGGGTTCTTCTGCATGGCTAACTGTGTAACAGCTTTGTATTATGGTTAAGCCTTTCTACCCATCTTGATTGGTTTGGGTTGGATATGCCTTAACACTGTTATTCTTGTGCTCAGGTTGATGCTGAATCAAGTAAAGATCTGGAACAATGGAATGAAATGCTGAAAAATGACGCTGTCAAACTCTGCCAGGAGAATAACTTTAATACAGGATTTTTTGAGGGCAGTGATACTAACTGCATCATTGATGCGTATGAACTGAAGGTAGTATTTTCACATGTTAACATGAATGTATCTTGTCATAGCATTAAACCTCCTTTAATTTGTTTTATATGGGAGTCAATTTGTGTTGGCAGAAGCATTAACATTTTTTGATTTCCTCTTGTTTCTCATTGCCACATTCAGGTCAGGCTAGAGCACATTCTTGAGAGGATAGCATTGATATCTGAGGCCGCTAATACAGAAAAACCATCTAAAATCTCTGATACCTTGCACATTGGTGGCGCTTTGGCTGCAAGATCTGTATATACACTCCAGCATCTCGGAATTACACATATACTGTGTCTATGCTCCAATGAAATCGGACAATCAGATTCCCAGTTCCCAGGCCTATTTGAGTATAAAAATTTTTCTGTAAGTTCTTTACATGAAAGGGTTCCATTTTCAAGTGAAGGTTCTATAGAGTTTCTTTATGTTTCTAGCTGTAACTGGACCCATATCAGAAACGTGCTTCAGCTGAAGAAAAATCATTCAAGTCTTATGCTCAAAAGCACTTTCAAGGCCTGTCATCTTTCTTTTTGCATAGCAAAAGCACATCAGCACTAGCAGTAGCATCATTACTAATTGCTGCAGTAGTAACCCATTTCATTTTTTTTCCATCATTTAGCTTTTAGTGTGCATTAAAGAAGACAATGTTAGTTTGGTGGTATACCCCAATGTTGTTAATTAGTTCTTTTACCAGCTTCTTGTGCATTCTGTTTCAGATGACCACTTTATCTAATTTGCTCAAGTTAGTGTACATTATCCCATCACCCAACTTTTTGGTTTGCTGTCATTCTTGTGGGTCATAGATTTCTGCATGATGGAAATGGCTAATATACAGGAGCAATTTGGACAGATATGTGACAGTGAAGATACAAACATCAGCAATATTTTCGAAGAAGCTTCTGATTATATCGATCATGTGGAACAAATAGGTGGAAAAGTTCTAGTTCATTGCTTTGAAGGGAGGAGTAGGAGTGCTACAGTGGTTATTGCATATATGATGCTACGGAAGTGAGCAAACTTTATCTTTCTGTTCTCTATGTCAAACTATAGCCTGATGATCATTTCATGCAAAAATCCGCAGATAGACATAATACTTGGAAACATGGCTAATTTACTTTGTATCTTTATGTAGGAGCATGACTCTGCTACAAGCATGGAACACCATCAGGCGGACTCATCGACGAGCACAACCCAATGATGGTTTTGCAAGAACACTACTGGATCTTGACCGGAAATTGCATGGCAAGGTTTCCATGGAATGGCATCAACGGAAACCAACTATGAAAATTTGCCCAATCTGTGGAAACAACACAGGTTTAAGCAGCAGTTCACTTAAGATTCATTTACAGAAGTCACACAAAAGGCTGTCTTCAGGTAGTGTAGACAGTGCAATGAATATGGAGATACAGAAAGCACTGGATGCACTAAAAGTGAGCCGAGGTGCGAGTGTTAGCCCCACACCTCGGCTGTCTCACTCGGACATGGAGGAGTTGTAAGTTGTAATTCACTGTGAGCAAGCTGGTACCGATTATATGAGATCCTTGCACTAGCTGCCTTATGCAATGGTATCGTGTACCTCTGTTGGCCGTGTGTGCTTGGCTGCAATATCTTCCCACTGTCTGCTGCAACAACGTGGAGGTATCGTTCAAATCGAAGTGTCATGACTATGGCTGTTGATCAGGCCATGCACGATGCTGAGGGCTCCAATTTCTTGCCTGTCAAGGCTCCCAACGACGCCGAGTGAGGGGGCAATGTTTTGTCCGGTGAGGGCCTTAAGGCAGTTGTTCCATTTGTTTTCGGTTTGTAGGCTTCAGCCACTCAGTGACGGTTGATTTCGTTTAGCTAGTCCTCTTTTCATTTGATCTCTTTTGCCATATATTTTTATTAATAATCAACCAATACCCGTTTCACTTGTTTGTAGATCATCTGCGAGTAGAAGAAGAAACACTTGTACGGCTATTATACAATTAAGAAAATCAACTGTATGAATGTTCCTTGGGTGTTGAAGTGTTAATTCTTTGATTGCTCCTAACTTACCTAGAAGAATCTAAAAATTTCATTTCTAGTTAGCCTTTCAAATAGTTGGTCTTCTACGAATATGTACAAAATTTATGCCTTTTTCCCTTCGATTTTTCATTTCATTCCTTCAATGTTGTTTGCTGCTACTGCTTATTTTGCTCTTTTGTGTAATTTTTTTTTTTTCAAACTAAGCTTACTTCATTTCAAGGTTAAAGCATGTTTAAGCAATTGAAGCTTACAACCATACCTACATATCACCTACAAATGCAAAAGGTAAGGAACGAAATTTTTGTTTTACCCCACTTAACAATTTCTTGTAATATTGAAAGTATGACGCATTCATTTTTGGACTGAATATTTCGATATTGAAAATCTTCACAAGAAATTAGCTCAATCAATTTTTTATCATCTGTATTTCGTCTAATTAACTTTTAACCATCAAAACTTTAAAAATGTGATAGTTGGAGGATAATAAAAATGGACCCAACCATTGGTTTGGTTTAATACCTTCTCTTCACCCCGTACTGGAATGCTTGCAATGTTTGTCACGTAGATTAATATGTAAAAATTGTTTTTATCTTTTTCTACTTTGCGCCCATAAAAACGTCAGTGACTAAACTATTACTATCTATCCCTAGTCTTTGAAATATTTTGGTTTGGCACCAAGATTAAGAATAGGAAAAAAAAAAATTGTGCTTAATTTTTGCTTGTACCGTTTATTTTTTACACATAAATTAAGAAAGATGAAAAAAAAATAAATATTAAAATGATAGTTTAAAATATAATATAATAAAATATTATTAATTATGAAAATATGGAAAAGATTTGGGATGACCCAAAATACTAATCATTACAAAGAATGTGGGATAGAGGGGGTAGTTATTAGTTTAGTAACATGTTTGAAAATTTGATGAGGTTTTGGGTCTTTTTAAAACTTTTCAATAAATATAATAACTAAAATAAAAATTTTAACAAATGTGGGTTTAAATTGTGATTTCCAAAACGATCATGGACTATATTAATAATTTTGGCCTTTTGATTCATCACACTTCGATCCCTGAACTACAACCAGTAGGACAGTTCAATCCCTAAACTATGAACATAAGCACATATGGCACATTCCACCCAATAACAAGCGCATGTGTGCAGATGGTAAAATTGGATCCAACCAGATGACTTGACCCAAGCAACTTAAACCCAAGCACAGCCTAACACAATTTGACAAGAAAAATCAACAACCTGAACTTGACATAAACTTGAACCCAATTTAAGCTAAATCCAAGAAAACAGAACCCAAATTGCCCAAACCCAAATTGCCCGAGCTCGAATGAACCAACCCCAAATTTGCTTAAACCTGAATAAATCGAACCCAAAAGGACCCATACCCGAAATAACCCGATATCTTGACTCAACAAAACCCAACTTTAACCTAAATCAACATAAAATTTATAGTCGATAAAGATTTAAAAAAAATGATTTCTTATACACTAATTATTTATCTAAGTTGTAAATCAATTATGATCACACACTTTAAGAAGCTTAAAAATACTTCAACAATATTTTTTTTTCTATTTAGGGGTTTTATATAATTTGAAGAATAAATCAACTAAATAACCTGCTTTTTGTTTGTTTATAAGTCTCATGGGATTTATGGTAAACTGAGATATCAAAGAAAAAATGCTCAGGTTTAATGAAATTATATTGAATCTTCCTTGTTTTTGAAAGATTGAAAACAAATCACTTGACTTCCTTGATATCAATTCATGAATTCTTATAAAAAAGATACATTTAGACTCATTCTTACTTTGATCAAATAAAAAGATATTTAAAAAAAAAACAAGAAGTCTTTAAAACTTAATACATAATCATACTGTGCAAATGAAAAGATAATGGTTAGATACCAACTTGAAAAGTCAATTCCTATAGCCATAATTCGTTGTCTAAAGGATCATAATTCCACTAACACTAGAACTCTAAGTCCTTGCATACCCTGAGGTCCAATCCGATCGCTTATTAGTAGTCATCTTGACTGTAGCACACTTTATACAGCTGCCGCCACTCGCGAATTGTTGTGCCCGTGCTCGTCACTTTTTTTGGGGGTTCTTTTTTTCTGCTCCCAAGTCCAAATTGGCACCACTTTATTCGTTTAAACCCTTACATTAGAAATGTACATGTCCCTACTGGTGCTCCAATTTTCTTATCCCCGTTTGCTTATTTGCAATTTAGGTGCTTAGACTCTATTTTTCACCCCAAGTATAAAAGCATATTGGAAGAGATGACAGATTTTTTTCTCTTCTCATTCAATGGAAGATCAAGAACTAAGCTTTGCAAACTGTTCGACCTCTCGCCCAAATCACAGTGGGTTCTGGTGGATTGGAGAATATGCTTATTTTGTTACATCTAAGAGTTCTGGGTGCTTACTTACTCATAAAAAGGATAGAATGGTTGTTTAAGCGTTTTTCCCTTTTCTTTAATGGATGAGTTGATGGAGACATGGAGTTAGCAAAAAGAGGGGTATGTGTAAGTTTTTTAATATACGGAGCATAAGTGTATGCTAGAGCAAACAACATGGGGTTTTGTAAATTTCTCTTGATTCAATAAAGTGGATTTCTTGTTCATTATGTATATTTTAATATTTTTATATTTTATCCTAAGAATTCCATATTAGGTATAGATTAAATTGATAATGGTGATTATCAACTAAAATTTAATCTAGGTTTATGGTACTTAAACTACTTTATAATCTATGAACATAATAGGACAATGTATTCGTAAAAGATTATCATACAGGTACCATTATATGTGATAGGTAAATGGACTCAAATCACCCAAGTAGAGACTCTTAGTAACACATGAAGATATTTGGTGACAAACATTGGATATGACCAATTATATTCTTAGATCTTAAATTATCATGATTAGAGTACATGCCATATTGATCCATGGACTTGAGAGTGTTGTGTCATATTACGAATAAGTTAATATGGTTTTGACATGTTGACAATGATGTCCAGTAGGGGACTATACTTGGATATATTGCATCATATAATTAGTATGTAAATATGAACAGCCACTTAAGTATAAAAACACATATTGTACAATGTTTCATAATTGATTTCTAAATTGATTTATTACGTCGAAAATAAATACGAGATGCACATATAGATTTGACGAGTATACAATTTAATTAATTGACCTGGTTGGTCTAGATTCCTTAGATTTTATATGAATATTAGTTGGTGAATGGAACAATATAAAATACAAGGGTCTCGTAAGTAGTCTCTGATTATTATTTTTTTTCCTTTTAATTAGAAAGAATTGCATATTCACCCGATTATTGGGATATGATTGTAATTACCAGATTACTAAAAGGACTCATCATCATCATCATCATCTCACCATTCACGTTACAATATAGAAACTCATCATTTCTTTAATTTTGATCCTGGAAGCAATTCAAGTTGGTGTAATATTTTTATGAAAAATTCCATCAGGAGCAGCTCCTCTTTCTGATGCAGATTCTAGTTTTGCACCCTTGAATTACAACCTGCCCATGGCTCTAATTCCTTCATCTCGAGCTTTAATTTCAACACTTGAACTACAATCAGCCTCTAAGTCCTTCATCTTCAGCACTTTTGCCACCAATGTTTTCTCCTTACCTCTCAATTGCCTTTATCACCTCCACGCACGGTCATAAAATGAATTGTCAACCTAGAAAAGCATTTCACCGGCCTCTCCTACACAACATAAGTTTATATTATCGACCTTTGATGCACAAAATAACATTCCAATACTCAAAGTTTCTGCACTGTTTTCACTCCATGATCACACACAGAACACCATCATCATCACTACATCTGGGATCTCACCATTCCACGCTCAACATCACAAATGCACCACTAATTTGTGACCACTAGTGAAAAGGGAGAGGAATTTTAAATTAGGGTTTTGCCCTAGTTTGGAAATTGATGTCTCTCAATATTTCAGTGGGAGCACCATTAAGTTGTTGACGTGACCGAGTTACTGAGTAAAATGAGTGAACTTTGCTACCGATAATAATTCAATGATTGAAGTGTGTCATTTTGTAATTCTGAAATTGCATAATCCAATTTGCCGAGTCAAAATTGCTATAGGTACAGTTCGGTAAATTTACTGTGAAAAAAAAAACACTTACTAAATACACAAATGGAGTGTGTAGAAATAGCTACTGTTACAATTTATTTCAAATGAAAAAGTAAAACCCCAAAACTTCAATTCCCCTATGTCATGTATGTTGTTGTCTTTTCCATAAGGATAAAATATAGTGCACTTTCTCAATTTGAAAACAACATCCTAACCATATTTATTGAGATGCATGCATTTAAAATTTGAGTTCCTACTCTTAACATTGTCATTGTAAATATTCCCTCTCAATGTTGATTCTGAATATTCAAAAAAGAAAATTATGCCATGAAAGTCGAAGAAGCTCCACAAAAGCTTCATTATCAAGGATATGGCCAGAGGCAGAGGCAGACTTAGATGGAGGCACGCATAAGTAAAGCCGCCCCTAAAATGGGAAAAGTCGATATTTACTAAACTTTACGTATAAATGTATTATCATCTCTTAATAAAATTAATCTAAATAAAAAAAATCACTCAAGCTCTTAAATTAGTAGTTTTTAAATTCCCTCTCTACCCAAATTATTTCAACCTAAGTATTTTAATATCTTTTTTATTCATAACCTAAATTTTTCTTTTTTATTACCTAAGAAATATAAAAATTTAGTAACATCACGAAAAAAAATTTACTTTTAATAGATTATTACATCTTTTAAACAACACCCCAAACTTATAATCGACTGAATTGTGCTTAGCTAATTTGTAATGAATTGATTGGTTCAACAGGCAAAACGACCTTTCGGCCATCCCTATCTACAGAAGAACTTGTGCATGCGCAGCGCAATAATCTATTACGTTTTAAATTTCCCACCTTAGTGGGATCAATCTAACTGTTGTTATTAGACGTTCCCAATACGTTTAGACATTACTTTTTTTCATATGAACGAAGCAATTACCACTTCCTTGGATTTCATTTTAGGAAGAAACAGGCGACTTCCTCGGACACAACCATCTTGAGATATTTATCATCAATTTCAAACCACACGTCTAACCAAACACACAGCAGCAGGCGTTATTCAAGATTCCCGGAAAGCAGAAAGTAGATGGGAAGCAAGTTGAAGGGTACGTGAAACAGAATCAACTTCACTTCTGGGATACCTGACCTACCTACAAGGTACATGTTAAGTGAAAGGGGCTTTGATGGGTAGCCTCCAGCCGAAGTTAGAAATCATGGCGATGACTTGTGAACCAAGTCACTGCAACACATGAAGCACCCCACCATGCACTGTCTAAAACAATAACTAAAACACCCGTGAATTGAGCTGCTCCAATCGTCCTGTTAATGTTCGGTCCAGAGATTCCAAATGGCAACAAAAACAATACGCTTCATCAGGAGAATAACAGATGATGTGTGGACATACTTACATTCACATCTCTGTACAATGAGGGGGATGGTTTGGAAACGCAGGCCAAGCTCCTAATGCCAGTGCTTCAAATTCAGGTATCGCTATTAGCTATGTATATATATAACCTGACAGAAACACTACTACCTCCAAAACATTCCAAAAATGCATCACAAAATGCGTGCCAGAGTCTTCCCTATTCTTTCTAATGATTTTGGGGTAACTTGTTCCAAACTGTCTGTTGCCAAGCCTCCTCGGTCTACTTCATTTTGCCACAAGACACCGGCACCAAATACCTGAAACGAAAAATTGCAGTTTGATCAGTATCAAAGAGCCATAACCTGAATACGATGAGGGGGAATGTAGCTTAGCTGCCAAGCATTCAAGCCTACTGATCGATTACCTATAATATTTTATCTAGCACCAATTTAGTCACACCTAACAAGCCTCTGCACCGGAGGCAGCTGAAAATTTCACTTCTTTTGGATCTACCCCATACAGACACCCTGAGTTTTCCTCCCCCTTTGAACCTAACATTCCTGGCTTCAGCTTCTGGACCTCCTCCTTTGTACATATGAAGATTTTCCGCACAACAGCACAGAATTCCCTAACACATAGCAATTCATCAGAGATGTCAATCTACAAGGTAATGACTAAACCCCAAAAATTAAGAATACCGAAGAATCCTTACTGCCATGGCTCATCTCCCACAGGCATTATATCACCCTCATCATCAACATAAATGATCCGCCAATTGGTCTTCGGAGCAACTAATTCACCACCAAATTCAAAGTACTGATCAAGTTCAGTGATCAGTTCATCATAGTTGCAGAATTTGGTAAGGTCCACAGAGCGACCCAGTGCAGTGTCCATCTTCTGAACCTGAATTAACAAAGGAAAACAAATTGAGTTCCCCTAAATTCCTTAGACGAAAATTCAATCTCCAACAAGGAGAACCACTAACCAACCTTGGTACAACTCCTTGTTGAGACGCTCTGACCTCTACTCTGTGAATCTCTCACATGGGGCAAACATGTTTGAAATTTCCTTTCCTGCTCACTTCCAGCAGGCTGATGATCATCACCCAATCTTGTGCCTGTTGGCTGTGATAATTTTTTATCAAAGTCAGTAGCATGCACTTGGCCAGATACAGAAGGAATATGACCCACAGGCTCATCCATCAAATTCCGCTCAGAGGCAGCATGTTCCAAAGCAGCAGAACTGCTAATGAGAGGAATACCGAAGAGCTTGCAGTTTCCTTCTCTGGCCTTGGCGGTCTCATTTTCCTGTGTCCTGCCTGCCTTTGTTGTTAAATCTCTTGAATGGCGTGGACTTTCAAAATTAGATTCTGCCATCAATATATTACGAGAATATTGGTTCTCAAAATGAGAATGAACTGGCGGTGGCATCAACCAATTCCCTTGTGAATGCTCAACCCTATGACCTTGAAGCATTGGGTACTCACTAAAAGCCCCATACCTCACATTTCCACGAGCCTTATAAGAAGCATCATGGCCTTTGCCAGATGCTTTTGCATTACCATCAGAGAGATTCAATGAGAGATTCGATGGCATGAGAGACCATGAACTTGTTAGCATGTTGAATTTTCCTTCCTGATCTAGCTGCTTTCTCAGTTGGTTTCCGGAAGCTGAATATGGATCAAAAAAGTGACCATTCCCACTGGAGGAATCTGCATTTGCACCAAATCCAGATAGCAAATCTGTGTAAGTTGGCCCCTGCCGCCCTTGAGACACCCAGTTTTCAGATGGAACAAATCTCCGTGAAGCTGAAACCATGTCAAATTTCTCATCATCCGATGTAGTTGGTAAAACAACTGGCTTCTCAACAGCATCAGATTCGTTGCTCTCTGAAAAGTTCACCCTCAAGGTCGGGAGTTCTTGACCTTGCAAGACCCTTGAAAAGCCACTGGTAGGTGAAGGGTCTGCAGTTACCTTTGACAAACCTATTAAATTGATGCACCAAAACATAAAAAGGTAGGTTTAGAGTGATGTGTCCACAAAAATTATGCAAAACCACATTAGGTTCTTGCTTCAGCTAGATACCTTCCCGAGTGAGACCGGACGAGTCTGGTGATGAGGGCACAATGTTCGGCCGGAGCCTTTTGGGCCGAGGAATAGGAAGGGGATTTAGTGCAGGTGGAGCCAAAGCAGGCTCTATCTTCCATGGAGAAACTCTTTCTGGGCGAGGTATGGTAGAAGTCTCGTCCCATCTCACCTGGAAAATTCCAGGATGCACTTAGCATTCCATCAAAAAAGGCACACCATTTTACCTGTATTCCCAACAGGATAATAGATTGTACCTTCAGAGATCTCCACTTGGAGTTTGACCACCTTGTTGCATCCGCATCTTCAATCCCAACTATTGTTCCAGTAAACCTGAAAAACAATAACTTATATTACACATGAACCATGCACCCAGGTATTTTGATCAGCAACGGTACAATTCTCGTCAAGATAGGGAGAGATGCACTGGGCATGCTAAAACAACTACTACATATAAGGGCAAGATGCCACAGCAGGTACTATGTGTTTCAACAATGTCGCAGCTGTACCTCTGCTCTGGAGCTTCTTCACCTTCGAATCTCATTTTGAACCTCATGCCTATTGAGTAGTTGTTTTTCACACACTCCATGTACTGATCAAATGGAACTATAAACTCAGTCGGGCTTGTCCTGCCACAGAATGAAAACAGAGTCACATAGAAACAGTCAGAAGACCGAATGGCATAAGATCCACAATTCAATATTACTGGCATTTTAGGACTCAACAAAGCCTTATCCAAAGCAGCAGCAAGTAGACATTTGAAATACAAACCTGGGCTTGTAATAAACAGTGAACATTGTCCTGGTTGAGAGTGCATGCCATGCTGTAGCAAGCACTCCAAGATGCATGCTATGACTAGATATGACTGATGAAGGAACATTGACCAGTTGACGCATGGCACATCTTACACCAACACGAAGTTCGCCATTCTCACCCCTATAAATTGCATCAAGTTAATGGCTTGTTTCTCACTTTAAACAGCGAAACTATGATACAAATACAACCGACCGAAATAAATGAAAAACCACAGTGACAAAAACCTTAGAAATATAAATGCATCTCCAGCAACAAGCCTTTTGGAACTGACAAAGACACTCCAGCCACTTTGAAGCAAGTGCCTCCGCGGTTGGCCTGTCCCATCATGTTTTCATGAGATCACGATAAGCAAGGAAACGGGAAGCCCACAACCGCGATGGAACATTTATTAAAAGTTCTGAATATTACCCCTAAAAATATGGCGGAAACGCCACTCATTTCCATGTAAATCCTTGGCAACCAACTCCTGTGTTGGAGGCTGCCGAGACATATCCTGTACATGTAAATACCGAAAGTTTAGCAAAGATAAAGTCAATCTGATAATACAATAAGGAACCACGAATCTTAACTAAAACGACACCAACCAATGGTGGAAGGCATTCATCTGCGTGCCGCCTCAGAACTGAGAACCCTCCATGAGTGCTTGTATCAGAAGCTGTAAGAGTCTTACAAAACGAATGTACATGGAACCGAGGGGGAGGTGGAAGAGGTGGCTCCTTTTCCACTGCATTCTCCTCTTGCTGAAACAAACACAAGTACAAAGACACGCCTTCAGAACACCTATGTAAAGATCAAGCCCTTAACAGCAACTAAAGTCAACAGAAACCAAGATCAAAACTTACATTAGGCTCAGGCAGTAAGGTTACTTGCGCAAACACCTCATCAGTATCTGGTTCGGCCTGCAATGCCAACAGAAGTTCAGAATATACACTTGTAAAATAAATTCGACGCAAGCCTATGACAGCCGCCAATAAAGAATATAAGCTAAGTGATCCTCGCAACAATCTACTGGGGTTACCTTCAATTGAACATTAATAACCCGACAAAGGATCTTTGGCGGAAGATTATACACCGGCATCTGCTGGTCAGCCACCTGATTTGTTGATGCCTCCACCTAATTCACCAAAGAACACCTCAATTCACAACAAGCAGACTCGACTAAACCCGGATACATTTCAGTAAAAAATTTTGACAGATTCGTCAGATCGAAATAGTTGATGCTTTCAACGACATCTAAGTACCCAGAGACCCAAAAGTGCAAGACAACCATGGAAATGATGGAAGAAAGGTGAAAAGCAGGCGCTCAAAGCAACCTGTTCTATGTGTCCTTGAGGAAAGTAGAACACGCGCTCGTTCTCTCGAGGCACGGTGACCAGTGGTCCGGCACATGCGTGCCATAGCTCGGTGTAAAGCGCCGTTTCTGGGTCTGCAGACCGAAAAGAAAACATAAAAAAAAAAACCAGTTTAGCAAAAAGCAAAACAGAAACGGAGACCAACAATTCTCACGAACAGAAACGTAGAAAACCCAAAACACACTACCTCTGACGGCCGTCGAGCGCGTGGAATGACCGTTGTGGTCGTCCGTGGCGTTCACAACATCGTTCGGCTCACTGTAACCTGACGAAAAGCTTTCAACTCTACCGTTCACGTTATTCCCCTTCTTGGAAACCTCTGAAGTCGCCATTTCTAGCCAGCCTCAACACAGATCTCTCATCTGCCAAACCACAAACTCGCTAAAATCCACGAAAAGACTCAAATTCTCAAAACACCCACCTCAGAATTCCTCAATCCACCATGAAAGCCTTCAAACTATGCCTTCAAACTATGCCTCCTCACAAACCTCAGAACACTACAGGAGAAAACACCCAGCGGGAACGTCAATTACTCGCTCCTTAAAACACCTCGATCGAATCACCCAAATTCCAGACCTTAAAAGAGAGACACCTCCCTTAATTCAGTACAAATTCCTCGATTAACGCGTCAGCTACTCCCAAGACCTCTCTCCTATCGCTTTCACCCCTCCGCAGAAACCTCGCCTCCCCCAGCAATCAGCAGCAGAAGCATCAGAACTCGTACAAGCCCTCCTATCTCTTTCTCTCTCTTTGTAGAAGCTTTTCTCTTCTCTCTCTCTCTCTCTCTCTTCTAAGCTTTTTCTTCTCTCTTATTCATGTAATTTTGGGTTGGGGTGAGAGATAGAGAGGGAGGGAGGGACTTAACCATGGGGATGGTCAAAACACCGCACAATGATTTCAACCGCGGTCGAATTCTAACCAGGGGCAACCGGCAGTGGGCGGTCAGAGCAGCTTTAATACTGGCTACAGCAGGTGGGCCTGGGATTAATAAAAGAGGGGGATGACGGACGTTTGGATGGTGCCCGAAGGCGATGGGCTGGCAGGTGACGGCGTTTGTCCAGGCGTTAGTGGGAAAGTTGTTCTGTTTTTATGGGGAAATGGCCTTGTCGTGCTATTAACGGGCAGGTTTGGATGGATGTGAGAGGTGAGAGATAGGGAAAAGATGGGAAAAGGGGTGCTTTTTTAACCTTCAGCGCACGATAACGCATCTTCTTCCGTAACCATCTAAGGTGCGCCTTACTGGTTCTGTGGGCTTCACTCGCGAGTTGAGTCGCGACTCACGATTTCTCGTCTCAATTTTCTCTTCCCCCCTGCCCAGGCTGCCTCCATCCTCCATCACCATAACTGAATGGTGTTGAGTTTTTGGTAAAATTACCATTTCATTCTCAATTATTTCAAAACTTCTGAAATAAAGGAACAAATTGTTCTGTATTCAGAGAAATTAAAAAATACTCGCTCCGTTCTAATTTTTTTTTATCTATTTGATTTTTTTATTAGTTTAACTTAAATTTATTTATATTATTATTTATTAAAAAAATTAAAATATATATATTTAGAAAATATAAGTCTTGATTTATTATTCATATATAAAAAAAAATTATTTATATGTTAAAATTGTTAAAAGTAAAAAATTATAGATTAATTGCTGAAAAGTGAATGATACAAAAAAAAGTGAGATGGATAGAGTAATAATTTTATAATAATTTAAACTAATCAATATATGTCAAAATCTTATATATTTAGAAAATAATATGTCAAAATATTATTAGGAGTTTTATATTTATATAAAAAATTATTATTTTAGCATTTTGTGGTTAATTATTAATAGGATCCTAATATTAATTTTTTGTAATATACATTGAAAAATTAAAAATTAATAAAGTACTTTTCCCATACAAAAATGGTCAAAAAGTTATTTTTGGACTTTTTTAAGTCTATAATTTTAGTAAATGTATAACTTGCAAACAAGTATACACAGAAAAGGAACACTCTTAAACAATCAAAAACAAAAAGGCCGAAGACGTTCCCTCTTACTTCATAATTTTCATCAAGGATCATACACTTGTAGTTCTATCAATCAAACTACATTTAAACTGCTGGAATTTAAAAGTATTGAAACTGTTTTCTGTTAAATATTACATACCCCTAAATTTAAATTGAATTCACAATTACATCTTCGAGGTTTCAAATTTAAATTTAAACTCATTAATTTTTAAAATTCTAATTTAAAATTTGTGGAAATTATTCTCTAATAATATAAAATTTCTAATAAATTCATAATAAATTTCAATTATCAGTTTTTTTTCTTTCTATAAGTACAAGATACTCTCATACATGTCCTTTAATAAATTCCAACTATCTCACAATTTTCAGAAAATGAATTAAAATTTAAATTAAGTCTGTTAAATTTATTTTTGTTACAGTGAAAAAATTAAATTTTCATCTACATAATACAAGATAATATTTCACTTGAATTTTTTTTAAAACAATATGGAGGTATTGTTTGTTAGAGGCTAATAAGTTATTTGATGCAAAATTTTTAATTTTTAATTTTTTTATTTAAATTATATATTAGCTTAAACTCTATAATTAATAAACTCATAAAGAGATTTTTTAAAAAATTAAGCCATGTTTTCAAACAATTAAGCATTTTTATCAAATTTTATTATTTTTAAGTTGGATATAAAAAACCACAAAATATTAGATTTTTTATAAAAAAACTTATCCAAATTATTATTAGGTAAGTAAATTGTTGATTTCCAAATAACAGTAGCTCTAAATTAAAAAATTAAAAATTAAAAATAAAGACTTTTTAACAGGCTTTTTAAACTATATATATATACAATTAACTATAAAAATTGTACACTAACAGATGATATACATTACAGCCAAATATAGATCACGTTAAATTATAATTTCTGTCCCCCACCACATAATAATTATTCTTCGCAATACTATTTTCCACGACGCCATTGATCTCCCACGAGATAACAGGGGTTACGTGAAGTTGCAAATGGCGAGAAAATGAATGAGCAAATCACGTGGAGGCGCAATGTGGCAGCGGAAGAAGCAGAAGAAGTAAGTTCAGTGGGACCCACGTGTATTTTATTAGCAGTTGTGTATGGTCTAAAGCAACAAATGGGGGAATCTTTGTCCCGAAAAGTTTTATTTTATTGCAGATCAAATATAGTAGTATATCGGATAAAAAGCCAAAGTATATAAGAATCAAGCCGAATTATTTTAATTTAAGTCAATGTAATTATTTTTAGTTTTACATTTTTTTACTTAAAATTAATTTTATTTTAAATTTAATATTATATATATATAATAATTTATTTAAAAATAAATTTTTATAATATTATTAAAATTAATTTTAAATAAAAAATAATAATAATAAAAATAAATTATTTGTAAGTTAATTAACTAAAATTAAAACGAACTAAGTGTAAAATTTCCTGCAACTCATTTATATTTACATTTCACTTAAAGATTCTACTCTTTTATCTCTGCTTGTTCTACGCTAAATTACACTAATAGCGGGGTGAAAAACGCGATCAAGAGCAAAAAAGGGTTTTTATTAAAATTTAAGTGGGTGGCAATTTTATAAAAATTAAAGCACAAGCTACAGTTGAGAGTGTAAGAGCGGAAATAGCTACACAAAATAAAAAAAAATTATGTGATTTAGGTTCTATGTCTTCTGAATAATTTTAAAATTGTAATATCTGGATAAAGTAAACTATCTAAATGACTCATTTGAATATTTTTTAAAAGATTCGTTTACAATTTTTATCAGGCTCATTTGAATTTACATTATTTGGTAATTATTTTACATATTACTACTATTCCCTTAATTCCATAAAAAAACTGATCCTTTTACTATTCATCACAATTAATTTATAATTTTATTTTTTTTAAAAAATATTATAAAAATATGAATATTTTATATAAAAATAAAAGTTTAAATATTCTAGCCATTTAAAATGTGCGGCGTCGCTTATTTCTCCTATAAAATAATTCCACCCCGTCTCTTTGGTTGATTTCGAGTGGTCCCTAAACTTTAGGAAGTACTACAAAAACTCCCTGAAATTTAAGAAAAAAATAATAATTTGCTCCACACTGTTACCGAAATCTGTACTTTACACACCCTCCCCCCTAAAGTAAGAGAAAAAAGATAGTTTTACACTTAGTTAAAGCAAAAATGGTAACTTAAACTGTGATTTTGCCTCAATTTGATGGGGTTTTTTTGTAGTTAGGCTTAATCTTTTAATTGCATTTTAATTTCATCATTAACGTATTAACTGTTTTTTTTAACATTTTTAAAATAATTGCATTATTCACCTATTGGATGAAATTTATTAATTCGGAGTAACTATCTGACATTAACTATTTTTGAATAAATTCACCCAAATAGATGTTTCTCTTTTAAAAAATGCAATAATTTAAGAAATGTGAAATAATTTTTTTAGTTAATGGATAGCCTAATTAAAAACAAATGACTTTCAAGTGCCACATTTGCTCTTATGTTCTAACTTCCATATGGGTTAAAGGATTTTAACTACTAGAAAACTAATATAAAATACTCTAAAAATATTTCGGACCAAAAGGAACATCATAAAATGACTGGGAAAACAATGGTTAATAAGTTGATAGAAACGAAACGCAAAATAAATGTTACACACCTCAAAGAACCTTAACCTTATTTATTTTTTAAATATATTTTAGTAAACGGATAATTTTACGGATGCAATTTACAAAATTATCCCTTATTTAATCATGCACCAAATAATGATTGTTGACGAAACTTTAGGCATACCACACTTGAAATTAGACTATTCACTGATTATTTAACATATCTGTAATACTATTTCATGTTATATAAAATGAGAGGCTAAGTAAAGTTGGAAGCTTTAATTATGAATTTCTCAAGACAACCTTATAATTAAGCATGCACACGATCCAGGAATTTGTTCAATTTTGGAAAAAACAAAAAGTAAAAACTTAACTTACTATCATGTTTACTTTTTTTTACAATTTTTGGGCTCAACTAAACCAAATAACCTATAAACCAAACCAAAACCCCACAAAATAAAAATCAATGTGGTTTAATACAATTTTACATTTTTAAATATTCTTAAGAATTTAAAAAAGTAAAGGGAACAGCCATAGTTAACAACAATACAAAAACACTATTAGTGCTTTACTAGGGTTTCGACTTGGTTAGGGCTTGTTTCTTTCCTAGTGGGAGTTTACTACATTGTTGCTTATCATATGGTTCATTTTAGTCTTCTCTGGCTTGCTTAATCAATTGATTTTTGGGCTACTGAGTAATGTAAGCAGGTTTGTGTGTTTTGTTCTTTTGGGTTATTTTACGTTGATTATCGATTGTTCTCCATGAAAGATTTGGACTCTATATTCATGAGGTTGGCACTAACATTAATGGGGAGTAGGACAATTCGGATTAGGGCTTGGAAGGCCTTTTCAGCTAATTATACATTTTACTTAACCGCGAAGCCTTTCTCCACTATAGCAGTGCAAACAGATCACCTGTAAGCAACTTTGTGGACAGCCTGGTGGAACCAATTTTCATTTCTCCTTTACCTCGCCATGCCAAACTGAAGACTAAATGTATTCCTGCAAGACTTTGAGAAGGAAGGCCATGTTTTGGCTATCCTCAAACTCAAACAGTGGCCCTTCAACAACCAACCGGTGGTTTTTCAAAAGCTTTGTAAGGAGGACAACTCCTTGTCACTCTCGTTCCACTATATGGATTTCTGGGTATATATCATGGATACTCCTTTTGATTGATCGAGCAAGGCTATAGGTCAATTACTTGGTGGGCACATAAGCTCAGTTTCTGAAGTCCATTATGTTGGTACATCCTTGCATATCCAAGTATTCATTGATATTATTAAGCCATTTCATATACAAATATGGATGAAGGATAAGGATGGGAAATCTCAGTTCCATTTAAAACATGAATAGCTACCGAAATTTTGTTATTTATGCGGTAAACTTGACCATGTGGATAGGGAATACCTTGAATGCCCAGCTAGTGTGGATGGAAAGGACAAACAGTAAAGGGACTGGCTACACTTTCATGTTTTTTTAAAGGGCCATGACTTCACTGCTAACTAAAGAGGCCAGTGTGCTTTTACAGACTCCACTGCTTGGACTCCCAACTCGAGGGATAATCCTTGTAGCCTGAACAATGCAACTAAAGTAGGAGAGCTAGATGCGGTTACATCAGTTAGGAGCATCCTTTTTGTTCCTTCAGCCTTTCTTAGAAATACTTTAGTTGAGACAGTGTTCCCTAACACCTGGTCATCCAATCTTATCATCTTTTCATGAGGACGCAAGACTAGGGGGTGCTGGGCTGTTTACCATTGCTAAATTTAGGCCTAGCTTGGCGGTTCTAAATGGTGTACTTATGGTTGGCATGGGGTCAAACAATCCTTTATGTCCAACTCACATTTAGTCTTTTACCCTGTGCTTGGTAGGTTTGTAACTTAGTGTGTGTAGGGGTTAGAGGCTGTTGTTGACTAATAATAATATGAGAAAAAGGTACTCAGATGATGGTGAAGCTCATTTGCTAAAGTTGGCTCGAATTCAAGATATTAATGAGATTGAAAAAATTTTTCCAAG
Organism: Aquilaria sinensis; assembly: GCA_005392925.1. Classification (NCBI taxonomy): domain Eukaryota; kingdom Viridiplantae; phylum Streptophyta; class Magnoliopsida; order Malvales; family Thymelaeaceae; genus Aquilaria; species Aquilaria sinensis. The sequence goes on along the minus strand of SMDT01000598.1, from coordinate 22,906 downwards.
GGTGTCAAGCTCGGGCTCGGGCTTACCCCACCAATTGCCATGACTCTATTTAGGTTGAACTGTCAGGAAGTTGGTGCACCCTAGACAATTCATGCCCTTCGATAGGTAATTCATAAGAAGGCCCCGAATATGGTCTTTCAGATGAAAACCTGAAAGACTATAGTTAAGATGGATAGTGTGCTTAAAAGGCTAGGTTTCCAATCTTGCTTATAGGTTCTTGTATGAGTTACAAATGTAGAATTGCTCTTTTATGACAAACGGCCTGAAAAATGTCGCTTCTTTCATAATCGCAATATTATATTGACATAGGTGTGAAAACTTTAGGGTTTGAGTGGCAATTAATAGGATTTTGAGGTCATCCTAAGGTTGAACTTTGCCCAAAGTCTTGGGCACTTTTAAGAACTTCGGCTATTTAGTGTTTCTTACCCTGGGCTGTCTTAGAGGACTTCAACAACATTTTATGGGCTCATGAAAAGTTTGGTGGTCAACCTCATAAAGCTATGTAGATAAAGGCTTTCAGGTAAGCAATTTATGATGCTAGCCTTGATAATTTTGGCTTTAGAGGATATCAATTTACATGGGAGCTTATTGCTTTGGGTGAGGTATTTTGTGCAGGAATGTTTGGACCATTGTGTATCTTCTTCATCTTATAGAGTGTTGTTCCTTCACGTTTAAAGCTTTATTTTTCACATTCTAATCACAGAAAGGTTTAGGTTTTTTTGTTAGGGAAATATGAAATATGAGTGAAACAGTGGCATTTTGATACTATTATGGCTTTGAAAGAGAAGTGTGAAGATTTTTTAAGGGATACCTAGTCTACCCATCATTTATCTTCCCCATAAAAAAAGATCAATGCCTGCAAAACTAGTTTGTCGAATTAGCATGAGAATGATTTCATGGGCTTGCAAAGTAAAATTTGGTCTCTAGAGAAAGAGCTTGAACGGGTGTCTCCTATTGATAACTTGTAGTCCTTTGAAGCTAGGAAAATACTGGAAATAGAGCTCAACGACTTATAAGGGAAAAAAGAACATTACTGGAGTCAACATACTTGAGATATTTAATTTAAAGAAGGCAATAAAAACTCTCATTTGTTCCACTAAACTACTTTAAGAAAGAAGCAATGGAACCATATCCACCATCTAATTACTATAAATGGTGTAGAGATTAAATCTATTGAAGAGATTAAAAGAAAGACCATTAGTTTTTTCTCTAATTTATTTTTTACTTCCAATTCGTCAAGAATGGAAGAACTTGTTTCATTGGTTAAGACTGTCATTTTTGTAGATACGAATAAAAAAAAATTTCTCCTAATGATCTAGATGAAATTCATATGGCTCTTATTTAAATGTTCCCTACAAAGTCTCTCGGGCCCCAATGGTCTTCCACTTTTGTTCTTCCAAAAGTATTGGCATATCATTGGAAAAGATGTTGTCAAGTTCATATTTAAAATCTTAAATGAATGGATGATGCCAAACAATCTAAACTTTATATATCTAATCCTTATCCCGAAGATGTGAAATTCATATGGCTTGGTCTAGTTTCAGCCAATTAGCTTGTGCAATATCCTTTATAAATTGGTAACGAAGGTCCTATTTAACCGGTTAAAGCCTTTTCTGAACTCCATTTTCTCATAGAATCAAAATGACTTTATGTCGGGCCATTTACTGACTAGTAATGCTTAAATTGCTCTTGAAACTTGCTATTATATTAACTTCATATATAGGCCGTTAGATAGGGCATTAGTTTTGAATCTTGATATGTCCAAGGCCTAAAATTGCGTTGAGTGGAGTTTTCTACATAATGTTTTGGCTAAGTCGGTGTTCCACCACAAGTGAATTAAATTGGTGGTAGGTTGTGTCTTTCTCAATTTTGATACATTGTTCTCATTTTGATAGATTTTTTCCTTCTCATAGCTTACAGCAAGGTGATTCTTTTTCACCTTTCTTATTCCTTATCTATGCTAAGGGATTTTCTTTTTTTCTACATCATGCTAAAATGTAAAACTTAATTGCAGGGGTATCAATTAGCCGTTACAATCCCTAGATATTACACATGTTGTTTGCTAATGACAATATTATTTTTCTCTACTCTATGAGAATGCCTCAGGCCATAGAGTTAATATGAGTAAGTCATATTTTTTCTTTAGCTCGAATATATCTAAAAAAAACGGACAAGGGCTCTTTCTTGCTTTTGGTTTTTTTAACTGTTTGAAGGTAGACTGATACATGGGATTCCTGTGGCAGCTGGGAAAGAAAACGACTCCCCAATTCAAATACCTCATTAAACGGGTCAAGAAAAAGTTAGCTTGATGGAAACCATATCTCATTTCTCAGGCAAGGCAATGAATGCTGATTAAAGTGGTCATTTAGTCAATGCACATGCACCTAATAAGCTGTATTTTACCACTTACAAAAATTTGTGATAAAACTGATGGCCCTATCCACTAAATTATGGTGGTCTAAAGACACTAAGGTAAATAAGGTCCCACAGTGTTTATGGAATAAGTTGCACATGTACAAGCAAAATGGTGGTAAATTCCCTTGTGTGCCACGTATTTAAGGGTAAATATTTCCCATTTACATATTTCATTTGGGCTACGATCCCGTCTTGCATAAAGGGTATATTAATGGGTGTAATATGATTAAAACAATAGGTTTTTTTTAGGGTTAGTGAAGGAGTAGAGGTGTTTATCTGAGGAGATAATTAGATTCTGAAGCCACATTTAAAACCTATCATAGTTCCTTTGCTACATTTGCACCATTTAGTGGTGGCCAACCTGATCGATTAGTTCATTTTTACATGAAAGGTAAGTAAAGTGGATGTTGTTTTCCATCCATCAAATGCAGCACTAATCAAAGACATTCCATTGAATCTAATATTTTCAAAAGACATATTCACTTGGGGTACAATAGAAAATTAGCAGTTTCGATTAAATCTGCATACTACTTGACATACACTCTTTTATACAGCCAGCCAAGTTGGATTTCTGGCACTGATTATGGAGTTTGTGCTTCTCACCTTGGGTTCAGGTCTCCTTTTAGATAGTGTTTTTGAACATTTTGCCCACGAAGGATAATCTGCAAGTGTATAGGATACAGGCTTCATCTAGTTGTCTAAGTTATGACTAGGGGTGGAATCAATCTATCATATTTTCCTCAAGTGTTGCTTCTTTTGTTTGGTGATAGGTATGATGGGAATTGACATCCTCCTTCATTTTTCAGATTGGCTTGAAGGTATACATTTTCTATTTTTTGGGGAACATTTAAAAGCCTTGAAGTTTGTCAACTGTTGTTGGTTTATCTTGTATAATTGAAATAAGGTGGTGCATGAGTTGTACTATCAACTGCCTTCTGTTGTGGCTTTTAGTATCCAACTTAGTTATTCAATTTGGAGAAATTGAGCTCTTCTTTCTCAAATCCACATGAGTTGGTGATGAGAGCATCGCCCAAATAAACGACGCCTACAAAGGGGATTATCAAGATCAACATGGACGCAACGTGAAGACAAAATAACAAACAAGCAATAATAGAGCTTGTAGGCCGTGACCATTATAGGTAAGTTATCACAGCATTTTCCTATAGGTTTTCCTACTCTAGCTCTGATCCTGTATACCTAAAAGCCCTTGTAATCTTATAGGGTCTCAAGGAGACTCGGCCTAATAATTTGAATTGTGTGATACTTGAGTCTAATTCATAAATGTTAGCTTCAAAACTTTTTAGTTCTCATGTTTCTTCCTTATTTTATTTTAGAGCCATTATTAAAGAGGCTCATTGCTTAGGGAGCATTTTCTTTTCTTGCACATTCTCTTTTGCTAGTCATCTAGTTAATAGTGTGGCTCATTCTCTTACTTGTAAGGGCCTTGACTACCTTGGGAAAGTTTTTTGGGGCATTTGTTATCCCTCTTAGCTTTATAATGCTTTGGTGTTTGACCATTAGATTGGCCCTATAGGTCTTACTTCAATAAAAAAAATAAAAATGTAAAGGGAAAAATTGTAAATAGCATAACTAATAGTCAATACTGCTATAAGTTAATATAGTTCTCAGTTTTTTCACTAAAAAAAATGCATAACATTATAAAATTTATAATAAAGCAATAAATATTAGTTATTAATGTAAGAAAGAATGATTAGTCAATAGATTTCTATTAACATTAAAGATATTAGGGTTAGTTTGGTTCTTTTGAATGTCAAAAATTAAAACTAAATTGAAATTGTTATGTTTTCTTGCTTTTTAATATGTTTGAACTCTACTCATCTTTGAAATTCATGATCAAGCTTAAATCTTCATGTTTATGATAAATTATTGCTTTAAATATCTAGTTTGTTAAGTTGTAAACAAACAAAACGGCTAGCCATTCATGAATTATTTTGTGATTTTATTTATGTCCATTTATTTAGTTAAATAAATAAACACTAATTGAATTTTATGTTCGCTTATTTAAAGGAACAAAAGTGAGAAAAAAATGTATTGTTCTTTTATTTTGTTCATGAATAGTATTGTTATTGTTCATATATTTGTTCATTCATTTGTCTATTTCTTATTCATTAGCTATAATGTTTATTTATTTATACACAATTATTATTTGTTATTATTCAATATATCTATTTATCAATTTTGATATTTATTTTCATTTAGAGATATTTATTAGATATTTGTTACTTACTTTTTCATAAATACATCATGGATGCTTATCTATTTCCTAATTTGTTACCTTTTTTTATTTGTTCATGTTCAATTATTTGATCATTTATATTGTTTAGGATCATGTTCTTTCATTTTATTTGTGAACAAGTGTTCACAAACAATGGATGAACGAACATGAATGCTGTTAGTTTATAAATAAATGAACATGAGATAGGAAACAACATTTTTTTAGTGTTAGCGTGCAACAATTGTCAAATGAACAAAACACGAACAAGGACAATTCATGTTCATTTTATCCATTTATAATTGTATATTTTGTAGGTGTTAATAGCTAATTGAAGTGTTAGATAAGAGCAAGAGCGAGTAAGCACAGCAAATTTTATTCTAAATTCTTAATGCAGTGGGAATACCTGTGGGGTTGCAGTATCCATAAGCATTTTAGTGCTACCTTGTTATGACATCCAATCCTGCAATGCCACAGGCATGCTGTAGCACCTCAAATGCATGCATCATGCCTTATTTACTCGCTCCAACACGCTAACCTCATGCAAGTAGTCCTCTTTTCTACAAATTCAAATATAGTCTTGTAATGGTTAATATATTTTATTATTACCTAAAAACAAGGATAAATCCAACCTAATCCACCCATCTTTAGATCTAGATCTAGATTACCTATCATTTCTCATTTAGAAACTTTATAACATTGGACATAACTTAGAACTGTTACATTCATTTTCATCTTATCATATCTTCATCATCATGTCAGTGATGAAACATAAGAAAGCTTGGAAGATAAGCTGTGAAAGCTTAAAGAATATCAAAGAAACTTACCTTTCAAATCATAAAGCTTCCACCTTTTAGGTTTATTATTCACTTTTCTTTTTATAGTGTCATTGTAGCTTTGTTATATTCTATCATTGAATTTGCATTTATGGAGAAGATTCATGTTGCCTTCCTAGAGTATGTAACTACTTAGATTGATTATTAAAGTTTAATTGAAGTTTTATTATACAAAAGCTCTTGTAGCTTGTTTGCCCTTTTTGTGTTCAATGTTTTATGCTAATTGCTAGTAATTTTCACATGTCATAATCTCATTTACAGGCTTAGCTTAGATAAAATTGAATAAAGAGTTGGGGCATAGTCATTGTGGGATAATGATAGAAACACACCTAGGTCAATATGTGAGATTAGAGGTTTTTAGGCTTTAACCATACTGTGTCTGATGAATAAGGATGCTAGTTCCATTGTTAGCCAACATTGTGAGTAAACTATAACTTGAAAAATTAAGGCTTCAAAGAAAGAAAACCTTCATCAATAAGTTAGAGAATGTGAGATATGCCTTAGTTAGCTTTATCATTAAGCCAAATAATAAGGACTTTAGGGAGCCAATGTCTAACTGTCATTAAACCACTTGGTAGTACAAACACCTTGGTGTAGCCATATATTATTTTCATCATTTTAGTTGTATTAGTTGGATAGTTGCTTGAGTTTCTTGTTCTTCAAGAAATTGCTTGCAAAATTTGTTTGTCTAGCTAAAGCCTAGCTTAATAGATGTGTTAATTGAACAATGCAATCAACTTTTTCTTATGGGATTAACACCTTACTCACCCACTTGCTCTACATATTATGCATTTGCAGAGAATTAAAGGTTTAGAACTCAATTCACATCACTTTCCCAATTTGAAACCAAGTAACACTAAAACCAAAATAACTTAGATTAGTTGAAATCAAAATACTCAATTTTATGAATTTTCTAAGGTTAGATTAAGTCACACTAAAAATTAATTCTTAAGCTTGTAAAAGTAGTGAATTTCTCTGCTTACTTTGTTAATATGGTTATGGAATGTGTAATAATGCTACTTGTGATGATTCTACTATACCCAATTTAATATTATCTATGGATATTCCAAGGTGTTAATGGTCTTTGTCAAAAGGATCCAATTTCTTTTCCACTGATTTATCTTATGTGTGGAACATTTGAACAAGCAACTTTCTTAAGCTAAAAAGTTTCCTAATCAGTGGCAAATCTAGAATTTTTTTAAAGCAGAGTCCATATATATACACAATACTAATTACTAGGTTCAAATAATGAAAAATAGAAATTTACTTATATAATAAGTAACAAATATCATAATTGTTCTCGTTGAAGTCATGCTAGTATACCAATAGATAGCAAAATGATCAAAGTCATATAAACAAAATCTAAATCAAACAAGAACAAGATCCAAAATCTAAAATCCAACAAGAATGATAGGAAATGTAAAAAAAAAAAATACAAGAACAAGAAATTCAAAAGATTAAAAAGAAATCCAAACAAAAAATCCAAAATTTAACCAAAACCAAATAAGACCGAAAAAAATTATACATAAAAAATTTAGTCTCAAAAGATATCAAATATATAAATACAATAATTTAAAAAGAATTGTTAAATTAACCTATTCTACAAAAGGCAACTTTGCAATCAAGGTTTTTCTCCAAATTTTCATTTTAAATACTATAGTGCCTAAGTAAACAATTTTAGAATTTTTCTTGATGGGAGTTGAGAGACAAGAAAGAAAAAAAGAAAGTGATAGACAAAAAGAATTAGTTAATGGAGTTACAACTTAGAAAAAGAAAATTGAAGTACTTTTTTATATTTGGTTTCCACAAAAGTGTGAACAATTAAAGAACCCACCGTTTTCTTCTTTCAACTCTTACTAACTTTTATATTATTTTAGTATTAGTGAAGTTTTAATAAAAAATAAAAGTAGGGTCTATGTTACAAGAAAAAATAGTTGATATAACTAACAAAATAGTGGTATTACGTCGCACCGTGTGACTGAAATGCCACTAGAAAAAATAGTAGCAAAAACACTAGCCGTATGAGCTGTGCGATTAAATTGTTCGGCTAATTTGCGATTGAATACGTTAGTCGATTGAAAAATGTGCCAGTAGATATTATGCAACTAAAGGAAATAGTTGCATCGTATAACTGAAAGTCAGTTGCACAACCATATGCAACTGAAACTTAGTCACATGCTTAATATATTTTTTTCAAATTTAATTTTAAATCTATTTATAATTATCTTTTATAAGTAATCTAAAAATTAAAATATCTAATTGCTATAATTATTATGATGACTATTATAATTAATAGTAAAATGTAATCTACACTAAAATTAACATATAATCCACCAAAATTAACACACAATATACATACAATTTAACAGTATAATTCACCAAAAATTAACAGTAACACTAAAATTAACATATAATCCACCGAAATTAACATACAATATACATAAAAATGAACAATATAATTCACCAAAAATTTATTGTAACACTAAAATTAACATACAATCAACGAAATTATAAAATAAAATTTACAAAAAAAATGTTGTATATAATCTACCAAAAATTAACATATATGCCATGAAAAATAAACACCAAAATTTCACCAACACTAAAATTAACACTAAGATTCAACTTATATAGATAATTGAAGAAAATTAACATTAAGATTCAACTCATATAGATAATTAAAGAAAAAAATGTTGAAATATTACCACAATGCGTACTTAGCGTTGCTGAAAAATACACTTTCAAAGCAAGACTAACAAAGAAGGGGCAAGAAGGAGAAACAAGGAGAAAGTGGAAGGAGCAAGAAGCAACGAGGAAGGAAGAATGCTTAAAAAATTTGGAGGAGGAAGCAGTTGGGAGAAGATTATGAAAATACAACAGAGCTTGAGCTAGAAACAATGACACAGTAGAGAAATACAAGCAGAGATGGAGAACATAGAAGGAGAAACCGGAAAAGGAGAAACAATGAGGAAGAAAATAGAGGGAGTCGGAGGAAAAGTTTGTTTGTGCGACTAATTATGCGGCTGAATCTTATTTTTCCCACTAATGTCTCTCCGAAAGAAAATATATTTTATTGATGCGACTACCATGTGATTGACAGGGAATTATATTTTATTTATGTGAATACCATGCGACTAACAGGAAAATATCTTTTAAATGATACGACTACCATGTGGCTGACAAGAAAATATTTTTTAAATTATGTTAATACCATGCGACCTCACATAAATTATTTGGCCTACACTCATGCAACTAATATGCAACTAAAAAATCTTACCACTGACTTTGAGTCGCATAATTCAGTCATAAATTCCATTTCTCTTATAATGTAAGTAATATTCTATAAATCTTTCATACATATTTTTATTAAAAAAAGTGATGTCCAAGGACCCCACTTCTACCTCAATAGATTTGCAAATTTCCTTAGTTTGCTAGCATCCAAAATGTCAAAAGTATATTATTATGCATCTTTGTTTTGCCAATGATATATGAACATTATAAGCAAAACTTACTTGGAGTTGTTATGCATCTTAAAGCTATTTTGGATGAGTTTGAGGAGTTCATGGACTATATCAAGCAGAAAAAAATGTAAAATCTTATTTGGGGGGAATTCTATGTATGGTTAGAGATAACACATTTTTAAGTTCTAGCTTGAAAAATGGGGCCTCCAAAGAAATATGTAGTGATATATTTTATATTGCTCAAGGTTAAATACTTTAATCCATCACTGCCAAAGTTTGAAAGCAAATTCAATTTCTCTAGTGCATGAACTAGTTGCATCGTTTTTTTACTAACTCTATTATAAGCTTTTGACTAAAAAAAATTCTAGGTTTGGACCAAATGATATATTTCTTATGCTAGGAAGCTTCAATTGGTTCAACCAGGTCCCAGGTCTATTCACATATACGAGAACTTTGTGTTTCTTTTACCAAAACAAGTGACTATAAATCTATTATTTCATATTTGAAATTTTCTTTAGCCGGAATGAACATATGAGAATTAACACACTTTGATTAGATAGGGTACGATATATATACCAAAGTAAGAATAAGGGACCAACATTACAGATATGTAAAATAAGGGCTCAACATTACAGATATGTGCAGGATAAGGTTTCTATTGAACACACCCATAGCTACAAACCATGTTGAAAAGTGCTTTTATAAATGTGATGTGGTTTAAGAGAAGCATTATCAATTATGTGTATTATTTACTTAAAATTAAGTGTGACATAGGTTTAAAATTTACTTGTACGAGTTCTTTTATAGTTCTATAAGTATTTTTTTCAAAAAAAACAATAACATGATTTTGCTCTATAATGATTTTTTTAATATCTTTTTTGCTACTTAGAAATCATGCATTCTTTAAAAAAATTTTAGAGAAATTGAGGTGCAAAAGGCCTTCATAATGTGGGTGTTCAATCTGTGGTAACATTAAGTACAAATATAGTAATTAATAGTTATTAATGACTGAAAAGTTTTGTTATGAAAATCAAATAAATGATATTTTGATTCAATCTAAAATTGGGATATGATCTCTTAAATTAAAATTTAGGGACATATAAGGTGAATAACATAATTTTAGTGACTAAAAATGTTGTTTAACCATTGACGCAAAGAAAAAAACAACAACAAAAAAGGTGCATGAATCAAGGTCCCAAAGTCAAAGTAGTTTAAGAATTAAAAGAGCAAATGTAAAAACTCTAGGTAATAAAGATTTAATCATTAACTTAATAAAAAAATATGAAAATAGTTAAAGCCAAATAAACTTGAACCATTCCTAAAAGGAAACAAATTACAATGAAAAAGTTTTATTTTGGGTTATAGAAATAATATGGGAAATTTTGGGGACAAAATGACAAATGGATAGAGTTTAGAGTCTCAAATGATAAAGACCAATAATTTATGAATTAAGATAGATTTAAGCTAAAGGGAACATGAAGATATCAAACCTGAGAAAAATAGCAACATACGCCCTTGAAAATGCAATTGCCTTGCCAAAAAGCGATCAAAGTTTAAAACAGTGACCGCCTTTCAAGAAAAGCAATTATTTAAAGAAAAATAATAAAATAAAGATTTTTTTGGTACTCAAAATTATCTATAACTACAAGTTTTAAAGGTTGTTGAGAAATAACAGAAATTGGTATCTCGAAGGCAGGCCAGTACTATGGCATGACGATACCCATGCAAGTAGGTTAAAAACTTTTTTTGGAAAATGATTGTTCTTGAAACTTTAAAAAGATATTCATGAGCGTCCATCAATCCACAACAAACTTAATCTCAAACTCTTGGTATCTCTTAATGCTCACTTCGTCAATTAGAGATATAATTCTCCCTAAGTAAAAAATTAAGTTCGAGTATTTCCAAGCTCTTTTCTCCTTAAAGCAGTGTCAAAACCTTTTTAATAGAGTTTTTTGTGGTAATTTTAGTTTGTTAACGTTTGTTTTTAGATACGTATCTAGAGTCACTAGCAAATCAATTTGGCTTTTGATTTTCATGAATATACTTAGATGAAAGTTGGTCTTAGTATATTACAACATCTCTAATTTGTGAAATACATCAAAATTTCCATGACACGTCTAAATAGCATTTAAAATTTTAATTTTGTTTTTGTATTCAGAATAAAGAAAAAATACATTAAGGAAAAGTAGAAGATGCAAGCTGGTGCGCAAGCAGCACTTTCTACCTTGGGACTGCAAGAATTTAATAACCATGGAAAGTATCCCCGGTATGGTGAACGAGCCGAAAAAGAGTTGTACTAATAGGTAATGTGCCTGAAAGAACCTGTAATTAGCTCAATACTTTTTCAATTAAAATCAATCTATTACTCTTATTTTTGCTGATCTTTTATCCAAAAACTATGTCATTTAGAAGCTAAAACAATTTTAGTTAATAATCACTCAAAAAAAATATTTTTAGAAACTAGTTAATTATTTATGAATTTTTTTCAATATCCAACCAAAGAAAAGAAAAATAAATAAAAATATCTATATTTTTGAAAAATATTTTAAAAAATATTAGATGTATTTCAATATGAAGTTTCAATGGGTATATAAGTTGTGCAAATAACCACGATACATTAAGATAATTATTACTCTATAATTCAATTTTTTGCAAAAGATTGTTGGTATTGGAGTTGGATGAGGAGGTTAAGGGGGGCTGAAGTAGAGCAACTGACAAAACTCATTTCCTTGTTATCTCATGTTTCCTTGTCAGCAGATGCGAAGGACGATTGGAGCTGGTCCCTAGACCCCAGTGGCTCATTCTCAGTGAGGAAACTTTCTTCCTTGTTGGATGTCGCATGCTTGCAGTCAGGGACCTCGCCACTCACATTTACTTCCTGGATTTCGCTGGTGCCTCAGAAAGTGAACCTGTGTGTCTGGAGAGCGGCCCAAGGTCGGCTCCCAACCAAATTAAATTTGGTAACTAGAGGTGTGGAAATTGTGGATGTCAGCTGCCCCTTTTTGCAGAACTGAACAGGAATCAGGCGATCACATCTTGGCTGGGTGTAACCTCTCATCTCGACTATGGAGAAAGGTCCGATCATGGTGGCAACTCTGTGGCCCGCCCTCGATAGATGTCAGGGATGCCTTAACCAACACAGCAGTTCAGAGTCTCCTCTCCCACATTCAGAGGCTATGGAAAGCGGTATGCTACACTACTTGCTGGATCCTTTGGAAATACAGAAATAATTGCATTTTTCGAGACAGTCAGGTTTTAGAGATGCAGATGTTAGGCGATGTGCAATTTTACTCTTTCTTTTGGATTAGTCATAGGTGTAAAAAGATTAATCTTGCATGGGTGGATTGGCTGCTCAATCCCACTCTAGCTTCTCATTTTTGTAAGTAGGCTGGTAGGCTGATGTGCTGAAAGGCGATACTGGGCTGCTCTTCCTTTTAGAGAGCAGAAGTGTGTCCTCTTGCTTGCTTCTCGCTAGCTTCTGTTCTTTGCTCTTTGCTTAATTTTATTCGGTAGCCGTTAAAAAAAAAAAAAAAATTGTTGGTAACTCATTTTGAGCTCCATTTCCTTATTTCTAAACACACATCGTGGCCAACAGGTTTCAAAATAGTATATTGCTTTGCTTGACCTTACGTCTTAAAAGTTTGTCCTTTATTTGTAATTAGTATCCTAAATTGAATCGGTTAATATTAGCTATTAGGGATTTGAAACTCATTTCAAGAACCCTAAAGTGTGGTGCAGTTCAGTCATAGAGTAACAATTAGGCAGTGTTTGTTTATGTCTTTTAAATGCATTATTTTCATTCCTTTTTTACTTGCTTTTTTTTTTTTTACTCAGAACTAGTATCATTTGACAATTAATACTATATATGACTAATAATTACTTGAATAATATTTTTTAATAGTAATTGAATTTTTATGAATTTTTTAACTTACATGAGAAAACTAATAAAAATTACTTACATTTTACAAAAATAAAAAAATTATGTTATAAAACATGTTTTCACACTCCTTAAAATGTAGGTTCAAATAAGTAAACAAGTTTTTTGAATTTTTTTTAGCTTACTTGAGAAAACTAATAAAAATTACTTACAATTTACAAAAAAAAAATGTTATAACACATGGTTTCACACTCGTTAAAATGTAGGTTAAAATAAGTATACAATTTACAGTAATAAAGATTATATATAAAAATAAATATTTTTAATACATTATTAATAATCTTAAACAACTGACCATTAACTTTTAAGACAACAATAATAATATTCCTTTTCCAAAAAAAGCTTTTAAGACAACAATTAAGGCCCAATTATTTATGACGAGATTTGTTGGAGTACAAAAACAGCACCCTTTAGGGAGAAAATTTCTAAAGTCTGATTAAGAATTGTAGCTAACACGATAGTTGCTTGTTGAGCAAGCAAGGCTAATGAAATAATTAATGAACATGGCAAAAATTTATTTTTCCCATAAATTCATCTTTTATGTATATATGCCCCCACCATGGCTAGAGGGCACAATGGTTAATCTGCAGCCCTTTGACCTAGTGACTAAAGGGTTAGGAGATATAAGGGTCAAGGTTTGAAGTCCGGCCTTCTTATTCCCACATATGATGCTCTAATAATGGTTCGGTTGTCCTTCGTATCTAAAAAAAATAGACTCTCTCTCTCTCTCTCTCTCTCTCTCTCTCTCTCTCTCTTCCCTTACGTATGAGCTAACTTCTTGCTCTTATACCTTGCATAGATGTTTATGATTACAAAAAAAAAAATTGAGCTAATAATTCTAAAGGAGCTCACTAGTGTTTGAGAATTCCCAACTGTAACACTAAACCTCAATAATTTAACAACTGAACCATTCTATCATGTTTCTGCAGATTTTTTCTACCAAGAAATGTCTCAAATGTATTCATTTATCACAAATCAAAGCCTTTTGAATTTAAAAAATATACGTCTCTGTTGATGGAAAGTTGAATCTAAATAGAAAATTAAAAGGTTAAGGGCTTTGTTGGAAGCATTAAAGTAATGCCCTTACTTGTGAATTGCAGGTTGCTTGCTCATGAAGGCATGCCAAGTGATGAAAGTTTAACACAGATTCAAGGAGGTTAATGCTGCCGCCAACTGTTTGCAAAGAATGGGGCTATTTTGGAGGAACATGGAACCATTATTTACTGGAAATGCCTAGACCCATTACACAACGTCTCTTTGGGGGATCTCTAGCCCTAAATTTTGTAATGTTTCACATGGTGTTTCCTATTCACCTTCTGTGTGGATTTCTATTCTTTAGTTTAATTACCCTTTCGACAAAAAAAAAAAAAGAAGCATAAAAGTAGATAATATGGGACTACAATGTCCACATTGTTGGTCAAATAATAACATAGAGTTATATCATCGTAGAAAACGTCGGAACTTTCTGACCCACTCAAAAGAATAAAATTTGGCAATTTAATTAGAAATTGGGTAGAAATTTTTATTTTTAGAATAAAGATCGTATATACAAGTGCAAAAGGCTTCTACAATTTACACCATTTGATAAATCATTATCTAGAGCACATAAAGTTAATATAATGATCATATTGAATGTTCCATTGTGGAGATCGATGATGTACAAAACTTTTGATCTAGATTCGATATGCAAAATTTCGTAATCCGTCCCATAACAATTAAATCATAAAACTTAACAAAAAAGATACCAAGATTTTTAGTTAATTCAAAAATCGACATGTACAATCTAGAGGAATAAGCCTTTAAATCCAATACAGTTGGTTTAATATAAATTTAATTTCAAATGAAATTATCGAAAATGTAAATGATATAAGCATAATTACACTGTTTAGCTTGTTTAAAATATATATTAATTTTGTTATTGAATTCCTTCGCCCCCAAAAGTTATTGCCAAACTGGATTGTGCACATGTTTTTCACATGATGTTCGTGGCTTTTCCTCGCTGTTTCGTTATCAACTTTGGCTCGTTTCTATTTCTCCAGCTTCCCGCCATTGTCTTCACTAGATTTATCACTATTTCATCATCCTTTTTATTGTTCTCTTTGTAGTATTCTTGCCATTGCTATCCTATTTGCCTTTTTTGTTCTTCTCCAGCTTTGTGATTGTTCTTCCCTCCTCTTCGTCATTCTCCTCACATTTCTCATTGTTGTTATTAAATCTACTTCTTTTTTTTTTTTTGTTCCATTTAAGAGAATTTGTTGTTCCATTCATTAAAGTTTGCTATTTCATTCACAAGAATTTGTTATTTTGATTATTGTTTCTCTTGTCTTAGATCAAGTTTGGAATTCATACTTTGATCTGATTTTTAGCTTTTATCTATGTTTAGATTTGTTGTTCGATCTAGTTCAGAAATCACTGGAATTACAAACGAACAACAAATTTTACTAAATAAATAACAATCTGGACAAAAGATAAGTATTTTGATTATTCATTCAAACTTATATGCCATTAAAACTTTATAGTTTGAGAAGTTCAAAAAGCATTTTGAAAATATTCTTAAAAAAATAAATATTTTCATTGATTTTTCTTTTGTTGGCTTATGTACAGAAAAAACCATACAAAATAATTATTTTTTGAAAAATTTATTCAAGTAATTATTAGATGGATATTATAAATATTAGTTTCCAAATGACATTGTCCTTAGATTAAAAATCATAAAAAATGAAAAAGTACATTTGAAGATGATACATACATATGAAAAAAAAAAGACGCATATTTTCATACACAAAAAATAAAAATAAAAATAGACATATATTATGGCATAATAAGTTAAAAAAAAAAAGGTTTTAGCTCTAGCTAGAGTGGATATAAATTGAACTGATTCTAAACACCTTAGCCTTGAAGTTCGACTATCATTAAGAATTGATTCAGCTAAGGCTCAAGATTATCAACAACTCGAATTTAACAAATTCAGCAAATGGGGATTGAAGCTCTGTTAAAAAAGATTCAGACTCATCTAGTTGGTTCAATAGGCTTGAAGCTAGACTTGGATGTTAGGCCTCGATTCGTTTCTATTCTTAGTCCTACCTCAACCACGTTGCATTAACAAAAAAACAAACAGTCGGATTATACAAGAGTAGATATACAAAAGATTTGCAATATAATTAAGTGAAGCAATAATAAATGCTTAAATCGCATACAAAAGACTTTACAAAAGTAAAATATATATTCATCGCCTAATATATATTGGATAGTTTTTTTTTTTATAGAAATATATTGGATGGTCAGATACAAGCGAAATCTGCATACAATTTTATTTTTTTATGTTCAAAATATATAAAAATAAAAGTGGAAGTGACATTATATTATGCAAACCTAACCCATTTGTTGATTATTTAAAGCTAAGAAAATCTAGAAACATAAGCCGGAATTCGAGTCCTAATGAGTGGTTTGATAATTGTGATTCTCTCATAACAATCCAAAGCTAGAGGTCAGAATTAGCGCACCAAAAAAATGTGCGCAATTTCCTGTTGCATCCAAGCAAAGTGTTGGTCATTTCCAAACCGAACGAAGCTTGCAATTTCGGCCAGGCATTAAAAAAGAAAAGACAAGTTTTACATATTTGGAAATTTAACGGAGTTCCTTCGCTTGTTCATAATTGTCTGTTTTCAGAAGCTAATTGGTAGCTCCTGTTAATTCAAAGACGGAACTTATTCGAAACTACTACGTACGGCCATTGCAAAAAATTTTAAAGTATTTATTTCTCCTTCGTCCATTCTTCATCCAAATATTTAAATTTGGTAAGGAGATTAAAAGAGAAAAAAGCGTGTGTTTAGATTCTACTTTTACCCTTTAAAAATAATAAAATAAAACATTAAAATAATATTTTGAATGATAATATGGTAAAGTACTTTATTAAACATAGAAATTTTTTAAAAATTTGAGACCATCCAAAATAGTAAATATTACTAAGAATATGGAATAGATTAGGAAAAATTACCAAAACCTCATGAGGTATAGCCGAACATGCACTTTTGTCCTTACTGTTTTAATTATCTACATTTATCCACTTTAAAATTTAACATACTTACACTTATTCCCTCCAAAGCTAACTTCGTCAATGACTGTTAATAAAAAAAAGAAAAAAAATATTTTATCTTCTTGGCCTTTTCACTCAATAATTCCCCGTCTCCCGTCAGCACAAAAGTTCATCTTCTCCACTATGACCGAAACTAGAACAGTTCTTCTTTTTGACAAACCACTCAACTCGACCATCTTTCACCAACTTGATTCCTCTATCAGCCCTAACACTGCTATCTAATCCATCGGTGTTTGTTTTTCATTTGAAGAGCTTACTGGCCTTCTGAAACCATAGTCCCAAATCTAGTTATGAGTAGCCCCAAATTTGGGTCCTTGGTATCTAATTCTTTGCGAAATTGAAGGTTGAAAGCGACAACATCAATTTGACAATGGAGTTGGACTTCCCCAAGCACACATATCGCCATATTGCTATCATCGTCCAATGCCAAGTTGAAGAGCCAGATCCGGGCTTTAACATGTCAATCAAATCTTGAACGAGTCCTAACCATATGATCATCACCATGTTTGTAGGAGTGTAAACAAATAAAATGTTCGATGAATCGTTAATGAACTATTCAAACTATTCAATGGGAGTTTATTTATATTCATTTATTTATTTAAACAAACGAACACAAACAGATTTTTTTGTTCGATTCGTTAAACAAATGAATACAAATAAAGTTTCGTTCGTTTATTTACATTCACGAACAGTTCGGTTATTGTTTATATATATTCATTTATTTATTTGTTCACATATGTCTATTTGCTTGTTTACTTATATATTAGTTGTTGTGGCAACGTCGGGTTTTCTGGAGTCGCCACCAATCTGTTTACTTAGGTCGATTGGACACCTTAAAATTGGTCTGCGAGAGTTCGGGGATCGGGAGTACGGTTACGCTAAAACAATATTGTTATAGCGCCCAAAATTGGCACCTTAGTTGATTTTAATTTTGTTTTACTTTGCTTTTAAAAAAATTTCAGTTAATTTAGATATTTTAACTGAATTCGTCGAAAATGTGGATTTTGGTAATTAATTCGGATGAAATTTTATACTTCCGAACCATGGACTCTGCCGAGTCATTTGGACACGGAAGATTTTGATTCCGAACCATGGACTCTGCCGAGTCATTTGGACACGGAATTTTGCTGAAATTTTAAACAATTTTATCCATATTGTAAAAATATGGATTTTTCCCTTTTTATTTAATTTATATAGTTTTTAAAAAAGGTTGATATTTCCAAACCGTAGATCCTGCCGGATCATCCGGATATGGAAATTAATTTAAAGTTAATTATTTAATTATTATTTTATGGAATTAATTTTTAAATGGTAATTCTTTTTGTTTATGAATGATTTTTAAATCTAACTAAAAATTTATTTTCATATTTTTACTTTTTTTTTATTTTCTTTCTTTTTCTTTTCTTCTTTTTTACCTTTTTTTAATTTTCTTTTAATTTCTTTTATCTTTCTTTTCTTTTTTTTCTTTTATCTTTCTTTTCTTTTTATCGTTCTTTTATTTTCTTATCTTTCTTTTATTTTTCTTATCTTTCTTTTATTTTTCTTTCTTATCTTTTTTTTTCTTGTTTAATAAAGGATATTTATTATTTAAATAATTACTTAATTTATAAAAGAAAAATAATTAGCTTTTTAAAAAATGATTTTTATTAGGCTTAATAATTAATTAAAAAAAATCTTCTTTTAATTTTGATTTATGTATTTATTAGTAAGGGTAAAAGGTGAATTAAATAAAAAATTATATAAAGGAAAATCAATAATAATAAAGAAAAATTTTGGCCATAAAGTGGGGCTTAATTAATTAATGGCAACATAATAAAAGTTAGTCACTTGAAAAGTTAAAAATTAATAATTAAACAACAATAATAAAAGTTAGCAAGTTAATTAATTAATTTAACATTAATAAAAGGTTATTAATTAACAACAATTAATTAATTAAAGTTAATTAACATTTATTAATTAACCAAGTTTAATTAAGTTAATTAATTAACAACAATAATAAAAGTTAGTAAGTTAGTTGTTAGTTGTTAATAGCAACAATAAAGAAAGGGTTAGTAATAAACAAATAATAAACAAACAAGTAAAAATAAAAAAAGGTTAGTAATTAATTCTGCAAGAACAAAATAAAAACGTTAGTGACCAAATTGAAAAAAATTGAAAAGATGAAGGATGGAATAGAGGTTTACCCTTTTTAAATTAAAATTTTGAAATCTCTGTTTTCAAAACAGAGAAGACGCGACACGGGGAGGAGGGGGGTGACGGGCTGGGCAGGCGGAGGCTGCGAGGGCGCAGGGCGGCCGGGTGACGGCGACGAGGGCGCGGGGCGACGGCGGCCGGGACGACGGCGGCGGAACGGCTGGACGCGGCGGCGCGAGACGGCAGGACGACGGCGGCAGGACGGCTGGGCACGGCGGCGAAATGGCAACGGCGGCGGAGACGGCGGCGGCGACGGAGTAGGAGCGACGGCGACGGCGAGACGGCGGCGGCAGGGCGACGGCAGCGGGATAGGACGGCGACGGCAAAAGAAAGAAAGAGAAAACGGAGGAAGAAGGTAGTCGAAACGTAAAAATGAATAATTTTTGGGACTGTTTTGGCAGAGGGAGGAGAGGCTAGGACTAAGGCTTCTATTTTCTCTTTTTTAAAATAGAGCTCTGAACTTTTGTCTCTGATTTTCTATGTCTTCAGCACTGAATTTGGGGGGGTATTTATAGAAGGAGCTTAGCTGAACTGTGGACGGATAAATTAATAAAAAATATCAAACTTATCTTTTAAATTGGTAAAATGACAGTTTCAGTCCTTTACGTTACTCCAGCTCTGGATAAGCTCAGAAGCTTCTGATTTTGACAATTTTAACGTTTTCTGTCAATTTGGGCCAGAAACGTCCGTTTAGGCCCAAAATTGACGCGAAAAATTACCCAAAGCTCCTGAAACTTTCAGAATTTGTCAATTTTGTCCGAAACTTCTCAATTTTGTCATTTTTACCTCAAACTTTTAATTTTTTGTCATTTTTTTCTGAAATTTTATTTTTATTTCAAACACATACATATTCACACATATATCATTTTAAATCAAATTTTCACAAAACAAAAATATATTTTAAACTAATTAAATTTTTTTTTAATAATAATAATAGTAATAAATATATTTTTTAAAATTAATTTTTTTAATAAAATTTTTTTTAAAATTTTAAAACACCCGGACGAAATTGGGTGTCAACAGCTGCCCCCCTTTGCATACTTCATGGGACATGATGTATGCAAAGTCGTTACCAAATTTCGTCCGGCTTAGGTAGGCATTGAGAATCTTCTCGCCGCTCAAACAGTAAGGTTTAAGGAAAGGTCCTTAGAACCTCTAACGATAGGAAAGCTCCTATCATTGATAAGATTGACTGATTGAAAATTTGATTGATTTGTTTAAGGTTAAGGAAAGGTCCTTAGAACCTCTAACGATAGGAAAGCTCATATCGTTGTAAGATGGACTGATTGATTGATTGTTTGTTTGAGGTTAAGGAAAGGTCCTTAGAACCTCTACGATAGGAAAGCTCCTATCGTTGT
Source organism: Aquilaria sinensis (assembly GCA_005392925.1). Classification (NCBI taxonomy): domain Eukaryota; kingdom Viridiplantae; phylum Streptophyta; class Magnoliopsida; order Malvales; family Thymelaeaceae; genus Aquilaria; species Aquilaria sinensis. The sequence goes on along the minus strand of SMDT01000598.1, from coordinate 2,377 downwards.
AAGATGAAAATTGATTGATGTCGAGGCAAAGGTTCCATCCTTAAAACCTCGGCGATAGGATTGCTCCTATCCTGTAAGATGGATGAAGGAAAATTGATTGTTTCCGAGGCAAACCCCGGCGATAGGAGCATCCTTAAAACCCCGACGATAGGAAAGGTCCATCCTTAAAACCCCGATTGATGGAAAATTGATTGATTGATTTCGAGGCAAAGGTTCCATCCTTAAAACCCCGACGATAGGAAATTGATTGAATGAAAGTGAAAATTGATTGATTCGAGGCAAAGGTTCCATCCTTAAAACCCCGGCGATAGGAGCAGTCCTACCGTTGAAGGAAAATTGATTGTTTTCGAGGCAAAGGTTCCATCCTTAAAACCCCGACGATAGGAGCAGTCCTACCGTTGAATGAAAATTGATTGATTTCGAGGCAAAGGTTCCATCCTTAAAACCCCGGCGATAGGAGCAGTCCTACCGTTGAAGGAAAATTGATTGTTTTCGAGGCAAAGGTTCCATCCTTAAAACCCCGACGATAGGAGCAGTCCTACCGTTGATTGTTTTCGAGACAAAGGTTCCATCCTTAAAATCCCGACGATAGGAAATTGATTGAATGAAAATTGATTGATTTCGAGGCAAAGGTTCCATCCTTAAAACCCCGGCGATAGGAGCAGTCCTACCGTTGAAGGAAAATTGATTGTTTTCGAGGCAAAAGGTTTCATCTTTAAAACCCCGACGATAGGAGCAGTCCTACCGTTGATTGTTTTCGAGACAAAGGTTCCATCCTTAAAATCCCGACGATAGGAAATTGATTGAATAAAAATTGATTGATTTCGAGGCAAAGGTTCCATCCTTAAAACCCCGGCGATAGGAGCAGTCCTACCGTTGAAGGAAAATTGATTGTTTTCGAGGCAAAGGTTCCATCCTTAAAACCCCGACGATAGGAGCAGTCCTACCGTTGATTGTTTTCGAGACAAAGGTTCCATCCTTAAAATCCCGACGATAGGAAATTGATTAAATGAAAATTGATTGATTTCGAGGCAAAGGTTCCATCCTTAAAACCCCGGCGATAGGAGCAGTCCTACCATTGAAGGAAAATTGATTGTTTTCGAGGCAAAGGTTCCATCCTTAAAACCCCGACGATAGTAGTAGTCCTACCGTTGAATGAAAATTGATTGTTTTCGAGGCAAAGGTTCCATCCTTAAAACCCCGGCGATAGGAGTAGTCCTACCGTTGATTGATTTTCGAGGCAAAGGTTCCATCCTTAAAACCCCGGCGATAGGAGCAGTCCTACCGTTAAATAAAAATTGATTGATTTCAAGGCAAAGGTTCCATCCTTAAAACCCCGGCGATAGGAGCAGTCCTACCGTTGAAGGAAAATTGATTGATTTCGAGGCAAAGGTTCCATCCTTAAAACCCCGGCGATAGGAGCAGTCCTACCGTTGAAGGAAAATTGATTGATTGGTTTCGAGGCAAAGGTTCCATCCTTAAAACCCCGGCGATAGGAGCAGTCCTATCGTTGAAGGAAAATTGATTGAAAAAGGTTGATTCTTACCAAAGTTGATTTCGAAGCAAAGGTTCCATCCTTAAAACCTCGATGAAAATTGATTAAGTGAGGCCAAAGAGCAGTCCTTAGGACCTCGGTGATAGGAGCAGTCCTACCGTTGAATGAAAATTGATTGATTTTGAGGTTTATGGAACTCTCCTTAAACCTCGAGCGAAATTTATACAAAAGGAATTAAAATCGGAATATTTTTCTTCGAAAGTGTGAATTTTTATAGCAAGCGTGTACAAAAATTTAGACTTCGATAAGATGTGTGAATCTTGATGATGACAATAACACTGACAAATTACATAAAGGGAACGGATGTTTGGAATCAATATCCAAGGTTCATCTAATATTTTCTTCAGTAAATATAGATTCGCTTGAGAGATATGTCATCCAAATAAGGTTGAAGCTTAACTACCCCAAAATGTTATGCCTAGTAGACCTAATAGGATGCGTCTCAAGAGCAATAAAAATTACTCTTTACTCAGCCATTCCAACCTAAAGGCATTGTCCTATGGTTTTAATATCAGCATGGACGAGACTATCTTATAAGATAAAAGAAAGAAATTCCTTGAAAAGAAAAACTAAAACACGAAAGAAAATGCTGATAATAAAACTAAAGGACAAGCAAAACGGATCGAATCGCTTCTTCTTCCACAATATTTCAACAGGGTTAGTAGATGACTATTATGGGATCGAACTGTTCGGGAAAAACTGTTTCGTCCAGTCTATCTGAATCATTGCTGGATCTGGTTCAGGAACAAAAGCTTGCATTTTATCAAGTAATTCTTCAGCAGTTTTTGCAGATATTAGGATTCGTCGTGCTACTCTTGATAT
>SMDT01000597.1:0-155920 GCA_005392925.1 Aquilaria sinensis | reverse complement strand
TGGAGCTTAGTTATGGATCTTAGTAGCGTTATTTAGTGTATAGTTCTCATACACTAGTTTGCCTCCAATGTTCATGTATGACTAGTCCACTCCAGAGTCACTCTTGGGTGTAAAGATAGTCTGTTATTGCTTGGATGTTTACACATGATTGATTGTGTGTAGTTAGCCACACAAATGCTTTGGATGCTTTGGTAGTTTTAATGTTTGTTTTTAAGAAAATTCCATGAAAATGTTTTAAGTATCATTTCTTCATTTTAATGATCAAGTCAAAGCACAACCTCATGCATGATTGCTTAATAGGATTAAATAACTAGAAGCATAAAAGTTTGAACTTGTGTGCATATAATCAATTAGCCAATTGCAACTAGTGTGAGACAAGTTCCCATAGGCTTCCTGGGTAGGCCCATGATGGGCCATGTCACTTGGTGTCCACTTTGGTTGAATTTAAGCTTAGAACTCAAAGGAACTCCATTAAAGTCATATGTGCTTGTTGCTTGCTTCTTGCTTTATGGATGATTTGAGGCTAGGGATTTATGTTATGGCATGATTGAATGATGCATAAATAGTGTTAAAACAATTGGGAGTGAGTAGAAATGATCCAAAATTGATTGGAATTGGTTTGGGTAAGATTTGAAGTAAGATTGACTGAGAAATGGGCAAAAAAATGCAGCTCCAAGGGTTAAATCGATCACACTAATTATTTGATGTAATCGTATCTAGCTCAAGAGGAAGAACAAGCTACCTGAATGTGTAATACAGTCACACAAACTATGCTAGTGCTATCACATCATTTCTAGCAACTTCCATAAAATCATGATGTTGTTGCACCGCAATATGCAATGCTATAACAATGTGTTTGAATTATGCCAACCTTGTTTCTAAGTGTTCCAAATCAATTCCAAAGGCTTAGGTGGCATCCTAACACAGCTAATAAATGTTCCTAAAATTTAATTCTGCATTAATAAGTAGGTAATAAGTGGGTGGTTAAGAGGTCTAAGGAAAAGTGCATAAGTGATGTACCTTAAGTCACAAATAGGATACTAAGGAGGGACCTAGTATTGTAAGAGTCTTCCAATGACCAATGGGTAAACTCGTGAACCTTTAGCATTGGAGAGGGACCCAAGAAAGGTCTAAGTCCCTTGATGACCTAAAAGCCTAAGTGCGTCCGGGCATCAAGCAGTACCTAAGAGGTCCCAACTGAGTCGATAGGCTTGGTAAGCGAATATACTAAGTTGCCTGAGTCTAGTTCAGAAGAACTTGAAAAAGTTTGGCCATTAAGTTCAATTACCTAGCATAACAAGTAATGGGATGTTATGGGTAAGAGGTGAGTAAATACTAATTTACTCTAAGTAGCCTGTAAAAGGCGGGCAAGGTCAAGTAAGCGATAACTTACTTAAAGCGCCTATACGGAGGACTTTATGGGGTTTAATGAAGTGCTAGCATTGGATATGAGGGCCAGTATTTAAGTACCCCAGCTATATGAGATAACGGCAGTTAAGAACACCTTCAAGTGTAAGGAAGTCCTAAGTGCATAAACATGCGTATTCACCTTTCCATACATTACATTACATTATTGTTGTTGTTTATTAATTGCTTGTGTTTATTACTTATAGTATTGTTTGGTTGGTTGGTTGTGCTATATGAGACATATATGTTGTGCTTTGCATGATTGCATATGTTTCCCCCTACAGGTGTCGAATCCCTTACTGAGTACCTTAGAGTACTTATCCCTTAAGTGTTGTGCAAGTATTAAGCGGGCTAGTCAGGCTTAACAATTGGTAAGGGCAACTGTTGAGACTTCGTTTTATTGGTTTCAAGGTACACTCTAAATGGGAAATCTTATATTTTAAACTACTTGTAGTATAAGCTAGTACTGAAAAAAGTGTTTACCTTATAGTTTGAGGCTAAATGAGTACAAGGAAGGTGTGGCTCATCACTTGAAGCTAGCTTGCTTGGGTGAAGAGCTAAGGATAGATCTTAGTAAATATGTGTTGTTTTTTAATATATGTATCATATTTTCATGCAAAGAGATTGCCTCTACTAGTGTTCATTGTTGTGTATAACACTAGGGCTACATTTGGGTGCATATAAGTTTGAGATGTATGCACATAGTTGTTACTTGAAGTTAAAGAAACTAAAGTTTTATGTCTTTTGTTATTTTGAATTGTGTTTTTGTTAATTTCCATGACATTATTTCCAATGTTGATTTTATTTTATTGCCATTACATAGCTAGGATAATGTGTGCATATTTTCTATACAAGGTGGGCTAAGTAACTAGTTGCACGTAATGATTTAAGATGCTTCATAAGTAATAACTAGCCAATTGTAACCTAAGTGGGATCATGGTTTCCAAGCAGCCTACTAGTGTCAACAAATCAGCACATTGGTGCCTTGCTCCACCATAAACATCCTTAAGGAAACAGGTATGCAGGATTTCTGACCAAGCACTTGTCCAATGGAACTAAATTGCAAGCTAAGAGCAGACTTAGATGAGCTATATGTTAATGAGAGAAGGTACAGAAGGCTGGTAGGACAATTATTGTATCTCATGGTGACAAGGCCAGACATCACCTTTGTAGCACACGCCTTAAACCAGTTTGTCTCAGCACCAAAACAATTACACTTGATTATGGCTGACCGAGTGCTTCAATTCTTGAAGACATCAATAAGGCAAAGAATTTTGCTAGTGGAAAACAATAGGCTTGAGCTCCATGCATATAGTGATGCTAATTGTGCCAGTTTCCAAATGACTCGACAATCTTGCACTGGATACTTCATTAATGTGGGAGAATCCCCTATCTCATGGAGAACGAAGAAGAAAAACTTGGTGCAAAATCTTTTGCCGAGGCAGAATACAGGGCAATGGCCAAAATAGTAAAAGAAATAATATAGTTGACATGGTTGTTAGCTGAATTGCAAGCACCTCAAGCGAGACCAATAACACTATTCTAAGACAACCAAGTAGCATTGCATATTGTAATGAATCTAGTGTTCAACGAACAAAAAAACATGTGGAGATGGATTGTTACATTGTTGAAGAAAGAATTCAATCTGGTGAAACAGCTGCAGAAAAGATTTGGACAAGAAATCAATTGGCTGACTTGTTTACTAAAGCACTTATCTAAGACAAGTTTGAGATATTGTTGCACAAGTTGTGTGCTATCTTCCTTCGTGCACCAACTTGAGGGGGAGCTATGGATTTGGTCGAGCAACAGATGAAAAGAGAAGCTTCCATTTTGATAAAGTTTATTCCAACGGATAAGATTTGTATTATCTTTACTAGTGATATCATTGTTTGTAGTTAGCTATACAAAACCATGTGCTTTACGTTGTAAACACTCATATATATATATATATATACTGCCGCTGTGAATAATAAGACTAACACCCAATTCGTTTTAACTTTAGTCAATTGACTACAAAATGACTTATTTTTATTTTTACATATTTTTTACTTGAAACTAATTTTAATTAAAAGCTAATATTATGTAGCTACAATAATCAATTGAAAATACAATTTTTATAATCTTACTAATTTTTTATGAATTTTTCTAGTTTCAAGCCTTAAAAAAGAAAATTTTATAAAAATTTAACAACATTTTAAAAATTCACTTTCAAATTGATTATTACATCTACATAACATTGGCTTTAAAATAAAATTGGTTTTAGGTAACAAAGATGTAAAAGGAAAAAAAAGTTAGTTGACTTTAGACAAAATGAATTGGCCCTAAGAGATTTCCCCAAAAGAAACTTGTATTTCAAGAAGAAATTAGGGTTGGAAGTTTAAGCAAACTGGAAAGTGGGAGGTTGAGAAAGATTCATCAGGTTTTTTATCGCCAATTGCAACGATAAAAATTGCCTCTAATTTCCAACGATTTTTCGTTGATTTTCAGCAAAAAAAATCATAACATTTTTGTGGGAAAGATAGAGAATTAAAATCATCGATAATGAGATTTCTATTTCCTATGCTTCTAATATGTTGCACCCAACTATGCCCACGATTTTGCCATACCAGCTGCTACAATTCAAAATGTAGCTAACTTGACCGTCAAAATTTTCCACAAAATTTTAAGCACTTTTGCTTCCCTCAAAGAAAGTCTCCCAATGTTTGGATCACTTCTACTTCCCTCCAAAAATGTTTACATTTTCCTACGATTTACCTACAAAATTGCCTCAATTTCTAGGTTTTGCTACTTCATATACAGTGACTAAACTAGAAAATCTTCCAAATTTGGGCTAAGTAACTAGGTAAATATGAGCTGCATTTTTGTCTTTGCAACTTCCCACCATACTATTTAAGGCTTAGGCAGTAAGGGTTATAATTACAATTGAGGATTACGTAAAGATTTAAGGTTTTGGGTTTTATAGGAAAAGGGTTAACATATTTATGGTTAGAATTGAGGATTAAGGTTAGGCGGTGAGAATCAAGTCATAATTAATTAGGTTTAAGGGTTAGAGTTATAGGATTTATGGTGAGGGCTAAGGTTAGGGATTCAAGGTTAAGGTTATAAGGGTTTAGGGATGTTTAGAGTTAGGGTTAGGGTTAACATTTTAGAGTTATAGGATTACGGCTTTCGGAAAAGGGTATGGGGAATTAGGCTCAGGAACTTGGGTTTAGGGTAAGGAATTGGTGATTTATGGTTTTGAGTTTTGAGTTTTAGGGTAAGAATTCATGATTTTAGGATTTAGAATTTAGGTTTAAGGTTTAGAGTTTTAGGGTAAGGGTTTAGGGATTTAGAGATAGTTGTTTAAATGTTTTATTTCTATAACTATCATTTAGGGCTTAGGGTTTATAGCTTTAGACTTAGGGTTCAGGGTTTTAGGGTAAGGATTCAAGTTTAAGTTTTATTTAAATGTTTTATTTCTTCACTTTTAGTTGCAAGGTGTTCCATTTATGCATAGGGGTGAATTTTTATACAGTATTAAGAAGTACATTTGAAAAATCATTTATTTAGAATTTTCATGTCATTCTCAAACTAAATAACAATTAAAGTTTTTCCAATTTTTTGGATATATTCATACCATATTTTGAGATGATAGCCAAAGAGCTATCACCCCCGAAGGACTTCACATGAGCGCGCCACTTTCGGTTGAAGTAGACATGACAAAACCCCGGCAAAGAGAGGACTGCAGCACCCTCGAACAAGCTGGATAGGCACTACCACTCAGGAAACCCGTGGGACCAACTTTGGTCAGAAGGAGTCACCGCCTTTCCCAAAGGTGACCTCATGCCGACCTCACATGGCCAAAACCACTTCCGGATACTCTCTGGGCCACCCTCGAGGCATGCTCACGAAGTGCCACATCAGGTACCCAAGCCTGACTTCGGGAAAACACAACCGAAGGTGCCTCGTACAAACAAGGGACCTCCCTCCAGAGGAACTCACCTTCCTAAACGAGCTTTGTACCCTGAAGGAGTTCGGTCCACCGAAAAGGCCACATGGGCATACGACGAAACAGCTAAGGAGTCGTCTTTGACACACCATACTCGTACAACCCCTGAAACGCCGCCCACAGACATGCCGCCCTTGTACTGCCTAGGCTCCCAGCCGGCGGCCTATGGTCGGCTAGAAGCTCCCCTTCTCCCCGAAGGTACGGACCGTATCCGACTGAACACGTGTCACGATCTGGGCAAAATATGGCAAACGAACTTCTCCTTTTCATCTCCCTATAAATATTCGAGAAGCGCCCCAAGTAAAAAGGGCCACTCGAAGGAGGAATCTCTCTACTCCTTACTTACCCTCTACCTTCAAACACTAACTTGGGCGTCGGAGACTCCTTCCCCAGAAAAACACTCCGAGGAGCTCCTAACCCTTGCTTTTTTGAGTCGTTGTATTCTTTCTCCCACCGGAAGTTCCTTATCCAGGCGTCCTCCCACCAGAAGTTCCTGCCCCGGGCTCACCATGTTGCACGAGGATGATGCTGAACATTTGGCGCCGTTTGTGGGAACCCTTTCCCAGGTCACAGTCGTAGAGACTCAGCGTTCAAAGGACAAGGGGCTCTCGAAGTCCCCCTCTGGGTCGGAGGCTTAGCCGATGACCAAGCAGCCCACGGCAAAAACTTCTGCGCCGGAAGACGACCGCCCTCTAATAGTGACGTTGGGCTTCTTACGAGACTTCCAGCACTCCATCGTCACTGAAATGACTCAGCAGCTCAACCAGAGGTGGCCCCGGCCTCCTCCGGTCTGAAGGGCCTCCCCCTCGGCAGCGCGCCGGGAGAGAAGTTCGAGGTCCACCCACCAGAGTTCCAGGAGTGAGGACTCTCTCGACGCATCTTCTATGGAGAACGTGCCCCCTAGGGCGCGACCCACTAGAGAAAGAGCCCCAAAAGAAACTAGGGCCTCCTGTCGGCGGAGTCCATCCCCATACCGAAGGTCCCAGTCTCCTCTCCGCCGAAGTTACTCTCCGAGAAGGAGAAGAAGTTCGCCATTGCCGGCGACCACCAGGCAGCAAGGGGAAGCTAACACAGCTACCCTCATGGAGAAGATCCTTGGAAGACTGGAAAAGGTTGAGAGGCAGATCTCCCGAAAACCAGTCTGGTCAAGGTTGTCCGACACTTATACCGGAGAAGAGTCACCCTTTGTACGGGAAGTGGTGGAGGCGCCCATGCCTAGTGACTTCAGGGTGCCACACTTGGAAACCTACGACGGGCGTAGTGACCCCCAGGCGCACCTGACAAAGTACAAGCGAAGCATGGTGCTCCACGGCGCAGATGATGCTACCCTCTGCAAATGTTTCAAGGTGACCCTCTCCGGTCCAGCAACGGCATGGTATAACTCCCTGGCCCATGGGACCTTGCTAAGTTTCCAGGAGCCGTCTACTACCTTCACCTAGTTGTTCATTGGCAGCAGGCCAACAGCCAAGATGCCGGTATTGTTAGTGTTGTGCCAAAAAGCCAATCATGAGATGATTGTATTTTTTTTGCACATTGAGTCATGATATTTTATTAAGGCATTAATCCAGCGATTATGTTTGTTGTTTTGCTTCTGCGTAACTTAACAAACATAATTGTAACCTAGAATAATGGTATTCTTAAACGTCCCTAGTCTAGTATTATTGTGGAGTGGGTTGCAATAATACATAACGACTAGCATATGTGGAGACTAATATGAGATATGTAGTCTACATATGGGTACAAGTTGGAGAACTTGTGTACTGGACCGACCCATCATGAGAACAATTCATGGATCGTTATATGAGTGTCATAAGTGATTCTCATAATGATCATGGTATATGTAGTCCTTCGACCTAAGATCATCAAGGTTCCCTAGATGTGAGTCACATACTTTGATACTTTCCTTTGTTGCTCGTAACTGAGTGAACTTGAAGGAGGTCATTGGGTATGTTACATATCATGCGGAGGGATTTGTATGATCAATATGGGATTTGTCCCTCCTATGTAACGGGAGTGATATCTTTGCGCCCCTTGATAGAGTGAGACTTAGAAAATGCATGGCGATGCTCGGATGAGTTGATATACGATATCAATGTCATCAGTTTAAGTTGGTCTACTCGGTAATCCAGAAACAGTACAGGCATACCCTCGGTGATGATCATAAAGGTTTAGTCGAATCATAATGCAATCTTGTCACTTGGGTAGCAATGATGTGTTGCTAGACACTGCTCATTGCTTATGATCATAAATGTGATTTATGATCATTGCCAACGTGGTAAGAGCCTATTGGGTCGCACACATAGAGCTATTTGGATCATTAGAGTGCATGGGCTAATAATTTGTGTTTTGGTTTCACAATAATTTCGTATTAATAATGGGCCTAATAGTTGAGCCATTATTAAGCCTGAAATTAAAGCCTAATTGGATTAGGGCTTTGAAACCCATTAGGCCTGGAAGTTCAGTCTCACTTTAAATACAACTTTTAGTGAGAAATTCACAGGTCTCCTTGCCTTAACATCCCAAAAGGACAGTTCGCACTCTTCTCTTGCAATTCCTTGGAGGACGCATGCTAGCACTACGTCGCAAGAGAAACGTATCTGCCGGGACACGGTGGAAGCGTGGTGATCCCGAGAGGCTCGTGTGGATACCATAGAGAGCTTGAACATGTCAAATTTTCAAGTTTTGTGATTTGACTCTACAGTTGAGTGAGAGATCTCAACCGAAAATTAGGTATGAAACTTTTCGAACACCCGGTTTACCCTGTTTCACTTGGATCCTGGAGGGTTTCGGTTAAATTCCGCTGCGCTGTTTGGCTCCCGAAACCCAACATTAATATAGAAATTCTTGTGAACCCAACAACCCAAATTGCCGGTACAGATAGCATAGTGCACTGGGGAAACCATTCGCGACTAGGTCTAAAGGTTCAACCGAGAAGCACTAAGTGTACCCGACTTTTGGCCTGAGATTCGCATCCTCATTTATGATAAGAGGACTTCAGAGGGACTCCCAACTCTTCATTGAGTTCTCCAAGGACCCCCCAGACACTCTCGGGGAGTTCTACTAGAAGGGCCAAACAGCATATGACGGCCGAAGAACTCAGAATGGGAGGACCTAAGGTGGAACTAAGCACGGCCCGAAGGACTAAGCCACCAGCCTCGTCACCAACCTGAGGTTGGAGGAAGGCCCCGAAAACAAAGGGGTAAAAGGCCATATTGACATTCACTCCCCTGAACGCCACAATGGCCAGCATTCTCATGGCCTTAGAAAGGCAAGGGACTACAGTTCCAAGGCCAAAGGCCATGACTTCGGAAAACAAGAAGAACATGAAGAAGTTCTGCCAATTCCACCGAGATCATGGCCATGACACTGAAGACTACTTCCAGCTAAGGAAGTACATCGAGTCTCTGATAAAGCAGGGCAACTTCGCTGGTACTTGCGGATGCCTTCTCCGAAAGGAAGAAAGGAAGAACAAAGAAGGGGGGACGAGGAACGACTATGATTCTGACAGACATCGGGACCGAAGTCCTCGAAAGAATCCGCCGCCATCAGCAGGGGTCATCCAAACCATCACTACAGGGATACCCTCGGCTGAGAGGAAAAGAAAGATAAGAGAAATCTCCATAATGGAGTATGGGAACTCACCAAACAGGCTTGTTCGCAGAGACGGGTCTACAATTAAGTTCCCCCACGATGACCCACTCCTTGTCATGGCAAGGATAGGGAGTTGGGACGTCAAAAGAGTACTCCTGGACGACGGCTCCAACACCGACGTCATCTTCTCGCACCTACTGCCTAAACTAACAACTTAGGCATTTCAAAAGGTGACCTCAACACAATCAATTCCCCCACCTTCAAGGTTGGGCCATCCGAGCTGCCCGTCCTCGGATACATCGATCTGCCCCTAATGCTGACCTCACCTCAGAGTCAGGAGGAACTGTTTGCCTCCGTTATGACCAGATTCATTGTCATTGATGTTCCCTCATCATACAACGCCACCCTCTGAAGGCAAACTCAAGGCAATCTCCACATCCGCCCGGATGTAAAGTACTTAACAGTCACCTTCGCAACTAAAAAAGGAGATGGAGAGATCTTCATTGACCAAGCCGAAGTTAGGAGGGTCTTCACCAAGGCTAGACAAGGCCTGGAAAAGGTCCAAGTACAGACTTTGGCTTCTAAAAGAGCCGTCATGACAGGTGAAGAGACAGCAGGGGAGGGAATAGAAGAGTTGGAAAAAGTAGAAACAGAAGATGTAGAGCTGGTCCCCGGCCGGAACGCCCGAGTGGGGAAAAAATTGGCCATGGGTGACAAAGATAGGCTTCTATCTTTCTTGTTCGTGAACAAAGATCTATTTGCCTACTCTCCAAAGGACATGCCTGGGGTCGACCTCAGCATAAACCACCATAGTCTCAAAGTACGCCTTGACGCTAGGCCTATTCGGCAGACAAAAGGGAACCTATCGGCTCATAAGAACTTCTTCGTTAAAGCCAAGGTTAAACGCCTGATTATGGCAGGGGTAATAAGAGAAGTTAAATACCCCAAATGGCTCAGCAACGTGGTTATCGCCACAAAAGAATGGAGTGAAAAGCTCCAAATGTGCATCAATTTTTGGAACCTGAATGATGCCTGTAAAAAGGACTCCTACCCTTTGCCAGCCATAGACCAATTGGTGGATTCAACCGCCCAGTATGGTCTTCTCAGTTTCCTCAATGCCTTCAACGAGTATCATCAAATTCGGATGAACCCCGAAGATGAAGAAAAAACCGCCTTCATCACTGAAGTTGGTACCTACTGCTATGTTAGAATGCCCTTCGGGCATAAGAATGCAGGGGCTACCTATCAGAGGTTGATGAATAAGTGTTCGACTCTCAGATCGGGAGGAACATGGAAGCGTATGTCGATGATATGATAGTTAAGAGCAGAATGCCTAGTAATTATATCATTGACTTAGGCGAAACCTTCCAATGACTTCGGGAGTTCGGCATTCGCCATAACCCCGAGAAGTGTGTATTTAGAGTGTGCGTAGGTAAGTTCCTCGGGTTTATGGTGTCAGAAAGGGGAATAGACGGCAACCCCAAAAAGGTCAAAGCCCTGCTAGGTTTCCAGACACCTACAACCACTAAAGATATACAAAGGCTTACTGGAAGAATCACTTCCCTTAGCAAATTCATTTCCAGGTACGGCAACCGATGTCGACCATTCTCCAAGGTGCTTACCAAAGCACCCAAAAGTGAAGGCAACTCTAGAATCGAGGAACACCCTTGGAACCCAGAATGTCAAAAAGCTTGGGATGGGCTTAAAAGCTACCTAACTCGTCTGCCAACACTTTGGCAACCACAGGAAGGAGAACCTATCATGTTCTACCTCACCGTCACTGAAAATGCTGTGAGTTCAGTCTTAGTGAAAGAAGAGGGTGGGAGGCAGTGGCCAATATATTATGTAAGCAAGTCCTTGCACGGCACCGAGGTCAGGTACCCATTGCTCCAAAAAGCCATTATGCCTTAGTGCTCACAGGTAAAAGGCTACGGCCCTACTTTCAAGGACACGCCATCATTGTCCGAAACAACCTACCTCTACGTGACATAATGAAAATGGTAGAGCATTTGGGATGGCTGTCAAAATGGTGTATTTAGCTCGAAGAATATGACATCACTTACGAGCCAAGAAGGGCAATAAAAACCCAAGCATTGGCAGATTTCATCATCGAAATTCTAGAAATTGAGGATGCTAAAGCTACCCCAGAAGATTTGATAAGGATTGAACCAGAGTGGAAACTCTTTGTCGATGGAGCCTTAGGCGCCGGACACCAAGGCACTGGAGTGGTTCTTCGAGGGCCCAAAGGTATGGAAGCCACCAAAGCCATCAAATTCGGTTTTGATGTCACCAATAACATCGCCGAATATGAGGCCCTCATAGCAGGACTAAAATTGGCTAGAAAAGTTGGTATAAAAAACCTTACGGCCCACAGCGACTCACAGCTAGTAGTCCGGCAAATGAAAGGGGATTATGCTGCAAAGGATCCAACCTTGGCAAAATATCATGACCTTGTCAAAAAGCTCATTAAAGAGTTTGACTCGATACAAATAGAAAACGTGCTGTGAAAATATAACGCTCAAGCTGATACCTTGGCCAAATCCAAGGAACCCACCGAGGTGCTAAAACAACCCAGCACAGAATTAATGTGCGTAACAACCTCGAGAGAAGGATGGCAAGATTCCATCAAGAAATACCTGGCAACTTCGGCACTACCCAAAGACCCTACCAAGGCGACAAAAGTGCGAAAGTGCTCTGGGAGATACTTCCTCATCGGGAATGAACTATACGACAAGGGTATGAAAGTCCCTTGCAGAAGTGCATAAATGAAAAGGATGTCAGAACAGTCCTCGAAGAAGTTCATGACAAGGCTTGTGGTTCCCACATAGGAACAAACGCCCTCACCGGAGTACTACTTCACCAAGGTTACTTTTGGCCTACCCTAAGAAAGGATGGAAGGCAATTTGTCCGAAAATGTGACAATTGCCAAAGACACGCCAACATCCAAAAGTTACCCTCGGAGAAAATAGCTTCGGCAAATTACCCTTACCCCTTCGCTGTCTGGGGCATTGACCTCATTGGACTTTTACCAAGCGCCCCCAGTGGGGTGAAGTTCTGCATCGTTGCAGTAGACTACTTCATTAAGTGGATCGAAGCGGAGCCTTTGGCATCGATCTCAGTGAAGGATACCCAAAAGTTCATATGGAAGAACATCATATGCCGATTTGGCATACCAAGGGTAATAGTGGCCGACAATGGTACCCAGTTTACTGACAAGGGATTTCGAGAATTTGTGGCTAACCTCAGCATAAAACTACATTTCGCCCCGGTAGCCCATCCTAAAAGTAATGGGCAAGTCGACGTGTCCAATAGGACAATAAAAGATGGCTTGAAGAATAGGCTAAAAGAGGCAAAGGGGAAATGGCCAGGGGAGCTCCCAGGTGCACTATGGAGCTATCGTACAACTACCCAAAGGGCCACAGGAGAAACTCCTTTCTCACTCGTGTTCGGTACAGAAGCCATTATTCCCGTTGAGGTCATACAACCTTCATTAAGAATACAGGTGTTCGACGAAGGAGGAAATAACCTTAGCTTGAGGGAAAAACTAGACCCCGCCGAAGAACACTGGGAAATGGCCGAACTCAGGAGGAACGCTTTTCAACGAAGAATAGCCGACGTTACTAACTTTCATGTGAAGAAAAAAGAAATCAAAAAGGGGGACCTCGTCCTCCGAAAGGCTGAATTTGAGTCGCGAAGCCATCAGATGGGGTACTTCAGGCAAACTAGGGTGGACCTTATCTGGTCCTTGACGAGATCCGCCCAGGGGTCTACAAATTAGGTGATGCCGAGGGAGTAGAGTTGAAAAATACTTGGCATTCAAATTCTTTGAAAAAATTCTAGACTTAGACATTTTTTTTGAAGAAAAGCTTGTGATTACTCCTCCCCGAAATCACCAGTAAATAAAAGCATGTGTGTCATCAAACATGGTTTATAAACCGAATATGGTCACATTGCTAAAATGGGCTTCTAGCACATTGACTTTTTAAAATTTTCCCAAAGGTTCTAGTTCCTTAGCAAAGCCTAAAACTCGGCGGAATACGTTCAGAAAAGTGAAAATGGTCCACATATTGGAAAAATCTCGCTAAAGGAAGAACAGTACGAAGCTTCCCGAAGGCATGGTTTCGGACGTGGATGTTTGCCAAAAATGCGCACATAGAATTATACAAACTTCTGAAGAGTGATGATCGAAGGAAAAAACTGGAACTTAGAAAAAAAAAATTTCATTCATTGTTCTAAGGCAACATTACAAGAGAATAGATTACAAGAAAAAGAAAGAAGAAAAAGCCTATTGCTAAGCCGGAGTGTCCGGTACCTCCTTGGCGTTGGTATCTTTCTCTAGGATAGGAGCATCCGGAGGCGCGGGCACAACAGAAGGGAGGTTGAGGAACTCCAGCTTCGACCACGTCCACCTGGGCTATTTCGGAAAATCCAAAGTGGCCAGGAAGGAGAGGTCGAGTTCAGGGTGCCGAGAAAGGGCTTGATGCCACGCCAAACAGAAATCGTCTTGATAAGACACTTTCATCATCTGGTCGGACTGGTCTTTCTCGGCACTTAGAGTTGATAGTTCTGCTGTAAGCTCAGCAACCTCCCTCTCGAGTTTTTTCTTCTTCTTTTTCGTGGCCTCCTTCTTCAACGAATCGACCTCGACTTGGAGATTGGCATTCAAAACAAGCGCCTTCATAAGGTTCTCAACGTCTTCTACCTTTTCCTTTCAAAGGGCTTTGTTCTCTGAAGAGAGAACAACACACTTTGCGCTGAGGTCCTCAACCTTGGCTGAAAAGTCGAGAATGAGCTCCTTTTTTGCTCTCCCGAAGCTCGGTTCCAAGATTCTACACGTCCTCCTTTGCAATTTTGTTCAGTTCACCGTACTTGAGGATGTATTTGGCACAAAATTCCTTCACCCTCCTTAGAGAATTCTCAGACCGAGAATGAGCCTTAGTCTGCTTTCCCGCCCAAGCTCGGAAATATCCACTGTACACTAGGACCTGTAGAAAAGAATGCCCCGAGTAAAGGTTAAAAGACAATGGAAACTCAGAAGAAAATTTTTCTAAGTCCCCAAAAGAAGGATAGAAGAAATCTACCTGGGTGGCATGTTCGCTCATCCTCGCCACGAGGATCTCCTCGTTTGGGCATTTGGTGATGAGTGACTAGAAGGTGGCGTTTGTCAGCACACCCTTTGCCATCTGGGGAGCCATCAACTGGCTGTCCTTGGAGAACAAATTCATGTCCTCTGTAAAAGACCAGAAGGGCTCCTTCAGTACTTTGTCCTTCGGGATGGCATATCCCGAAGGGTCCTCTTTCGAGCATAAGCTTCCACCCAGGGAGCAGGTGTCACCTCATCTGTAAGATCACGCTGAAGTTTTGTCAGTATGTTATCCCTTAGCCATTCATCTATAAGATCGTAGATACCAAAAACACTAAGATTCATAGAGGAACAGCTAAGGAACGAACCTGGTGGAACCTCGGTGACGACGTCCTAGGTCTCGTCCACTTCATGGACTTCACCGGGAATATTCTTGCCCTTCCTTCCCCTACTTTCCTCGAGCTTTTGAGCCGAAGTCCTTTTGACCAAGGCCTCAGTGGCAGTATCCATACTCAGCACTATCTCAAGGGTGGCAGGATCCGAGGGTGGATCAGCGTGGGCAGGAGAATGGGCAAGTGACTGGTCCTGCACTTTGATGATGTCTTCAGGGGGAGGAGGAAGGATGTCCGCCTTGGCTTTCTTCACCTTGGACGGCCCCCCGATAGTCTTCTTCCTCTTCCCAGGCGCCTTCATCTGCGTCTGCTTCCCCTTCTCGGCATGGCCGAGAAAAAGGGACTTGTAAAACTCCGCAAATTGATTGCCCATCTCTGCAAAAGCAAAAAACATCAGTGTAAGTCCAAAAGGAATACAGGTAGTAAAACCTGGAAGATAACTTACTCTCGGCAAAAGCCTCGTACAAGATCTCGGCCCGAAGAAGCATCACCAACCATGCCTTCTTCCCCGGGAGAACAGGCACGGGCAGGTTCAAGTCGAATTTGTGCTTGTGGATTACACCCAGTTCCCGAAGGACCTCTTTAGACATAAGGTCCCACTTAATAGGAAAGGGGTACAAGGAACGCGGAGGGACCTCGGGGTCTTAATCCGTAACCGCCCGAATGCGCCGATCGAACTCGTCAAACTTTGCAGCTAACCCCAAGGTTAGCAACTTCCGAGGGTCAACCACATCAGTTTTCAGCACCCCCGAAGCCCATGCAGTCGGAACGTAGCTCCATCTTTCGGTAACTGAGAGAAAGAGGAACTTTTTTAGCCACCCCCGCCAGGTGTCCTTTCTCCCAAAGGTGAAGGTGAATTTCTTGCTCCCGGACCCTCGAGGAAGCAAGAAGTAGAAGCCACCCTTCAGAACCGGGTGGAGCTTATAGTATTGCATGAAGAAAAGAAAATGGGGCTTTATCTTAAAAACCCCCACACATGCAAAGAAAAGCATTGAAATAAGAATAAAAGTTGGTAGGAAGCTGGTTCACGGCAATCCCATGACACTTGCAGAACTCACACCATTCACGGAAGAGGATACTGAAGACCGGCCTTCAGTTGGGCTCGGTAAACAGGGACCTCACTAGAACTGGCCATGTAACCATACATGCCTGAGATAGGTAACCTCAGGACGGCGTAAGTAGGGAGATAGAATTTTGCTACCCACTTCGTCATTTTCTTCAAAGTAGTGCAGCATGGATAAGACTCAAGGGGGAGAAAGCTCTTGAGAATAGGACGGACAATCATCAATGGAGCAGGGTTTGACATTTCTCAAACAGAAGATAGGCAACCTCGAGAAAAATAAAGAAAGAGAATCGAAGGACTTCAGATAAAAAAACTTCAGAACAAACGACTTTGGAATGAAGGAAGAACTTTGGAAAAAAAAACCCACCGAAAGTTTTTCCGAAATCCGGATTCTTGGACGCCGTCGTGAAAGGTTGCCAGAAATTGCTCCGCCGCTAGAACCACCGCTGAAAGAGGAAAGAAGACAAGAAAGAGTTCTAGAGCAAACGAAACTAAAGGAAAAAAGTGTGAAGGTCTGAGGCAATGGGTGTTTATATAGGCCGAAGGGGGGAAGCAAAACATTGTCATTATTGCTCCTTGAAGGTGAAGAGACACAATTGATGTAACCGACATAACCGTTCGCCACCCATCAGTAGCCAAGTGTAAGCCAACGCGGGAAACGAGGGCACAACCCTGACAACTGGCTGACCTATATAACCCTACCCGAAGTAACGCGCCCATATATAAAGGAAGATGAAACGGTTCACTGATAGAAAAGTCAGTGGAAGTACGGGCCTCAGACGATGACCTTGGCGGAAAAGCTAGGGACACCACTCAAGCACCAAGGGAACTACCTCGGTAAGGCACCTTAGTTCGCCATAGTTCCCTCATGAGAAGAAGGAGACTTCAGATGGAAGCCCATCATGGCAACAAGACCAAGCATCGCTTGCCAAAAGAAGGGCTCCCGGAACTCCCCCAACTGAAGGAACATCTTCGATTTTCTAAGGGGGGGCATGTGATAGCCGAAAGGCTATCACCCCCGAAGGACTTCACATGTATGCGCCTCCTCCCGTCAAAGTAGACACGACAAAACCCCGGCAAAGAAAGGGCCACAGCACCCTCGGACAAGCCGGATAGGCAATACCACTCAGGAAACCCATGTGACCAACTTCGGTCAGAAGGTGTCATCGCCCTTCTCGAGGGTGACCTCGCGCCGACCTCATACGGCCAAAACCACCTCTAGGTACTCTCTGGAACACCCTCGGGGTGCACTCACAAGGTCCCACATCAGGTACCCGAGCCTGACCTCAGGAAAGCCGAACTGAAGGTGCCTCGTACAAACAAGGGACCTCCCTCTAGAGGAGCTCACCTCCCCAAATTAGCTCTGTACCCCGAAGGAGTTCGGTCCCCCGAAAGGGTCACGTGGGCATACGATGAAACGGCTGAGGAGTCTCTAACACATCGTACTCGTACAGCCCCTGACATGTCACCCTTAGACACGATCTGACATGCCGCCCTCAGACACGCTCTGACACGCCGCCCTTGTACGACCTAGGCTCCTGGCCAGGCGGCCTATGGTCAGCTAGAAGCTCCACCTCTCCCCGAAGTTACAGAACGCATCCAACCGAACACGTGTCATGATCTGGGCAAACTGTGGTAAATGAACTTCTCTGATTCATCCCCCTATAAGTATTCGGGAAGCGGCCCAAGTAAGGGGATCCTCACTTCAAGGAACAATCTCTCTGCTCCTTACTAACTATCCACCTTCAAACACTAACTTAGGCGTCAAAGACTCCTCCCCCTGAAAAACACTCCGAGTAGCTTCTAACCCTTGCTTTTTTGAGTCCTTGCAGTCCTTCTCCCACCGGAGGTTCCTTGTCCAGGCGTCCTCCCACCGGAAGTTCCTGCCCTGGGCTCACCATGTTGCATGAGGATGATGCGAAAGGCCATCATGAGAGTTCCCCGGAAAAATTGTAGTATGCATTGTTATGATTTTTCTACATACCACTTCCACAACTGTAATCGTAGAAAAACTGTTACAAATTTTGCCTCCAAAATTTCCGACCCTTGTGTTTGTGGTGATTTAAATCGTTTAAATTGAATTGTAGCAAAATTTCAAAATTAGCAACGACTTCTTATTGTAAAAAAGGGAATTATCAGAAAATAGTAGATAGCAAGCCGCTGGTTGGTCAACACTTCGTTTAGCGACGATTTCACTATGATTCTGCTTAGCGTCGCTTGAAATTGTGGCTACCAGTCATCGCTTTTGCCCCTTCCTCTTGTGGTGGTAGTTTGTATGGCATGATTTTTAATGTGCAGCACGAACATGAGATTATTTACTATTATTTTTAGGTCAAGCTTTGCCTGCTCTTATGTTGGGTCTGATTCTGGTGCCCCCCAAAAAAAGCAAACGCCTAACACACAAAAGCAAGAGAGGCAAAAAAAAAAAAATCCATAAGACAAATGGAAAAAGAAACGAAGAAAAGAAAATGGGTAATAGAATGAAACAAAATAATAAAACGAAAAAGATGAAAAGAAAAATGGAAAACCAGTAGCTGGGCTCAACCAAAAAGATTAAAACCAGGGGGGGGGGGGAAGACAGAATAATTAGTAAAAATGCAAGACAAAAACAGAAAACAATAAAAAGCACATATAACCGAAAACTTTTTTTTTAAACATACAATAAGAAAAAAAAAATTCTTTTCTTTCGGTTATATATGTTTTTTTATGTTTAAATTTATTTATTTCATTATTTCTTATTTTTTTTGAACAAAAAAACAACATGCATAACCGGAAGAATAAAAAGCAAAAACTGCTGTCAACTATTTGAATCAATTCTTCTGAATCGTATTTCGCCTCCACCTCCACCTCCACTATCTGCTAACATTGCCACACCGATAGCAATCTTTCACGAATAAAAAAGACTAAATATATGGAAGATTAAGTGGCAAGGGGATTCTCATACTTTATGAAATATTTCGGGTTCGAATTTTTTGAATAGATAACTACGTCTTGGGAGAGTTTCTCCCATAAATGGAGTCCGACCCAACTGGCCTCTGAGCTAGTTAGAGCCTATGTAGCCATCAGATACCTTGGAATCATCGATTAAGAAAAAACATGAAATGAAAATTTAATTTATGTCAAACATCCAATCAAATTCATGTAACATAAATATAGTAATTATTGAAAGATAAAGGTAAAAAAAATGTAAATTAATTACTTTGAATAGCAAACAATCGAAATAATATTTATATACTCAATACCCCTTACTTTTCTTATTTTCCGCAATCCCCTTTGTTTTCTGGAACACTCGATACCTTAGAGAGCCCCTTGTAATGCTTTCTGTCATGAGGGAATTAATACTTGCCAATTGTGAACGACTATTTTTTTCATGATTACCCAAAAGAAGGACTTTTAAGTTTTGAAATAACTCGACAATGCAGTACTGAGTTGGTCACCATATTTATGAGATCATCAGGGTTACATGCCTGTGGCCCAGTAGTACTGAATGCATAGTACTTTAATCGTAGACATGAGTCTTGCGAGCCTTCAAGTATGAAATTATATATTTATACACACATTGATTAAAAAAAACAACAAATATCGTTGTATGAACAACTACTGAGCCTGCAGATTGCTGAGGGATTATACAAATTTTTTAGCAATAGATAATGATAGTAAAATGTAGTGTCATTTTATAACCCGTATAGATTGCAGAAAAAATGAAAAATGTAGAGCCCTTGTATGTAAATTACTAATTTGACCTTCAATAGATAACAAATAAATCACAAATTTATTAAAGAAAGAGCAAATAAATTAAGAAGAAAAGGGAAAGAGAGGATGACAAAAGAGATCTGAAAAATTCTTTTTGCTATGTAAATTTGAAATAATTGGGCAGAAACAAAACTAAAGGGCATGAAAAGACATCTCTTATCAGAGAAATGTGGTTGAAACTGAGGATTTGACCATCAGATAGAAGAGTTCAGAAATCAAAAGAGCAGTAAGGACATAATTAGAGACTATAAAAGAAATTTAACCATTCACTGAAACAAAAAAAAAAGGTCAAAAAAAAAAAACAAGTCATTTGTAAAATATAGTATTGTGAAGTTTGTAATTTGAGCAAGTTTGGGGACCAAAATGGTAGAAGGAACATAATTAGGGACCAAAATAAGAATTTACCCACTCACTGGGAAAAAATCAGAAAAAAATAAAACCCTACATAGAAACCAAAGAGTGCAAAATGACTTCACTTGTGAAGTAAGTGTAGTTGAAACCAAAGATTTGATCATCTAATTGAGCAATTCGAAGATCAAATGGGTAGCAAAAACATGCTTAGGACTAAAAAAATAAAATTTAACCGTTTACCAAGAAAAGTAAAAAAAAACAAAAACAAAAACAAAACAAAAGAAACTGAGGATATGATTATCAAATGAAGAAGTTGAGGGGCCAAAAAAGGACAAATAACATAATTAAGGACTCAAGGAAACACTCAACCATTTGTTTGAAAAAGGAAAAAAAAATGGAAAAGTTGTTATTAACCGTAAACGCCACCACGCAAGAATATTTGCATAAATTTCATTTTATTTAAATGGTAAGAATAAACATTATTATTATTATTATTATTAAGATACACAATCATGTATTCTACTTTCGTGGGACATTTAAGTTTTAATTTTCTCATGGTTTTTAGTTTTCACAAATAATTACTGTGGCTTGTAGTTTTTTAATTAACTTTTACATATTTTTATTTTGGCCACTAAAAAGAAATAGTTTACACAGTTTTAAGTCAGTGGGGTTATCACTAAAAAGTTTGTGGGGACATCACCAAATATTTCTGTTAGGATAGAGTGAGTATTTTTTAAAAGTTTACATAGCATTGACATATTTTTTTGCAAACACACACACATAATGCCACCTCCTTATAAAGAGGGATGTATTCTAGCAAGGTCAATTCAGTTTGAGCTGTCAGGGTCTTGGATTGGTTTGGATAATTCATGCTCTTTCGACAGGTGGTGCAACAAAAGTCTCTAGTGTGATTTTTCTAATGGAAACCCAAAAAACCACAACTGACATGAAGAGTGTTCAAAGGGGGTTGGGTTTCGAATCATCTCTAGTAGTTTTGTGTTTTTGGTGCAAATGTGGTCTCGCTATCTTGTGGCAACAAGGTTGGGAGGTCTCATTCCTTTCATTTTCACAATATCACATTGATGCCAAACTTGAAGGATTGGTGTTTTTGTTGGAGCTAATTGAATTTTATGGTCTTCCTGTAGAACTTTAGGCTGATTTGGGGTCTTTATCGAGGTCTTTGGCATCACAGAGCACCTTGCCTTGGATGGTCATGGGGGATTTTAACGAAATCTTAAGGGCACATGAAAAGGAAGGTGGCCAACCTCGCATAGTATGTAAAGGCTCTCCAAGTACTTTCCCTAGCTTGAATGCCAAGGTAAGAAAATCCTAAGTTATTTTCCTCAAATAAGTTTTATTAAACAAGGAAAGCAAGCTAAGTAAAGTTAAGTTAAGTTCCAAAGTGTAATTGGCACCTAAAAGGCAAAAAGGGAAAAATGATAATTTTAGCCTAGGTTAGTGACATGACCAAAATTTCAGTGAAATTAGGTTCATGCAAGTGTTTTGAGATAAATAAGTTAAGACCATAAGTATTTCTAGCTATTTAAACGAAAAGTGGAAGTTAAGGGTGAAAAATGCACTAAGTGATAAATTGAGCTATTATACCTTATATTGGCTTAAGTGACTGAAGGGCAAAGTGTGTGGGTAAGAAAAACCTTTGTATGGAACCAAGGAGTGATGGTGTGTGAAGAGTTTAAATGGCCTAAATGAATCAAAGTTAAGTCTGTGGGCTAAAATGACAAGAGGAGCAAAATGGGCTAAATGGGAGTAGTTGGTTATATATTTGGTAGAGTTGGGAACTATTCATCATCTCCTTTATCCACCAATCTAATGGCTCTCTCTCCTCCATAGCTCTTCCTCATCAAATCTCCCAAATCACCAAAAATTTCATGAAAATTGAAGGTCCCAAAGCCATCACAACAAGCCTTTAGCTCATCTTTGGCGTATTTGGTGCAATTGAAGTTGTTCTTACAAGTTTTTGGTTCAAACCCTAAGGTAAGCTTCTTTCATCCTTGTGGGTCAGTTCTAAACTAGTTAAATGGTTGTAAATGGTCTTAATTTCGTGCCCTTAGTGCTCAAATTGGTTGAGTTCAAGTTGGGAACTCAAAGGAACTCAATTGAACTCAAGTGTGCTTGTTGCTTGCTTCTTGCTTTAAGGATGATTTGAGGTAAGGGATTTGAGTTAATTTAGCTCAAATAATATGTAGAAATGTAGCTCAAATAATACATAGAAATGTAGTATTATATGTGAGAATAAAGTAGAAACAAGAACCATGTGAATTGGCTTTGGGGATTGAAAGAATGAGCAAGTTTCGCACAAGTTAGTGCGCTGTCACGTAATGCTAGAAGATAATTAGCGGCACATCGCCGTTAGTAACATGACTTAATGGCAATGCAAGTTGGCAATCCATCACCAGCGATTTTCCAGGAAACCCGAAGATTGAAGCCATTGGCGATGCATCGCCGGAAGCATTGCGATGGCCCAAGTCCCTCAAACTCGAGGCTCCTCAAGACTATCTCAATCTCTCAATTATCATCCCTAGGCCAGTTTAAAATGTTCCATATCCTTAGTTGGGTCTAGAACTCATTCCTAAGTTGGGAATTATGCATTATTTAGATGTTAGCTAAATGGTATGATTAAGATAGGGTAAGAAATGGTGGTTAAGGGGATTAAAGTGCTTAAGTTGTTAAGGGAGCACTAAAGGGATTAAGGTGGGCTCCATATTCTTTGTTGGCCCATGTGGGAGGTCTTAGACCATCGGGCAATGAAAAGGAAACCTACGAGGATCCCAACCAAACCTTATGGTTTGGTAAGTAAGCCACTAAAGAGCCCGAAACTAAGCTCTAAGAGCTTCATAAGTTAGACCATATAAGGCAGCTACCTTACACAATATGTTAAAAGGAAGAGAAGGGTAGGAAGGGAGTAAGTGAAAACTTACTCTACATGTCTCGGCAAAGGCGGGCAAGGGTTGAATAAGTGATGACTTACTCTATGGCACCTGTAAGAGGACTTTATGAGGTTAGTTAAGTGCTAACATAGGATATGAGGGCCAGTATCCAAGTACCCCAACTGTAAGAGCTCACAGTAAGTCTAGCACCTATGGGTGTAACGAAGTCCTAAATGCATTTGCATGTGCATATTCCATTCATCCATCCATCAATCCACCTTTATTTGCATTATTTGTTGTTCTTATTTTTATTTTTGGTTATGTTGTTGGTTGCTTGTTTGTTCTGTATATATGTTAGTTGTGCTTTGCATGCTTGCATTTGTTTCCCCTGCAGGTGCTAAATCCCTTATTGAGTAATTTTGAGTACTCACCCCTTAAGTGTTGTGCAGGTATTAAGTGGGCTAGTCAGGCTTGACACTTGTTAAGGGGGTGATTGTTAACGCTAAGTTTTATTGGTTTGAAGGTACTCTATCAGTAGGAAACCTTACATCTTTTAGCTACTTATAGCATAAGCTAGTACTAACCAAAGTGTTGCCTTACAGTTTAAGCCTAAGTGAGTACATGGAAAGTGTGGCTCATCACTAGAAGCTAGCTTGCTTGGGTGAAGAGCAAAGGATGGATCTTAGTAGGTATATGTTGCTTCTTTTATATGTATGGTATTTTTATACAAAGAGATTGCCTCTACTAGTGTCCATTGGTGTGTATAACACTTGGGTTATATTTAGGTATATATAAGATTAATATGTATGCACATTGTTGTTACTTAAAGTTAAAGCAACTTAAGTTTTACATCATGGCTTGTTTTGAATTATGTTTTCATTAATTGACACGGCACTATTTTTTATGTTTTAATTTATTTTTGTCGCATAGCCAAGATGATGCATGCTCATTTTCTATGTAGGGTAGGCTAAGTAATTAGTTTCACGTAATGACTTAAGATACTTCACGAGTAATAACTAGCCAGTTGTAACTAAAGTGGGATCATAGTTTCCAAATAGCCTACCAGTGTTAGTAAAACTAGGGCATTGGGACGCTGTTCTACCACAATTGGTATCAGAATAGGTTAATGGTCCTAGTAGAGGTAATAGGTAGCTAAGATTCAAGTGTGTCCTTGTGCTTAGTGTGGTTAGTACTACTTATAAGTATTCCTGCAATTGTCATCTAACTTTGGTTACACATATATCGGCGGGAACCCAATAAGGTTTTGGTATTGAGGTAACTGACTGAGCAATAGTCCAAGTGGCCCTATGGTATTAGACAAAAGAAAGGTGGTGATTCTGTTGTACTGTCCTAGTAGCACTATAGCGTGAGTAGCCCAATGAGCATACCCAACCCTCAAAGGAGAGGAGACAGTGGTTGACGCCTAATAGGCAGGGGTTGAAGTGTGCTAAGACCTACTAGTAAATTAAGACCAAGGAAAGAATACCCACCCTAAGTGACACAGCCCCTCATGGCCCTTGCCAGGAAGCCTATAAGAACAAGTCTAATGTTGGTTGCAATTGGCTAATTAATTATGTGCACCTTGGTTAAAACTTCATGCCTTTAGTTGCTTAACCTAAGAATGCAATTATGCATGCAAGAGCTGCTTTGACTTAAGCAAGTAAAAAATCATTAAAAATTTATATAACCTAGGTATTTTCATAAAAACCAATGTTTAAAAAGTCAAAGCATACAAATCCTTTATAGCATCAACATTAATCCCACATATAATTAATCATGTGTGGGCATTTAAACAATTGTAGAATATGCCCTACACCCAAAGGCAACCCTAGAGTCCATAACTAACATACAACATACATATCCAAGGCTAGCATTACTGAGATCCAATCAACTAGCTTTCACCTTAGATGAAAGATCCCGGTGGCAAGCCTTAACGATTCCCCACATGCTCACTAGCCTATATGGCCAAGAAAACTATAGTTAGTATAATTACAACTTAACTATAAAGTAGCCAAATAAACTAGAATCTCAAGGATTCTCAGAGCAATTTACCTCTAACGAAAGCTACCACGACAACCCTCAATGATTGTCAGGTCCAACAACCTTTGTATTTGCACAACATGAAACTAAGGAAGTGAAAATCCTAAAATTCTCAGTAAGGGATCTTCAACCTACTAAGAAAACACTGAGGACAACACATATATATGTATATGTAATCTACTGTGAGCTCATACAGTGTGAGGGTCTAACATATGCACATATATTTAGGTTCCTCCTCCTCTTAGTCCTCTCACGGGTGTCACTCTGTGCCTAGCAAGTTTTGGCCCCTAACTCACTCCTAATAAGCCTTAGCTTCCTGACGCAATAAGTTTAACCTTCCCTTAATTGTTGTGCAAGTGAACATGGCGGATACGCCTTGCTTAAGTTCCAAGGAACTCACTAAGTGTACTAAGCCTCCACATAGTGCCTCAAGTCCTAATACTTGCCTAGGTCACTTGTGTACTAAGCTTCAACCTTAAACCCTTAACAATAGTGTGCTAGGTATTCACTTGCACCTCATGTAATCTTGCCTAGGCTACAAGTGCACTAAACCTTCACTCAAGGCACAAACTATCCACCATTACATTGTTCACACTAGTGGAGCAGTAATGACCATGGTTGGACTCGTTTACTAGGTTCTTTGGAACCTACCTAGGTGCACTAAGGTTTCCAATTTACAACCTCAAATCTGAAGGTGCAGCTAGGCTCTCAATGGTACTAAACCTTGCACCCAACTAATGGCGCTCTATTATGGACAAACATGCCTTCACTTTGAACTAAAATAAATCCAAACATGGGCACATCTATACTTTGTAAAGGTGTGCAAATGGTAGTTCTCTATATTAGATTCATGTGGAATCATGACTCACCTCAATCTGATGTTTGAGCGAAAAGTTATGGAAAAAGCCCCACAACATGTCAAAGCTGTCGAATTTTAGCGCCTAGGTGCCAGGAGAGGTGCCATTGAGGCCTAAGCGCCATTGGGGGCCTACGTGCTAGTAGTACCCAATTGTGTGGGGCTGAAAATGTACCTTGGATGCTGTAGCGCCGAATGGCGCCTAAGCGCTAGAGCCCTATGCCCAAAACCCAGAAAAAGCCTCCTAAGCCTCTTTGGAGGCTTCCTTGCCCCTCCAAATCTCTATAGGACACCTCCAAACACCACATAGTTGTAAAAGACACCTCATAGGCCACAATGCACCATTCATACCAAGCTAAAAGTGCACATTAACAACACACCAAGCTAGGCAAACATACTAGTCCACCATGAACATCTCTTTCCGCCATTAATGCCAATCATCAAATTCACAAGAATTTCACGACAAACAACTTATGAATGGCATCAAATGAGTATGAATCATAAATCCCTTAGCTCAATTCCAAGCTACAAGCAAAGATCAAGCAATCCAACTCCAAGAACAAGCTCCACTAAGATTTTACCTAGGTTCCAAGCAATTCCAACCAAATGGCATCAAATTAACATAACCCAACCAAAACCCAAGCAACTAGGGGCCAAACCAACAAAGAAACAACAAGAAAAATGAGTTACCTCTAGCACAAAACAAAGCCCTAGCTAGAAAACATGATTACAAGCTTCCAAAGCACAAAAATTCCTTGAAACAAGCCACCCATTGCTTAGTCACCCTTGGAACCTTTGATTTTCATTAGGAACTTTTGAATTTGAGTGGGAATTGAACAAGAAATCAGGTGGGCAAGAGGGAGCTTGGGTTTGGCTGGAAAAATGAAGAAATGTGGCGACCAAAGCACTTTACCTAGTTTTAAAACATCATTTTCCAACAAGCCCTCAAGCTTTAATAATTTTGTAAAAAAGTCCCCTTCCCAAAATAGTAACTCTTGATCAAAACTTTGGTCAAACCTTCAACACTTAAATGAAAATTTGGGTGCTAAGCAAGGATTAGGTTTTAAAACATGTGAAAATTTGGGTGCTAAGCAAGGGTTAGGTTTTAAAACATGTTTTTGACTCTTGGTACTCGGCCCGACACCTTGGATTGCAAAATTACCATTTTGCCCCCAAACCTCTTTTGATGCCATAATCTCCTCGAAACCAAGTAAACCTTAACTAACTTGCTTTGACCATGCTAAATGAACTTAAAATGAGGTATTAAGCTAGAGATTTATTAGTTTATATAAATTAAATGAGCTTCCCATTATGAGGGCTGTAACACTAAGGGCAAGACCAAGGTCAAAGAAATGTCTACAATTATGTGGATAACGACAGAATTTGATGAGTAGTCAGAGAGCCCAAGGTAAGGGCCGAAGAGCACTAGGTTACTAAGGGTGAACCGAGGCCAAGTGAACCATCATTACCAAGGGCAAGGGCAACATGGATACCAAGAGAGTAATAAACCATGGGGTAAGGGCTAAGGTGCACTAGGACCATATGTGCACCCGGGCCAGGAGAATAACATCTCCACCCCAAGGTAAGTTGATGCCCGATGCAAGAGCTCAGGTAAAGACAATTTAATTTGGAGTCTATAGAGCCTAAGGAAGAACAACACGAACCGAAAAAAGGGGGCTATGTGCTAGGTGTTCAAAAACTAGAATGGTAAAGGACTAAGGGAATGAATATGCTTGAGGTCAAAGCCTCAACAAAGCTAAGCTCAAGAATGCCTCAATCATCGGGGAAGCACCGTTAGTACTCAAAGGCAACCAAGAAGACTTACTTGGATTAATTGATTGGTCAATGGGCCGACAACAAAAAGGGATACCTTTAAGTTTACAGTGTAGTGGTAAGTAGTTTTTGTTGTTTAAAATGTTATGTCTATGGTTGTGACTAGCTTGCCTACAAAATTAGGTTTGTGAAGGAAGTGTGGCTATGTGAACTCAAGAGAGCCAAAGAAGGGTAAGTTTTAATTAGACCCTTATAGTGGTTAAGGTTTTGCCTAGAAGCTTAGGGGTAGTAGGTTTGTAGTGATCGATGGCTGTGGTTTATTAATTGGAGTGGCAACGCTTAGGAAAATGATCGGCTAAGGGGCATAACGGCTGACTTAACCATGCTAGTCATAAGTGATCCTTGGAAGTATCTTAAGGGTAAAGGTGACTTGCATAGAAGAGCTGGTAAGTCATGCGATAAGTTGAGCCTTAAGTTAATTGAACTTGTACTTATAGTGTAAGGAGTAGTTTATGCACCATAGGGACAATTTAAGGAATGACAACTCTAAGATGGTTATGACTAGCCCAGTTCTGAGAAGTGTTGCACACTAGTTACTAAGGGTTACCAAGTAAGGTGAGGTTGAATTTTCTAAGCACCCATAACTAAGATAGGAGGGCTTGTAAAACCAATAGTTAACTTTAGGAACCTAAAGTTGTGAGTGAAGAAAAAGTAAGTGGTACCCTAAGGACTCGCAGTAATTGCGAGAAGTTGATTAAATAAAGGTTGAGAACCATAACCCATAAGTCTCAGAACTGTGAAGTTGTCTTTAAAGGTACAATTCCTTAAGGAGGGTAGTCCGTTGATTTTTGGTAAGTTGGTCAAGGTTCAGGAGTTAACATGAGCCTTAAAGGCCACAAAGGGTAACATTCGGATCCCTAGGGAATTACAACTTGAAGTGGGAGTATAAGGGGGAACCACAGAAGCACCATTAGCTAGGTGGCTTTAAAGACAACCCAAGTAAGTTAAAAAGGAGTTGTCCTAAATGGTTTTAAAACTAGGACCTATAATTGGTAAGAACACCTATGGAGACAGAATGAACTCCAAATAGTAGATTTATGCCGTATTTTGTTATGGTTAGTTTTGACCTAAGGCTATTTATGAAGAGTGAAAATGAATTGGGCAATGTCCTCGAATGTTTAGGAGTTCATTCATTTTAGATAGTGGCGCTCATTGTGAGTTCGAAGGAGCTAAGAAAGCTTTAAACCAAAGGGCTAAGAGTGTAGACCCAGGTTAACCCAAATGGTTCATAAGGAAAAGGACCCTAAGGTCCAAAGTGTATTCCACTATCAAAGGGTTCTAGATAAATAGAAAGAATCGGCAATGGTATTGATGGGTGTGAATGTCGAGTTAATGTCTTAAATATAGAGAAGCTCAAGATGGAGCTAAGTGTGAGTAGAGGTAATATCCTCACTAATTGATTTAGGGCAACTAAAAGTTGAGGTTCATTGGAAAATTTAGTAAGCTTGCTAAGCCTAAGAAGTTTATGGGATTCTTTATTTTCCTAAGGGGTAAAGAGTTACCTAAGTAGTTTAAGAGTCTAAGTGTTCAGTTGATGATTAAGGAAGAGTCTTGAACAAATAGGTGCCAAGAAAAGAATTGAAACCTTGAATTAAGATTGTTGACGTTAAGCTAGTTGGAGCTACTTATTGAGGCCCTAAAGTTGAGTTGCTAAATGATGGCCTTGAATCACTAAGAGCCCATGAGAATGAGTGATAGTGAATGCTCTATGAGATCTTAGTGTTCGAAGAGACTTCAAGTGCCTAAGTGAAATGTAGGCCAAAGAGGTTCCAAGTACAACTTACTTGGGCATAAGATAGTTGTAGGTCTCAGTTAAGCCTAAGGGTGTGCACACTGTGGGCTATAAGCATGTAAATCACACTAAGTAGCCATGGTGCTTAGTGCATAAGAATGGGCTAATGAGGCAATGACTTAAGAATGTGCCTAAGTATTAGGAAGCAAAGTATAGCCACCAAAGCAGCCTCAAATAAGACATAAGATTTGTAAGTCTCATTCAAGCACATTTGTATGTTGGGAGCACTTATGGGTAACAGTCACATTATTTTAACCTAATGGGTTTAGGGTGTTAAGAAATACTCCTTTTGATTCCATGAGAAACCAAGATAAGTATGAGGGAAAATGCCAAATGCCAAGTTGGAATCAAGCAGACTAAGATTCTTGAGAAGGCCAAGGGTGTGGCATGAGTTGGTAGGACACAAAGTGTACCTAAGTGTAGGAGTTAAGAGAGGACCATAAAAGGCTGAATGCCAAGAGTCCTAAGGGCTTCCTAAGAAAAGTTAAGAAGGGCTGTGGAGCCTAAGAGAACTCAATGCTAAGTATACACCCAAGGTAGCTAATATAATCAAGCTAAAACCTAAGGGTCACGCTAGTGACATGTTGGGCAGTGTAAGGTATTTAAAACACCTAAGCAAGTTGATAGATGGTGCTAAGGATTTGTCTTAAGTAATTTGAAGACACCTAAGAAAAGGCTATGATGGCCTAGAATACCCTACCACCAAAAGAGGCCAGGCTACTTAAGGAATGACTCCCAGGTAATAAAGTGTGAAAGCACATGCTAAGGGTGCCTTAAGAATTAAGGGCCAAGAAATGGATAAGTGATTAAAGAGTATTCGAGGACCCTGAGCATGTTAACTAATTACCTAGACGAGTCAAGGGTTGGAGAATTGGTTAGCATGTGGTAAACCTTAGGACACTTAAACGTCTGTAAAGTCTATGCAAATTAAGGTGCCTATAATATGCTCAAGGGTGTCAACCTTGTGACTGCCTTAAAGTGGCTAAGGAACCCTAAGGTAGTAAGTGTGAATAGCTACCTAAGAAAGCTAATGGTAAGTCACCACAAAAGGGTACCATACTTAAGGCACTAAAAGGCAATGATGCCTAGGTAAGTTATCATGAGAAGTATGTGCCCATAACATTAAGGTGTAACAAGATTAAAATGCACTTATGAATTGGATTGAATTCCTAAGTTGGGTGTAAGAGTTGCTACGTCAAAAATGTGTCCTAAGTATTAAGGGGCACTAAGTGACAACAAAATGGTGATGTGGCCATGGTGGCTTAAATGCCTAAGATGTGTGTGTTAGTGTTGTGCCCACAAAGCCAATCATGAGATGATTGTATTTTTGCACATTGAGTCATGATATTTTATTGAGGCATTAATCCCACAATTATGTTTGTTGTTTTGTTTCTGCGTAAATTAACAAACATAATCGTAACCCTAAAATAATGATATTCTTAAACGTCCCTAGTTTAGTATTACTATGGAGCGGGTTGCAATAATACATAATGACTAGCATATGTGGAGACTAATATGAGATATGTAGTCTACATATGGGTACAAATTGGAGAACTTGTGTACTGGACCGACCCACCATGAGAACACTACATGGATCGTTATATGAGTGTCATAAGTGATTCTCATAGTGATCATGGTATATGTAGTCCTTCGACCTAAGATCATCAAGGTTCCCTACATGTGAGTCACATACTTTGATACTTTCCTTTGTTGCTCGTAACTAAGTGAACTTGAAGGAGGTCATTAGGTATGTCACATATCATGCGGAGGGATTTGTATGATCAAGATGGGATTTGTCCCTCCTATGTAACAGGAGTGATATCTTCAGGCCCCTTGATAGAGTGAGACTTAGAAAATGCATGGCCATGCTCGGATGAGTTGATATATGATATCAATGTCATCAGTTTAAGTTGGTCTACTTGGTAATCAAGAAACCAAAGATTGGGCTATACAAGAGTGACACATTTCATGTCTCGTGCTTAGTCTTGATATCTTGGACAAAGGGACACTGGCATATATCGGTGACGATCATAAAGGTTTAGTCGATTCACCGACAATCTTGTCACTTGGGTAGCAATGATGTGTTGCTAGACACCGCTCATTGCTTATGATCATAAATGTGATTTATGATCATTGCCAACATGGCAAGAGCCTATTGGGTCGCACACATAGAGCTATTTGGATCACTAGAGTGCATGGGCTAATTATTTGGGTTATGGTTTCACTTTAATTTCGTATTAATAATGGGCCCAAGAGTTGAGCCATTATTAAGCCCAAAATTAAATCCTAATTGGATTAGGGCTTTGAAACCCATTAGGCCTGGAAGTTGAGTCTCACTATAAATACAACTTTTAAGTGAGAAATTCGTAGGTCTCCTTGCCCTAGCCTCCCAAAAGGACAGCCACACTCTTCTCTTGCAATTCCTTGGAAGACGCAAGCTAGCACTGCGAGCACAAGAGAAACGCATCTGCCGGGACGTGGTGGAAGCGTGGTGATCCTGAGAGGCTCGTGTGGATACCATAGAGAGCCTGAACACGTCAACTGTTCAGGTTTTTTGATTCGACTCTACAGTTGAGTGAGAGATCTCAACTGAAAATTAGGTATGAAAATTTTTGAACACCCAGTTTACCCCGTTTCACTTGGATCCTGGAGGGTTTCGGTTAAATTCCGCTGCACTGTTTGGCTCCCGAAATCCATCAGTGTGCAAACATTGCCAAGTTGAATTATGCCTAAAGTGGTAAGTGGTGATAACTAAGAAACAACTAAGTAAAGATTAAAAGCCTAAGTGAGGTGTAAGATTTTGACTAGTTCCACGAGTAAAGACTCAAAGTAGGAGACTAAGTATGCCCAAAAGTACCATAACAGGGAGGATGACCAAAAAGAAGCAAGTTAGCTTCAATTTACAGAGGCTTAAGTGAAAATTGGGAGTATAGGGATGTGCCTTATGAACCAAGGTAAGGTGTCCATCCCATAAGTAATGTCTCCAAGGAAAGGTCTCCTAAGGAGTACCTTAAGAAGTTTCTTGACCCATAAGTCAATAAGCTAAGAACATGAAATGAGCTCATGGTTAAGGAGCTATGGGCAACCATAGTAAGGAAAAGACCGTAAGTAAGAAAACTAAGCAAGATGTAAAAGGATTATCATCTAAGTGTTGTACTCGGTTAAGAATCAAAATTTGGATGACCAAATTTTTTAAGAAGGGGAGAATGTAAAGGCTCTCCAAGTACTTTCCCTAGTTTGAATGTCGAGGTAAGTAAATCCTAAGTTATTTTCTTCAAATAAGTTTTATTAAGCAAGGAAAGCAAGCTAAGTAAGGTTAAGTTGAGTTCTAAAGTGTAATTGGCACCTAAAGGGCAAAAAGGGGAAAATCATAATTTTGGTCCAAGTTAGTGGCATGACCACAGTTTCAATGAAATTAGGTTCATGCAAGTGTTTTGAGATAAATGAGTTAAGACCATATGACATAGTTGTCTTTGGCCCCTGCCTAGGAAGCCCGTGAGAATAACCTCATGGTGGTTGCAATTGGCTAGCTGTATATGTGCACGGATCAAAACTCCATGAAACTAGTTGATTAACCTAGAATATGTAGGATGCATGCTCTTATGCTTTGACTTAGATTAAAAGAAATCCATAAAAACATTCACTTGGCCAAGATACTTCAATAGAAAACAAGTTCAAATAGCCAAAGCATACAAAATCAAAATTTATATGATTAATACTACACATAACAATCATGTGAGAGCATTCAACATAAAGTAGACTAATGCTCCTAACTCAAGAACAACCCTAGAGTCCAAGACTCCATCATAGACAATGGAGGCAACTAGCAATACTATACATACAAGCCTTGACCGAGACCTTCTTGAACCAACTCCCACCTTGGAGGCATATCTCAGTGGTGAGTCACAAAAGTCTTGTCCATGTGCGGCTAGGCTCTGTGGCCAAGAAAAACACTATAGTTAGCACAGTTACTTAACCAACAAGTAACCCAAGTAAAATATATTCATAAAGATTCTCAAGTGAAATACCTGCAACAACAAACTATCATGACAATCCTCAACATTTTTCTGGTCTAATCACGTCAGAAACTATGCAACATGACTTAGGAAAGAGAATTCAAGAATTCTCAATAGGGGTCTTTACTTCACCTGTAAGAAAAATTACTAAAGACCACATATATATGAACATATGTAACCTGCTGCAAGCTCATATAGCCTGAGGCTAGACTTATGCGCACATGTCTCAGTCCCTTGGGACTTCTCGTCAACCTAGTCCTTAAACTACAAGGTAGAGCCTTGTCTACAAGCAAGCAGAGCTTACTAGCCTAACCAGTGATGGTTCACTAGTTAAAACTCTTTTATGTTGTGCAATGGCTTTATGGTGGAACTACTATCGAGTAGGCCATAAAGACCCACTTGGTGCACTAAGGTTTCACATTGCAACCTCATCCCCAAAGGCATGACTAGGTTGCCAATGGTACTAAACCTTTCACCCAAGCTAGTAATACCTTGTTATGGTCCCTTGTTAACTATTTATGGTAAAAGTAACCGTAAAAACCCAAGAAACCTCCTAGGTCTCGAAGAAGTTTTGGAAGCTTCGAAGTACCCCCAGAATACTTAGACCCCTAGGTACCCTAAGAACCCCTTAGGCCTCCCTTTGATCCTTTTAGCAAAATTGGAAAATTTTAGCCATTATAACTGTGGCTATGTGTCACTGCAGTTATCATCTTTTGTGAACATGTCATTGTGCTGGCAACACGTCACCGATATTGGTG
This sequence comes from Aquilaria sinensis, assembly GCA_005392925.1. Taxonomy (NCBI): domain Eukaryota; kingdom Viridiplantae; phylum Streptophyta; class Magnoliopsida; order Malvales; family Thymelaeaceae; genus Aquilaria; species Aquilaria sinensis. The sequence goes on along the minus strand of SMDT01000597.1, from coordinate 122,109 downwards.
ACGCATCGCCAATACCTACAATGCCCAAAAATTTCCAATTTTGCTGCTACAACTTTTAAAGGCTTACCAAACATGTTAAACATGCTTGGATGGCCTTCAAACATCACATACCTGTCAAGGCCAACTCACCCCTACCCTAATCCTTTCATCAAATTCTTATCAACTGATGGATTTTAGTTACTTAGTTGATTTCATATGATAACTTGGACTTTGATTCCCAGGATTCTTAACCCTAACCTAAAGTTTACCTTATTGAGAATCTCAAGCCTTTGAAGTTTTAGTAAAATTTACTTAATTTTACTAATAGGTGGGTTTTCATGTACTTCAGATTGCTTATGGGCTAGTTATACATGTAATAATGGGTTCTCATGTGTTTTCGAGTTTCATCAGAGTTAACCATGCTTATACATACATGCATTTTTCATAGGATTCAAACCATGCATATTTCTTTTCCTTAGTGCCCTATGGCCCACCTAAGCCCAAAAATATGTATAGTGATAGCCGAAGTGCTATCGCCCTGTTTATCGACCGACCATGGGAAAGAGAAGGCCAGACACCTGAGGCATACGACCTCGGAAAGGACTCTGGAGTGAAAGAAATCATATACTTGAGGAACACGGCCTCGATAGCTCGCCAACTCCAACTTCGGGAGCCAGCGCAGCGCCTCCTTCGAGAAGGTGACCGAACCAGCTTCGGGGGAGAAGGACCAATCACCCTCCGAGGGAGAAAGGCCCCCGAAGACGGAGACGCCGAAGTTCCAGCCTGACTCCGGAAAAAGGCTCCTCACCCCGAAGTGAGACATCAACCAAAGGGACCTCGGTTGTACGGCAAGAGCTATCAAGGAGTCTCTGACACTCCGATCACATACGTCTCTGACGCGCCACCTTCAGATACGGTCTGACATACCGTCGTAGTCTAATGTCCTGTCATGAAGGGCTACAGCTCACGGCCCAAAGAGCCTGCAGGTGGCTAGGGGCCCCCGTGCCTAAAAATACGAACACCATCCGACCATACACGTGCCGCACACGTGTTACCATCTGAAGAGGTCACCCCCTTTCTTTTATACAAAGGAAATTATCACAGAAAAAAAGGGGCTCCAGAGGCCTTCTGGTGAGAGAACAGAGAGAGAGAGGCCGGAAAATAGAGGACGCTCTACTCCCTCTGCCTGAATACTCTCACTTCGGCCCTCAGAAAGACACGCCAGGCAAGAGTCCCTTGTGCTTATTACTAAGTATCTCTCTTTCTCAAAGCACTGACTTAGGCGTCGGAGGTTTCCCCCCGGAAATCCACCCCGGGGGCCTCATAACCCCTGTTTTCTGAGTGTTTCAGCCAGGTCTCCCTGAAGGATCACTGTTCCGGGCTCTCTCCCACACCGAAGGTACCTCCTGTTCTCACCTACCATGGGACCAAGAAGCTGCCGGAAATCACTTAAGCTGATCCACCCTGGACGGCTTCCTTCTGCACTAATCCGCCCCTCCAAGACCCCCTGCTGTCATCACCACTGCACACGGTGGAGATGCTGGCTCCGCACCACTAGACTGGCATCATCTGGCACAGTCTGTGGGAAATCACTCCTAGGTTGTTGAAGTTGAACCTCGGCGTTCTAAGGAGAGGGGACTCCCGAGGTCCCCGTCCGCGCCAAAGATTCAACGGGCAACCGAATAATCGCAGCAAGAATTCCCTACCCGAGGGTGAACGCCCTCTGACTATTACCACAGGCTTCCTATGCGAATTCCCACGCCCTGGCGTGATCGAAATGACGCAGTAGTCAAGCCAGAGAAGGCCGCAGCTAAATTCGGGCCGAATGCCCCCTCATCAGTACCTCGTTAGGATAAGAGTCCCATATCAATTCACAGGAATTTGGGAAACGGAGATCAATGAGATGAATCCTCGGTGGAAAGCGCGCTCCCCGGAGTATGACCTGTGGGAAAAGCAGGGTCGAGATGACCCGGACCTCCCCGCCGAAAGAGTTCTACACCCGAGGAAAAAATCTCCATCTCTTCAGCGACGAAAGTCAAAACCCATTGCCCCGAAAGGTCGTCTACGACTTGACTTGCGGGCAGAAGGCGCCGACTCTACTTCCCTGGACACGCTATCGCTGTCCGAAGTGACACGCCTCTGCACGACGTCGTGACAAAGAGTGGAGCATTCAGAAATGACTACCAAAATGGTGCATCGAACTCAAAGAGTACTACATCGCGCATAAGCCTAGAAGGGCAGTAAGCGCCCAGGTACTAACAGACTAGATCGCCGAAATCCCAGAAGTAAGCAAGGCTGAAACCAACAAGGGAGACAGAGCGAAGGTTGATCCACAGTGGAAGCTCCTTATCAGTGGAACCCCAAGCGCAGAACATCAGGGCGCTGGGATACCCCCTCGGGGGCCCGAAGGAAGGGAGGCCACCAAAACGATCAAATTTGATTACCAAAAGTGTTGGCCCATCCGAGCATGGCAACGCTAGGTATAGTAACCTCACACAAAAAGCGGAAAGATCCTACGAAAAGGAATCTCGCAACCAAAGAGTCCCGAAAATCCTCATGAAGAGGCAGAAAGTGCAAAGACGTTCCGGACGATATTTCCTGACTAAGGAAAAACTATGCAGGCAAAGGTACGCAACTCCGTTATAGAAATATATATATATCGGTAAAAAGGGTGCAGGACAATTCATCCAAGAGGTGTGAAAACGGCCAGAGACACGCCAGCACCCGAAGACTGCCTTCGGAGTGGATAACCTCGGAAAGATTGCACCGAGCCACTCCAAACAGCACTTGGAGATGTGAAGTTCTGCGTGATAGCAGAGGACTACTTCACTGAGTGGGGTAAGGCAGAACTCCTAGCAACCATGCCGGCAAAAGGTGCACAAAAAGTTCGTCTGAAAGAACATAATATGCTAATTTGGCATACCGACGATGACACTGGCCAGTAATGATTTCCAGTCTATGAACAAGGGATTTCAAGAATTCGTCACCGACCTCGGAATAAAAAGGCACTTCGGCCCACTAGCTCAGCCCCCGAGCAACAGATAAGCAGAGGTTGCCAAAAGAGCTATAAAAGAGGGACTATGAGAAATGCAAAGGGAAAATGGCCAGGAGAACTTCCTACTGTACCAAGGAGTTATCAGACAACTCCCCGAGGGACCGAGGAGGAGACACTTTTCTCACTTATCCCCAGTACAGAAAGCCATTATCCATTTGAAGAAGTTCGGCCAGCATACAGATGTTTGACGAAAGAGGAAGTGACCTCGGGTTGAGAACTAAGCTCGACCTAGTTGTCAAACACTGAGAAACGGCCGAGCTCGAAAGGAGGCCTTTTCGGCAAAAGGTGGCCATAAGTGCAAACCTGCATGATAGGCCAAAAGGAACAAGGAAAAAGAGACCTCGCCCCCGAAAGGCTGAATTAGAACCCCGAAAACCATCCTATGGGGTACTTCGGCCAAACGGGAAAGGGCCTTATTGGGTCCTAAACAAGGTCCGAATAGGAGCATACAAGCTTGGCAACACCGAAGAAGGAAAACTGAAAAATACAAGGCACTCGGGCGCTTTAAAGAAATTCTATACTTAGAATTTCTTAGACAAGAAATGGTGCAAGCCAGAAATTTGTCTAAGTACAGAAAGTTTTCCCCTATATGAGAATGTTTGCCGAACAAGGCTGAAACATAGACTCCCGAAAGCCTCCTGTTCCTTCCGAAGTAAGTTGGGTTATATACCCAAAAAAGGGCAAGTCTACCGAACACGGCCGGCAAGGGGTAGGCTAAACTTTGCCTAAGGGAACTTCGCCAACTGTGAAAGACCTCCCGAAGAATGGTCGACGAAAATGAGCAAAGAAAGTACCGAAGTCCCTTGACCGAAAGTGGCCGGGACAATTGGGAAACAAAAATTGCTCAAAAAGACTTAGCCAAAATCATGAAGGAAAATCCATTGAAGAAGGCCTTGATACAAGGACAAAAATTACAAGAAGAAAAGTACAAAGAAGAAGAAGGAAAAGGTCCTAGAATATCTAAGGGACCCCGGCGTCATGGGAAGCTTCGGCTCCTAAGTCTTTCGCCGCTGCCTTCGGTGCAGGAGGAGGAAACGGCAAGTTGAGGAACTCGACTCTCGACCACATCCACCGAGGACCCCCGGGAATATCCAGGGCAGCCAGAAAGGAAGGATCGAGGTCCGGATACTTCTTCAGAAATTGATGACGAGCTAGGCAGAAGCCGTCCTGAAAAGCAACCTTGGACGTTTGGACGGCTTTGTCTCTTTCAACGTCCAACTCGTCCGCCTCATGCTGAAGATCCGAAACCTCCTTCTGAAGGTCAGAAATCTCCTTCTCCAGCTCCTCGGTTTTCTTCTTCTTCTTCGAACTCTCATTCAGTGAGTCGACCTTGGCCTAGAGTTCAGCATTCTCAGCCATCGCCTTCGCCAAATGGGCAGACTCCCCTTCTTTTTCCTTTTGAAGGGTCTCGTTGGCCGAAGTCAGGCTGATTAATTTGTCGCCAAGGTCGGACATCTTCTCGGAAAAATCCTTCAAGAGCTCTTCTTGGCCCTTCAAGAATTCCTCCCGAAGACTGGCAATCTTCTCCTTGCATATTTGGCTCAACTTGGTGTTCGTCAGCACCGAGTTGGCACAAAAGACTTTGGCCTTCTCCAATTTGTCTTCAGCCCAAGCTCGGACCGAAGACTGCTTTGCTGCCCAAGCTCGGAGGTACCCACTATACCCCAGAAGCTGCAAAAAAGAAAGGTACTTAGCGAAATTTGCACAAGGAAAGCCAAAAACACTTAGGCAAAAAGTGGGAAGGAAAAGTGAAGAGCCTAAAGAGTTACCTGAGCAGCATGCTGGGAAACTTTTGCAGCAAGGGCATCCTCGGAGGCACACTCCTCGGCGACTGCCTTGAAGGATGCCTGAGTAAGCACGCCCCTCGCCATTTGGGGAGCCATTTCCCAACAATCCTCGGAGAACAGATTCATGTCCTCCGTGAAAGACCAGAATGGCTCCCTTGGGACTTTGTCCTTCGGGACATGAGAATCCCGAAGATCCCTCCTTCGGGCGTGCTCAATCTTCCAAGCCAGGGGCGCCGGATCCTCTGCAAAAAGAAGCATGCATCTTATCAGGTAAAAATTCCTTGATTATAAAAAATGTAAGTTGATTACAGGGAAAAAGAGACAAACCTGGCGCGACCTCGGCACAGTCGTCATCAGAGTCACCGACCTCCTCCACGTCGGCAGGAATATGTTTGCCCTTGGCCCTTCGGCATTTTTCTAAATCTTCAGCGGGAGGATCCTCCGAAGAGCCTAACAAATCCGCCGACGTGGCGGGACTCGGAAGGGCAGGAATGGCCACCTCGGCAAGAACCCCCCGGTAGTTTCAGGCTTGGAAAAAGTTACAACCTCTGTAGAAGTTGCAATGACATCGCCAACCTTGGTGGAAGTAGCAATAACATCGCCGACTTCCGAAATGTCCTCCGGAGGGGGAAAAGGGGTGTCCTTCTTGGCCTTCTTGGCAGAAGATGATCCGCTCCCAGAAGCCTTGTGCCTCTTCTTTTGTTCTCCCTTCTCGGCCTAACTAAGGAAGAGAGACCTGTAGTAGGCGGCAGACTCGTCGCCCATCTTTGAAAAAGAGGGAAGAAATCAGTGTAAGTCCACAGGCACTTATGCTGAAAAAACTTTGAAAGAAACTTACTTTCAAAAAAGGCTTTGTAAGTGAACTCGCTCCGAATGAGATTTACCAGCCAAGAGTTCTTTCCCTTGGTAGTAGGAGCTGGAATGCCGAGATCCGTCTTATGCTCCGTAACCACCCCCAGCTCCTGAAGGACATCCTCGGTCATGAGTTTCCACATGATCAGGAAAGGGTAGAGAGAGCGTGAAGGGACCTTGGCATCCCAGTCGGTGACAGCACGGATTCGTCTGTCAAAGTCCCCAAACCTCACCGCCAACTCGAGAGTTAGCAGCTTCTTGGGATCCATGACATCCGCCTCCAGCTTTCCCCGAGCCCACTTAGTCGGGACGTGCTACTAGGCCTCCGCCACCTTTGGGAAGAAGAACTTGTTAGTATTGTGCCCAAAAAGCCAATCATGAGATGATTGTATTTTTGCACATTGAGTCATGATATTTTATTGAGGCATTAATCCAGCAATTATGTTTGTTGTTTTGTTTCTGCGTAACGTAATAAGCATAATTGTAACCCTAGAATAATGATATTCTTAAACGTCCCTAGTCTAGTATTATTGTGGAGCGGGTTGCAATAATACATAATGACTAGCATATGTGGAGACTAATATGAGATATCTAGTCTACATATGGGTACTGGACCGACCCACCATGAGAACACTTCATGGATCGTTATATGAGTGTCATAAGTGATTCTCATAGTGATCATGGTATATGTAGTCCTTCGACCTAAGATCAACAAGGTTCCCTACATGTGAGTCACATACTTTGATACTTTCCTTTGTTACTCGTAACTGAGTGAACTTGAAGGAGGTCATTGGGTATGTCACATATCATGCGGAGGGATTTGTATGATCAAGATGGGATTTGTCCCTCCTATGTAACGGGAGTGATATCTTTGGGCCCCTTGATAGAGTGAGACTTAGAAAATGCATGGCCATGCTTCGATGAGTTGATATATGATATCAATGTCGTCAGTTTAAGTTGGTCTACTCGGTAATCAAGAAACCAAAGATTGGGCTATACGAGAGTGACACATTCCATGTCTCGTGCTTAGTCTTGATATCTTGGACAAAGGGACAATGGCATATATCGGTGATGATCATAAAGGTTTAGTCGATTCACCGACAATCTTGTCACTTGGGTAGCAATGATGTGTTGCTAGACACCGCTCATTGCTTATGATCATAAATGTGATTTATGATCATTGCCAACATGGCAAGAGCCTATTGGGTCGCACACATAGAGCTATTTGGATCATTAGAGTGCATGGGCTAATTATTTGGGTTATGGTTTCACTTTAATTTCGTATTAATAATGGGCCAAGGAGTTGAGCCATTATTAAGCCCGAAATTAAATCCTAATTGGATTAGGGCTTTGAAACCCATTAGGCCTGGAAGTTGAGTCTCACTATAAATACAACTTTTAAGTGAGAAATTCGCAGGTCTCCTTGCCCTAGCCTCCAAAAAGGACAGTCGCACTCTTCTCTTGCAATTCCTTGGAGGACGCAAGCTAGCACTGCGTGCGCAAGAGAAACGCATCTGCCGGGACGTGGTGGAAGCGTGGTGATCCCGAGAGGCTCGTGTGGATACCATAGAGAGCCTGAACACGTCAACTGTTCAGGTTTTGTGATTCGACTCTACAGTTGAGTGAGAGATCTCAACCGAAAATTAGGTATGAAATTTTTGAACACCCGGTTTACCCCGTTTCACTTGGATCCTGGAGGGTTTCGGTTAAATTCCGCTGCGCTGTTTGGCTCCCGAAACCCAACAGTGGTATCAGAGCTACTGGTGAAACCCTAAATCGGGATTGATTGTTGAATCGCATGATGCTATGTGTTCGATTGGTTTTCGGCCATGATTAATTAGATTGATTCATGATGCATGAAACCGGAATTCGTAATGAACATATGAGATATATGAAGAAACGACACAAATTGGTTAATGAGATTAACCGAAATTGATAGGTATGAGATACCTATATGGATTAGGATTCTTGCAATAGTTGCAAAAGCCACCCTTCGGAACCGGATAGAGCTTATAATACTGCATGAACAGGATGAAATGGGGTTCTACCCCGAAGATCCCACACATGCAGAGAAAGGCGTTGAAATAGCAAAATAAGTTGGGAGGAAGCTGATTCACGGCTATGCCATGAAACTGGCAAAAGTCACAAATCATCTTCGCAGGTGATAGCCAAAGGACTATCTCCTCTCCCAGTGCGTACTTCCTGCCGAAAGTATGATCAGGAAGCCTGGCGTCACCCGAACGAGGCACCATCACTGACTTCGGAAGGAACGAAGCCAAGCACCCCGAACTTGGAACTTCGACAAGAACGCCAAGGATCACAAAGATGGTGCCGGCTCCCTCGGGGGACCAAACGGATCGCCTTCGGATGAGCTATCGCAAACAGAAGGGAATCTCCCCGAAGGTGGAACCTCCGAACAAAGGAACCCCCCAAAAGCACGAGCATAACTCCCGAAAAAAGGCGGCCGTGTCAAAGAACAACCTCGCCCAGAAGACCTCGGGAGTACGGTATGAGCATTTAAGGAGCCTCTGACATGCTGCCCACAGATGCTACATGTCACCTCAAACGGCGATTTGACACGCCGACGCCATCCAGGTCTTGTCACAACCTGTCTCGGTTCAAGACTCAAGGAGCCTGTCACCGGCTACTCGCCCCCTACGCCCAGAAACTCAGGGAACATCCGATCGAACACGTGTCGTCATCTGAACGGGCTGGGCTTCTCTATAAATACCAGGGAACAGACCCTGGCAAACGGTTCGACTCCTCCTCCTTGAGAAAATACAGGCAAGCCCACTAAAAACTCTAGTGCTTCCCCCTTACCTTCTCAGGAAACTGACTTGGGCGTCGGAGGCTCCTCCCCGGAAAAGCACCCCGGGGACCTCCTAACCCTCTTCTCTGAGCTTTTCAGGCACACTCCCCTGGGAAACCTCAACTCCAGACGCTCTCCCTCACAGGAAGTCCTCCCGGAAGTCACCATGCCTTCCAGCGAAGATGTCTCAGGGCATCATTTGGCGCCGTCTGTGGGAACCCATCCTCGGGTCGCCGTCGTTGAGACTCGGCGTTCTAAGGACAAGGGACTCCCGAGGTCCCCGTCCGCGCCTGAAGTCCAACCGGCCACTGAGCAAGCCCTCCCAGGGACTTCCACGCCTGAGGAAGAGCGTCCTCTGGTCATAACCATGAGCTTTCTGCGCGACTTTCAACGTTCTGTTGTGGCTGAAATGACACAACAGATAGACCGAAGGTGGCCGCAACAAGCTCAAGCCCAAAGGCCTCCTTCGCCAGCACACCCTCGGGAAAAAAGTCCCAAACCAACCCATCGTAGTTCGGGATGCGGAGACCCACGAGAGGAGTCTTCAATGGAAAACATGCCCCTCGGGGCACGGCTCGTGGGACAAGCAGGGTCAAGATGACCCAAAATCACACACAGGAGGAGCCAGTCACCTGAGGCGAGGTCCCCATCCCCTCAGCGCCGAACTCACTCTCCGAAGAGGCACCGGCGATCTCCCCTCCCAGAAGAAGAACCTAGCGCCACGATCCTTATGGAGAAGATATTGGCGAGGTTGGACAGAGTGGAGAAACAGGTGGCCCGCAAACCCGTCTGGGCTAGGCTGTCTGGAACCTTTTGTGGGGATGAGTCCCCATTCACCCAAGATGTAGTTGAGGCAGCCATGCCAGGTGACTTCAGAGTACCTCGGCTGGAAACTTATGATGGCCGTACTGATCCACAGGCCCATCTGACCAAGTACAGACGCAGCATGATGATGCACGGTGCCGACGATGCCACCTTGTGCAAATGTTTCGAGGTCACTCTCACTGGACCAGCAACAGCCTGGTATAATTCATTGGCCCCAGGAACCATGACAGAGTTCCAGGAGTTATCCACAGCCTTCACACAGCAGTTTATCGGAAGTCGGCCGACGGCGAAGATGCCGGTTCAGATGTTCGACATAGCGCAAAGAATTGGAGAGACCATCCGCAACTATGTCGAGAGATTTAACAGAGAGGCCTTGAGTGTCCCAGACTTTCGGCCTGAAGTACGCATCCTCGCGATGACACGGGGCCTTCGGAGGGACTCACAGCTGTTTTACGAATTCTCCAAGGACCCCCCGGACACGCTGGGCGAATTTTACCGAAGGGCCGAACAGCACATGACGGCCGAAGAACTGAGAATGGGCGGACCGAAGTCCGATCACACCCGGGCCGAAGGGTCCAGCCAGCAAACCCGGTATCCCACCGAACAGGCAGGCCGACCTCGGAGAACGCGAGGAAGGAAACTCCCCATTTTCACACCCCTGAACACCACAAGGACCAACATCCTCATGACAATGGAAAGGCAGGGAACTCAGGTTCAGCGGCCACGGGCCATGACCGCCGACAACAGAAAGAATATGAAGAAGTTCTGCCAGTTTCATCGCGACCACGGCCACGACACCGAAGACTGCTTCCAATTGAAAAAGTATATAGAGTCGCTGATAAAACAGGGCCAACTTCGGCGTTATCTGCGCATGCCTTCCCCGAAAGGGAGAAAAGAGGAGGAAGGAAAGGCAGAAGATGAGGACTATGACTCCGACAGGCGGAGAAACCGAAGTCCGAAAAGGCGCCCCCCACCTCCAGCGGGAATCATACAAACAATTACGACGGGACTGCCATCCTCGGAAAGAAAGAGGAAGGCCAGAGAAATAGCAGTCATGGAGTATCAAAGTCCAACAAAAAAGCTGGCCCGAAAGGATGGTTCCGCCGTCATTTTTCCCCATGACGACCCATTATTGATCATGGCGAGAATAGGAAACTGGGACGTCAAGAGAGTGCTGCTTGACGACGGATCAAATGCCGACGTCCTGTTTTCACACTTGCTGCCGAGGTTGGGTGTATCTAGCAGCGACCTCAAGCCCGTCACCTCGCCTACCTTCGGGGTAGGTCCGTCCGAACTGCCCGTCCTCGGATGGATCGATCTCCCTTTGATGCTGAAAGGGACTTCGGTGATTGGGACAGCAGAGTTGTACGCCTCCACAATGGCAAGGTTCATCGTTATGGATGTCCCTTCATCGTACAACGCCATCCTTGGAAGACAGACACAGGGAAACCTGCACATTCGCCCTGATGTCAAGTACTTAACCGTCACTTTCGCCGCCAAGGATGGAGATGCGGAAATCTTCATAGATCAAGGCGAAGTAAGGAAGGTGTTCGTCAAAACACGAAAGGCTCCAGCAAACAACTTCGCGCAAGCTGTGGAAGCAAAAGCACCAAAAAAGGGCGAGGCAGAGAATCCCGCGAAGGCGGAAATGGAAGAAGTAGAACTTGTCCCAGGCCAAAATACCCGAATAGGGAAAAACTTGGCCGAAGGTGACAAGGAAAAACTTGTATCTTTCCTACTGACAAATAAAGATCTGTTTGCCTACTCGCCGAAAGACATGCCAGGGGTAAACCCTGACATAATTCAACATAGCCTCAAAGTAAGTCCGGAAGCAAAGCCTGTCCAGCAAAAGAAGCGAGGCATCTCAGTTCATAAAAGTAACTTTGTCAAAACCGAAGTCCAACGACTGTTAGAAGCCGATGTCATCAGGGAGGTCAAGTACCCTGAATGGTTAAGCAATGTGGTAGTTGCCACAAAAGAAGGAAGCAGCAAACTCCGGATGTGCATCGACTTCAGAAACTTGAACGATGCTTGCCCGAAAGATTCATACCCTCTCCCACCGATAGACCAATTGGTAGACTCAACTGCCGAATACGGGCTCCTAACTTTCTTAGATGCCTTCAGTGGGTATCATCAAATAAGGATGGACCCTGAAGATGAAGAAAAAACCGCCTTCATCACCGAGGGAGGAACATACTGCTACATCAGGATGCCCTTCGGGCTAAAAAACGCAGGAGCCACCTACCAGAGGTTGATGAGCAAGGTCTTCAACGACCAAATAGGGAGAAACATGGAAGTATATGTGGACGACATGATAGTCAAAAGCAAACTGCCTGGCGACCACGTCGCAGATCTAAAGGAAACTTTCCATCAGCTCAGAGCCTTCGGGATCCGCCTTAATCCCGAAAAGTGCATCTTCGGAGTAACCTCGGGAAAGTTCCTTGGGTACATGGTATCAGAAAGAGGCATTGATGCCAACCCAGAAAAAATTAAGGCTCTACTCGAGTTCCGAACTCCTGCCACAGCAAAAGATGTGCAGAGGCTCACCGGAAGGATAACCTCCCTCAGCAGGTTTATTTCCAGATATGGAGACCGGTGTCGACCATTCTTCAAAGTCCTCACTAAGGCAGCAAAAAAGGAGGACAACCTCGGGAGTAATGACCATCCTTGGGGTGAAGACTGCCAAAAGGCCTGGGAGGAACTCAAAATCTACTTAGCCGGTCTGCCCACTTTGCGGCAACCTCGCGAGGGAGAGCCCCTCGTGTTATACCTCGCCGTCACAGAAAAAGCCGTAAGCTCGGTCCTTGTGAAAGAAGAGGGGGCGAAGCAATGGCCAGTCTACTACGTAAGCAAGTCCCTGCATGGCGCCGAAGTCAGGTACCCTCTGTTGCAAAAAGCTATATATGCCTTGGTGCTAGCAGGAAGAAGGCTGCGACCATATTTTCAGGCTCACCCTATCATCGTCCGAAGCAGTCTACCTCTGCGCGATGTCATGAGAAAAGTTGATCATTCGGGAAGGCTTTCCAAATGGTGCATAGAGCTTGGCGAACACGACATCACTTATGAACCTCGAAAAGCCATAAAAGCTCAAGCTCTGGCAGACTTCATTGCCGAAGTACCCACCACCGAAGATAGCCATCCAGATCCAAGCGAAGGTGAGCCAGAGTGGACTTTGTACGTCGACGGAGCCTCGGGGTCCGAACACCAGGGAGCTGGGGTAATTATCAGAGGTCCCGAAGGCCTTGAAGTAATGAAGGCTATTAAGTTCAGCTTTAACGTCACCAACAATGTGGCTGAGTATGAAGCCCTCATAGCAGGATTGCGCCTAGCCAGAAGAATTGGCGTGCGAAATCTAAAAGCCCACAGCGATTCCCAGCTAGTAGTTCGGCAAACGGCAGGAGACTATGGGGCGAAGGACCCAATCTTGGCAAAATATCACGAACTGGTGACAAAGCTCATTCGAGAGTTCGACACCATACGGATCGAAAACGTACCTCGATGGGATAACGCCGAAGCAGACTGCTTGTCGAAGTCAAAAACATACACCGAGGTACTAAGCCGCCCGAGCATTGAAGTACTGAGCATAGTAACTTCGGAAAAAGGCTGGAAAGACCCGATAAAAAGGTATCTTGCGAACAACGCGCTCCCCGAAGACCCCATCGAGGCTGCAAAAGTGCGAAGATGCTCCGGGCGATTCTTCCTAATAGGCGAAGAACTGTATCGGCAGGGATATGCAAATCCTTTACAGAGGTGTGTTGGCGAAGAGGATACTGAAATGATCCTCGAAGAAGTCCACGAAGGCGCTTGTGGTTCACACATTGGAACCGACGCCCTGGCGGCAGTAATACTGCGCCAAGGATACTTTTGGCCTACCCTGAGAAAGGACGCTAGGCAGTTCGTCCGAAAATGTGGTAACTGCCAAAAACACGCAAATATCCAGAGGACACCCTCGGAAATGGTGACTTCGGCTGACTATCCCTGGCCCTTCGCAGTCTGGGGCATAGACCTCATAGGACCACTCCCAACAGCGCCTGGAGGCATGAAATTCTGCGTAGTAGCAGTAGACTATTTCTCCAAATGGGTCGAGGCAGAACCGTTGGCTACTATCTCGGCAAAAGAAGTGCAGAAGTTCGTATGGAAGAACATCGTATGCAGATTTGGCATACCAAGGGTACTAGTAGCTGATAATGGATCCCAGTTTATAGACAAAGGGTTCCAGGAATTTATCAGTGACCTCGGAACAAAAATGCACTTCGCCCCAGTAGCTCACCCCCAAAGCAATGGGCAGGTAGAAGTATCTAACAGGACCATAAAAGATGGTCTGAAAAAGAGGCTGGGGGAAGCAAAAGGGAAATGGCCAGGAGAGCTCCAAAGTGTACTGTGGAGCTACCGAACAACACCCCGAAGAGCAACAGGGGAAACGCCTTTTTCACTCATTTTCGGTACAGAGGCCATCATCCCAATCGAGGTAGTGCAACCATCAATCCGAGTACAAGTTTTTGATGAAAGTAGAAATGACCTCGGCCTAAGAACCAAGCTCGACCTCATCGGCGAACACAGAGAAATAGCGGAGCTGAGAAGAAAAGCTTTTCAGCAGAGAGTGGCCACGACTATAAACTTGCGTGCCAGGCCAAAAGGAATAAAGAAAGGAGACCTCGTTCTCCGAAAAGCTGAATTTGCACCTCGTAGGCCATCCCACGGGGTATTTCGCGCAAACTGGGAAGGTCCTTATCTGATCCTTGCCGAAGTACGAAAAGGGGTGTACAAGCTCGGCGATTCCGAAGGTATAGAATTAAAAAATACGTGGCATTCGGACTCCTTGAGAAAATTCTATACTTAGGACCTCGGCGAAGAAGATTGTGCTGTACAAATTAGAAAAATTCTCTAAGTACGAAAGTTTCTTAGCCAAAAAGTCTTAAGCATAAGAGGTGCAAAATTCCGCAAAAGTGGCCGACCAGATAAGGTTTTCCGAAGTCTCTTGAGCGAACGTGTTCGGGACAATGGAGAAAACCTGGCAAAAGACTTAGCCAAAATTCTTGGGCATAAGTTGTACAAGTCAAGATTTCACGAAGAAGGTCGCCATGCTAAGCGCAGATAAGGTTTTCCGAAGTCTCTTGAGCGAATGAGTTCGGGACAAAGGGAAACAAAAAATCTCGCAAAGATACTTAGCCAAAGTTTCTAAAAAAGTCTTTTATTAAGATAAATTTGCTTACAAAGAAGGAAGATTGCCAGAAGAAGAAGTACAAAAGAGAAGGAAAATAAGGCAAAGGGCCCTAGAACAAACTAAGGATTCTCGGCGTCCCGGGAGCCACCAGCTCCTGCGTCCTTCTCCACAACCTTCCGCGCCGGAAGCGAAGGGGGCAGGTTCAGATGCTCAATCTTGGACCAAGACCACCGAGGCCCCTCGGGAATGTTCAGAGCCTCCAAAAAAGAAAGGTCCAAGTCTGGGAACCTTTGAAGAACTTGATACCGAGCGAGGCAAAACCCGTCCTGAAAACCAACTTTGGTCATCTGGTCGGATTTGTCCTTCTCGACACCGAGGTCTTCAAGGTCCTCCTTCAGATCCGCGACCTTCTTCTTCAGCGCCTTCATCTTCTTCTTCTCCGGCTCCTTCTTCAAAGACTCGACCTCGGCTTGAAGCGTGGCTTTCTCTTCAAGCACCTTCGCCAGGAGAGCCTCAGATTCCGACTTCTCCTTTTGAACTGCCTCGTTCGCCGAAATCAGCTCCGCCACCTGGGAGCCGAGGTCAGAAATCTTCTGGGAGGAGTCCTTCAAAAGTTCTTCCTTTTCCTTCAGGAACTCCTCCCGAACGGCAGCAACCTCCTTTTCTGCAGCTTGAGCCAGCTGCGCGTTCTGTGTGGCCAGTTCCGAGCACTGGGCCTTATATTGGTCTATGGTGCCTAAGGCCGAGGCTCGGAACAGCGCCTGCCTCGCCACCCGAACTCTGAGGAAACCGGCGTACCCCAGCAGCTGCAGAGAAACAAAGACAAAGTTAGTAAGGCAAAGAAGAAGAGGCAGACATTTAGAGGAAATCAAAAGGAAAAACACAAAGGCGAGAGGCGTACCTGGGCAGCGTGCTCAGAGACCTTCGCGGCAAGGGAGTCATCGTCAGGGTGAGCCTCCACGATGGCCTTGAAGGAGGCCTCAGTAAGCACCCCCTTTGAGATCTCCTTAGCCATTTGCTGGCAGTCTCCGGAGTACAAATTCATGTCCTCCGTAAACGTCCAGAAAGGCTCCTTCGGGACCTTCCCCTTCGGGATATGGGCATCCCGAAGGGCCCGCTTTCGGGCGTGCTCGGCCACCCAACCCGGAGATGATATCTCCCCTGCATGGCAAAAACAAAAAATTGGTCAAGGCAAGAAAATCTCAAAACCCACAAAAAAGAAGGCACCACAGTTTGTTAGGAAAACAAACCTGCTGGCACCTCGGCGACGTCGTCGTCGGAAGCCCGAGCCTCCTCGGTAGAAATCCCCTTGCCCTTGCTTTTACGTCGCTCTTCGGCAGAAGGGGCCTCTACCAAAGCATCCAGAAGAGTCGCCGAAGGAGTGGGACTCTGAACAGTGAGGTCAGCAACGACCTCGGCCGGCGGGACAACAGCAGCCTCGGGCTCTTCGCCCACCTCCTCGGGAATCTCTGGGAGAGGAGGGGGCGCATCCTTCTTCGCCCGTTTGGCCGCAGATGGCCCAGCCCCAGACGTTTTCCGTCTTCGGGAGACGGCCTTCTTCGTCTGCTCACCTTTCTCGGATTGCCCGAGGAAAAGCGATTTGTAGAAGGCAGCAGTGTCGTCGCCCATCTCTGAAAAGGAAAGAAGACATCAGTGTGAGTCCAGGGTGAAAATATAGAAAAGGGATTTGGAGATAACTTACTTTCATAAAAACTTTCGTAAGACTCTTCCTTCCGAAGAAGCTTCACCAGCCAGGAGTCTTTCCCGGCAATGGCAGGAGCCGGCATCTCGAGGTCCGTCTTGTGCTCCTTTACCACCTTTAGCTCCCGAAGGACCTCTTCGGTCATCAACTTCCAGTTAATGGGAAAGGGGTAAAGAGGGCGCGAAGGGACCTCGGAATCCCAGTCGGAGACAGCTCGGATCCGTCTGTCGAAGTCCGTGAAGATAGGTGCCAACTCGGGAGTCAGCAATATCCTCGGGTCAACGACGTCCATCTCCAGCTTTCCCCGAGCCCATTTGGTCGGAACATGCGACCAGGCCTCCTCCTACTTCAGAAAAAAGAACTTTTGTTGCCACCCTCGCCAGCTGTCCTTGTTGGCAAAGGTGAACTTATATTTTTTGCTCCCTGATCCCCGAGGTAGCATAAAGTAGAAGCCACCCTTCGGGACCACGAAGAGCTTATAGTACTGCAGAAAAAGAATGAAGTGGGGTTCTATTTTGAAAACGCCACACATACAAAGAAAGGCGTTGAAGTAGCAGTACGAGTTCGGTGGAAGTTGGTTTACGGCAATGCCATGGAAATCGCAAAACTCGCAAACCATCTTCGGTGGAGGGTACCAAAGTCCGGCCTTCAGCTGGGCTCGGAAAACGGTAATCTCGTCACTACGGTTTGAAAAACTGAATTGGTCAGAACGTGGCAACCTCGTAGTGGCATAGGAGGGAAGGAAGAACTTCTTCTTCCATTTCTCTAGTTTTGCAAGAGTGGTGCAACAAGGGTGAGAAAGAAGAGGCTGCCAGCTCTCGTGGATAGGCATGATTGGCTGAAAAACAAGTTCGGAAAAAGGCAAAAAATGATTTCGGAAAAGCTTGAAAAAGCAAGAATCAGAGGACTCTGGAGATAAAAAACCCACCGAATGATTTGCCAAAATCTGGATTTGAAAATGCCGTCGTGAAAGGTGGCCGGAAAAAACCCCGTTAAACAGCACCGCCGCGAAAAGCAAGGAAAAAGGCAGGAGCACTTGAAAGACAGAGGAGAGCAAAAGGAGAAGCAAAAGGGGTTATGAAGGAACAAAAGTATATATAGGCCGAGGGGGGATAAGCGAAACGGCGTCATAAATGCTGCGCGAAGGCAAGGAGTCGCCATAACTGCTTACTAAGCATAAAAAGGCACGCCCGCTGTAACCGATGCAACCCCAGCCAATAAAAAGCTGCCACGTGTCAGCCATCGCGCCAAAAGGGGGACACGCCTTCTGACAGAGGGCGCGCCGCTCCAGACTGACACGTCTGGTTACGAGACGCGACGTTTCACAGACCTACAAAAGTAAAGAAGTAGGTTACCCCGGAGACACCAAAAGACGGGCTATGTTTGAACAACCCGTGTCTTCGGACAAAAGGTGCACCTTCGGCAAGAGTGCTATACCCAAGGCCCCGAAGTACTCCCTTTGATAGCTGCCAAACCGAAGTTCCCACTTCGGCTTTCTGGAGGGGGCCTTGTGATAGCCGAAGGACTATCTCCTCTCCCAGTGCGTACTTCCTGCCGAAAGTATGATCAGGAAGCCTGGCGTCACCCGAAAGAGGAGCCATCACTGACCTCGGAATGAACGAAGCCAAGCACCCCGAACTTGGAACTTCGGCAAGAACGCCAGGGATCGCAAAGATGGTGCCGGCTCCCTCGGGGGACCGAACGGATCGCCTTCGGATGCAGAGAATTAGCTATCGCAAACAGAAGGGAATCTCCCCGAAGGTGGAACCTCCGAACAAGGGAACCCCCCAAAAGCACGAGCATAACTCCCGAAGAAGGGCGGCCGTGTCAAAGAACGACCTCGCCCAGAGGACCTCGGGAGTACGGCATGAGCATTTAAGGAGCCTCTGACATGCCGCCCACAGACGCTACATGTCACCTCAAACGGCGATTTGACACGCCGACGCCGTCCAGGTCTTGTCACGACCTGTCTCGGTTCAAGACTCAAGGAGCCTGTCACCGGCTACTCGCCCCCTACGCCCAGAAACTCAGAGAACATCCGACCGAACACGTGTCGTCATCTGAACGGGCTGGGCTTCTCTATAAATACCAGGGAATAGACCCTGGCAAGGGGTTCGACTCCTCCTCCTTGAGAAAATACAGGCAAGCCCACTAAAAACTCTAGTGCTTCCCCCTTACCTTCTCAGGAAACTGACTTGGGCGTCGGAGGCTCCTCCCCGGAAAAGCACCCCGGGGACCTCCCAACCCTCTTCTCTGAGCTTTTCAGGCACACTCCCCTGGGAAACCTCAACTCCAGACGCTCTCCCTCACAGGAAGTCCTCTCGGAAGTCACCATGTCTTCCAGCGAAGATGTCTCTGGGCATCAGCAGGAGGAAACCGAAGTCCGGCCTTCAGTTGGGCTTGGAAAATGGTAACCTCGTCACCTCGGTTTATGAAGCTAAGTTGACTGAGGCGGGGTAACCTCGTGGTGGCGTACGAGGGAAGGAAAAATTTGGTCTTCCACTTCTTTAATTTTTCAGGAGTGGTGCAACAAGGGTGAGACAAAAGAGGTTGCCAGCTCTCGGGAATAGGCATGGTTGACTGAAAAATGACTTTGGAAAGCGAAGAGAAAAGCAAACACCGAAGGAACTCTTGAAGTCAGAACCCACCAAAAGTCTTGCTGAAGTCGGGGTTTGAGGACACCGTCGTGAAAAGTTGCCGGAAATCGCTCTGTCACTAAGAATGCCACAAAAAAATGAGAGCAAAGTGAGAGCAAAGAAAAACAAGTGAAGAGTATGACAGGAGGAAGGCTTATATAGATCGAGGAAAGGCAGCCAAAAGGGCGTCATAAATGCTGCGCGAAGGTAAAGCGTCGCCATGATTATCCCTCGCGCGCAAAAAAGTGTGCCCATCCCAGTTGATGACTGCCACGTGTTGCCCGTCACGAGAAACTAGGACACATTTTCTGGCATCCAGAAAACCTGGGCACATTGCTCGAGACTGACACGCCTAGTTTCAAGACGCGTCGATCCACTAGCCTATGGCGGGAAAAGTGAACAAGTTGGGAATCTCGAGAACATCGAAGGGTGAACAGATGACACCTATCCGAACATGGCTCATCACCTAGGTGGCGAAGTGCCTCCTCAACTGACGTCATACTCCGAGTGTAAATCCATAAGGTCCAGGGTTCAAGGCTCCGCGCCGCCCTGTTCGACCGAAAACGGACATACTTCTACGTAGGCCTCCGGGAGTCCACGAGGTCGTCCAGTCAAAAACTGCCAATTGAGCAATAGACAGACACCGGAAAAACTACTTGCCGAAGTCTTCACTTCGACTTTCCAAGAGGAGCATGTAATAGCCGAAGTGCTATTGCCCTGTTTATCCACCGACCACGGGAAAAAGAGGGCTAGACACCTGAGGCATACGACCTCGGAAAGGACTCTGGAGTGAAGAAAATCATATACTTGAGGAACACGGCCTCGGTAGCTCGCCAACTCCAACTTCGGGAGCCAGTGCAGCGCCTCCTTCGGGAAGGCGGCCGAACCAGCTTCTGGGGAGAAGGACCAATCACCCTCCGAGGGAGAAAAGCCCCTGAAGACGGAGACGCTGAAGTTCCAGCCTGACTTCAAAAAAAGGCTCCTCACCCCCAAGTGAGACATCAACCAAAGGGACCTCGGTTGTACGGCAAGAGCTATCAAGGAGTCTTTGACACTCCGATCACATACGTCTCTGACACGCCACCTTCAGATACGCTCTGACACATCGTTGAAGTCTAATGTCCTGTCATGAAGGGCTATAGCTCACGGCCCAAGGAGCCTGCAGGTGGCTAGGGGCCCCCACGCCCAGAAATACGAACACCATCCAACCATACACGTGCCGCACACGTGTTACCATCTAAAGGGGTCACCCCCTTTCTTTTATACAAGGGAAATTATCACAAAAAAGGGGGGCTCCAGAGGCCTTCTGGCGAGAAAACAGAGAGAGAGAGGCCGGAAAATAGAGGATGCTCTACTCCCTCCGCTTGAATACTCTCCCTTCGGCCCTCAGAAAGACACGCCAGGCAAGAGTCCCTTGTGCTTATTACTGAGTATCTCTCTTTCTCAAAGCACTGACTTAGGCGTTGGAGGTTCCCCCCCGAAAAACCACCACGGGGGCCTCCTAACCCCTGTTTTCTAAGTGTTTCAGCCAGGTCTCCCTGAAGGATCACTGTTTCGGGCTCTCTCCCACACTGGACGTACCTCCCGTTCTCACCTACCACGAGACCAAGAAGCTGCCGGCAATCACTTAAGGTGATCCACCCTGGACGGCTTCCTTCTGCACTAATCCGCCCCTCCAAGACCCCCTGCTGTCATCACCACTGCACATAGTGGAGATGCTGGCTCCGCACCATCGGCCGGCATCATATAGGCACACCTTTATTCTACCCTAGTCCTCTTGTTTTACATATATAGTTATACACAAGCCAAAATTTCAAGGACTATATGGCCTAAAACACCAAAGTTTGATGTTTCAAAAGGTTTTATGCATGGTGCACTTTTTTCTGCTCATACAGTTTCTAGACCCACTGAGACTTCTACTTTTACTTTAACTTGATGCTTAGGCCATAGATTATTCATGACCTTCCTGGTTCTAGTCCATACAAGAATTTTTCCAACAATAGCAACACCCACCACACACATCAAGGCCTACATAACATAAAAACATAATCATCACTCTAGATTAGTGAACCTCTTTATGCTTCCTTTCTCATAAGCCATAACTGAGAGTTTTACCTCTCTGTACATAAGCCACATGAAGAGGTTCCTAAGCCCCTTAGTCCTCTTCCTCTTTAGCTGGAATGGGCAAAAGAGGGCATGAGTACATAGGTACTCAGTGAAGAACCCAAACAGCACCTAGTGCCTTATTCAATGTTTAAAACATTGATACACATAAACCTCCAAACTTCTTTGGTAACCTACATCCAGAGACATAAAAGACACCAAAAAACAACCAGTATAGCATAATACATAATAAATATATAAATGATAAAGGGGTTAGCGCACACATGGAATCAAAGAAGCATACAGACACACACACACACCACAACACTTGGTTTCCATAACATAGAAAGCATGATTCTTTGGCAGTTTCTTTTTGCAATCACTTGAATTAATGTTCATTTATCATAGAGCTCTAGGTGATTTTCAAGCTTGGCCCAACTTGAGCAAAAATCCTATGCTTGCCAAAAGCAAAGTAGCGATCTTACCATAGTGCTTTAAGCACACATAGCTCATTAACATAGCTTCTAGGTTCCTTTGGCTTAAGCCATCACCTAGGGCAGCTTTTCTCCTTCAAAATATAGGAGAAGAAGCTTCATATTGGGTCCTTACCTATACTCAAGAAGTAGTGAGGATGCTTGATCATTTACCTAAAAACATATGCACCAAATTAGGTAACACCAAGTGCAAAGCTTGCTTGAAGTTGCCTCAGATTTACTCTTCATCCATCCTTATCCATAGATTTTCTTTCCAAAAACTTGAGGGTACTCAGGCAGGGGTACCACTAGGTAGGCAGTGATGAGAATTCTGGCATAATGGAAGAAGAAAGTTGTCACGCCCCAACTGCCCCTGGCCCACCTGGCCCGATTATCGAAGTAATGCAGCGAAAGTTACTTAAACGGAAGGGCTTAATTAAATATTATGAGCACCTACGGCGTGACTCCAGGATCTATTCTGGTACTAGCTTGTTACTTAAATACTTTCAATGTGTTGTCAGGGTGCTGTTCAGGAACGAGCTAATACCTATGTGGAATTCTAGTGTTCCATTTATGGACTTTACCACTTAGCCGGTTACACACACAAGTCTTTAGATGCCATCTCAACAACTAGGCAACAATATCCATGCATATCCAGATTCACTAGAAATCTTTCCTTAGATGCACATACTCAACTAATTACACTTGTAATACAACTAAAGCATACACTTAAACCATTAAGTGCATAGAATGTGTGTCCATCAAGTGTACTAATCCAATGCATGGCAACCAAGAAGCCCATCTCATTTCAAGTTTGCAAACCACATTTATATGTCCGTGAGCATTTAGCCAAGTCTAGTACACATAACATAATCATCCATCATGGCATTCCATCAAAAATCATCTAGAGCTAAACATGAACACAAAGTGCATCAAACAAGCATCATATACTTGGAAAACGTACCAAGGATGCTATATGTCTCTAATTAGCCAGGTTCAGGTTTTACAGACCACGCCCTCATACTACCCAAACCTCGACTCATAACAACCTGGAACACATTCCAGCTTAATAGACCTTGTTCCCACAACTTCTAAACTCCATAAGCCTGCACAAGGAAGTCCAAACCATTAGCTTGATTCACAAGCAATCTATACCACATAAGTCACTTAGAGTCAAATGAATATAATGAGCAATACCAAACACATACCCAACCCTTTAGCAATTTAAAACAAGTACTCCAATACTCCCAGCTTGACCCTTCAAGCAATCCATTACCTACAAAATATATATCAGGGCGGGTGAGTTATAAAACTCAGTAAGAATCCCGACAGCATCCAATGCCTAGTGAGGTAATTAACTCATGACTTTCAAAGTCATCATATGGCTTCCAAAGCCTAAACTTGTGCCAAGAATGTAATGGCAATTAATCCATGTTCCTGCCAAGGAAAACACTAAAAGAAAGAAAACACAAGATATAGCACAATAACAATAACAATAATAATATGGGTCAACATGCACAAACAATTTCAGAGAAGCACGCAACTCAACACACACAACACTGCCTCATAACATCATGTTCCATGTCATCGTGGGCATCGCAAGCATTAGCATAATCCATGCCACTAATCCCGGCATGCCATTTATTTTTATAACCTACTGAGCACTCCTTAGCTTGGGAATTGAGTTGGCCAAACTCAATTCTTAGCCCTAAATACTTGCTGATTACTCATGAGTAAACCATAACTATAGTTGTCAAAGCAACACTACTTCACCCACTATGCACTTATGTGCCCAATTATTCAGAACCACAGTTGCCAAAGCAAAGATACCTCATCCATTATGCACTTATGTGCCCAATTATTCAACTAAGAAAGTATCATGAGTCCTCATAAAAAGTAACAACCACATAGCCCTGTCATGCATACCTATGGTCACTTGGTTCTTTGACCATCACACAGGGGCACTAATACTCACTATGAAATTTATGGAAAATATACCATGGAGAGAGTGAGTATAGGGATCCCTACCACCATTTGTGTAACCTTTTGCTCATTGTCCTTGCCTTTCTTTGCTCTGTTGTTGTTGGAACTTATCTTTTCCTTAATGGACCTATAAGCCCAAAACATCTAGCAAGTTAATAATTTTCTTTCCATTAAACAAGAGAACCATAATTTACCAAGCATACTTGGTTTAACTTACTCAACCTCTACTTAAGGAGGTAAGGCCCAATTTTTCCTTTTTCTGAACTTGAGGCCCACTTCTTGGAAACTTAGGCCCAATTGGCATTTCCTTTAATCCTAGGCCCAACTTGGCCTTTATTCTTTGAATTTGGGCCTAACTTGCCCTTTCTCTGAATTCAGGCCCACTTGGCCTTTTATTCTTTCCCAGGCCCATTTGGCCTTTTATTTTCTCAGGCCCACTTGGCCTTTTATTTTCTCAGGCCCACTTGGCCTTTTATTAACTCAGGCCCACTTGGCATTTTTTTTCTTTTCTGGACTTGGCCCACTTCTCTGTCCAAGTCCCAATTTAATGAAGCCTGTTTAGGCAATTTAGCCCATTTTGCCAATTTTACCAATATGGCCTAAAATAGCCCATTTAGGAGTTTCTGGACCATTTACCACCAAGAACACTTGGTTTTCAAATTGGGCCTTCCAAATTTAACTCTTGGCCGAATTTTCCCCATTATTTCTTTCTTTTGCTTAATTTAGTCCCTCAAGTTTTCTAAGGACCATTTATGCCAAGAATACTTGGCTAACACCAATTTTTCACAAACTTGTCATCATGGCCGAATTCATCATTCACCTTTTCTTTACCATTTTGGCTTTACTTTTTTACTAGGAACACCTAGCTACCATGAACACATTGTTTACACACACAACCACCAAAAATGGCACTAAGACCGAATTTACTTTCCATTTCTTCTTTGATATTTTGGTCCACATACATCAAAGAACCCAAAAATGCCAAGAATACCATGGCTAAAATGTCAAGTCACACTAAACAAGACATGGCCGAATGTACGCTTGCTTGTTTAGCTTACAAAATCTTCTCTTTTTACCTCCATTTCTTGGCTAACACCTTGTATGTTCATAAGAACACTTTTATTACCAAGAAAACTTGGTTTAAATCCATGTATGCCAAGGTTACCACTTGGCCGAATCTCACCATGCATGTGTCCTTCATCGTCTTTGCTTGCATGGCCTCCAAGACTTCAAAACTTGCCAAGAACACTTGGATTTTTTCCATAAACCTCCATGGCCGAATCCTCAAGGGCTTTCCTTGCAAAAATCCCAAAAAAAAAATGGCCGAATATAATAGTAAGTAAAATCTTTCTAAGCTCAAAAATCATGAACTACCAAGAAAATCTTGGTTCTACTTACAACCTTTCTTTGCCGAATTTTGAGCTTGTTCTTCCTTGAAGTTTTCCTTGATTTTCTTGCTCCTCATGGCTTAGAAACACCATGCATGTTCATGAGCTTATGAGTGAAGCTCAAGAACACTAATTTCTCCATATGGCCGAAACTTCCAAGAGTGTTTTCTTGAACATCTTGCTTGATTCATGCTCTAGATGGGTTTAGAAGTACGAAATCACTAAGAAAATGTGTTTGCATGTGTGAGAAGGAGTGTTTTTAGCTATGGCCAAGAGGTAGGATGAAGGAAGAAGATGAAGGAGCTTGGAGATGTTCATGGCCGGTTGTGTAGAGTTTAAAGAGAAGGAAGAGCAAATGAGCTAGAGAGAGAGGAGACAAATTGAAAATGAATGTGAGAGAAAGGAGCATGGCCGGTTATGCTAGTGAAATGAAGCTCAAATGCATTCCAAATGCATATTCAAGTGTGATGGCCGGCCATTTGATTTCAAAAGAGGGAGAATAAGTCAAATGCCCATTAAATATTGATTGGATAAGTGATGGTGAGGGGGAATTAAATAATGTAAAGTGGGAGACAAAGAATGATGGGCCAATATATTATATTATATGGAAAGTGGGGGACAAGACTTAAGAGATGATTATTTTAATCAAAGTGGAGGCAAATTTTTTTTATTCATTTAATGGGGATGGCCGGCCATGGAGATATTTCCATGCAAAAATGGCCAAATCCCTCATTTAGCCCTCCATCTTTATTAATCCTTGCAATTGAGTCCTCCCACAAAACTTTCCTTTGTGCAATTGAGCCCCTCAACTTCAAATTACACCATTTACATCACCAAAACTCTTTGCCTAAGCCAAGCATAATTCCTACAGTGTCCAACACTCATTAATGCCCATTCATTAATTAATTCCATGTCTCCTCAATTTAATTGCTAAGTTTCCAAATTAGGAAACTTTTTATGCCGTTAATCCACTTAACCCGGGACTTAGTCATTCAGCCCTTTTCGGGTGTAACAAAAGTAGCTTTAAAAGGACACCATCTTGGATGTATCAACATGGCTTCAGTTTTGGCTTGTTGGCATTGTATTGGATTTCTTGCTTATGTCTCAGCCTCCATCTACTCTTGGTGTTTGCAATAGATAGGAGAGTAGACAATAGCTAAGAAATGGTTAAACACTTGCAAAGAAATTGCCTTAAGGAGGCTTCGTTATTGGCCGTGGCTGAATGACTTGAATAAGTCATTTACATTTTCTTTGTTTGTTTTGATCTTTCTTTTGGTCCATTTTCTTCTCATTATTTTTGGTGGTCTTTGGCAGGTCTTATGGCTAAGTCTTGGGTAGTAAATGGTGTCAGAAGTTGCTTGGAGATAGCTTGGACATTGCCTTAGAAGACTTAGTAACAAATGTTGGCCGAATGGCTTAATCACCAAGTCATTTAATTGGTTTTGCTTCATTTTTGTTTTGTTTTTGTTACCACCACACAAAAATGGGAGAATTACAAGTGTGTCATAATGGCAAAAAACCATTATATTGTGTAATTCTCACCATAGTGATTGAAGTGTGGGGGGTAAAAGGCATGATCAACACCTCCTTAAAAGTGTTCCAAGTTGGTAACTTGGCCCCCAAGAAAGTCTCAAGGATTGCTTGTTGTCAAGCAACCTATGGACTTTTTTGTAAGGTTTTGGAAATTCGGGTACTCAATTGCAAAACTCTCAAGAAAGAGACTTGGAGAGTTATGGGCAGGATATGAATGGTATGAAAGTGCTATTGGAGGACCAAATTGCTCATGGAAGACAAGTTTGGACAAAGGAAACACTAAAAGTATTAACGACCTAAATTTCCTAGTGTAAACCTTAAGGTGTTCAAGCTTTTGACTTAAGTCAAAAGGTAGAATTGTGGGGTTATCCCACCATGGGGGAGGCAGCCAAGACTTGAGAATTAGTCAAAAATGTTGGGCACATGTGTACCAATGATTTTGAGACAAAGAAACCATAATTAGTGAGAAGGAAAATGACATAAAGCAAAGTTAAGCTTGCTAAGTGTGTTTTGTGCCCTTAAGCTCATTTAAGGCCATTTAAGTGGCCAAATCACTTATCCCTCTCTCATTTTCGTCCTCCTCCAGCCAAGAACACAACCACACTTCCTCCATAGCCACCACACCTTCAAACTTGCAATTGATTGAAATTGAAGGCAAAAGGAAGTAATTGGAAGCAAACTAGAGAGCTATTGCTTGGATACTTCAAGGATCAAACTTGATTTTTGGCCTACCCACTGTGGTAACGGTTCTCTTGCTCTCATGGGTTGTTTTATGTATTTTTAAGCAACCATGGAGCTAGGGCTAAGATTGGAAGAGAGCCTAATTGTTCTGATGGAGGTGCAAAGCTAGGATCAAGTTGCCTAAGTGTTTTGATGGCCTATAGAACATTACCAATTCTGGGAGTCTAAATGCACAATTTTGGCACCATAATTGGACTACCCTAGAGTGGGTAACAGTTTTTGTCTTGGTCATTTGCAAGCCTTTTGCTTAACTTAATGCACTTAGATGGCTTCCAAGAAATAGCTAGGAACCTACCCCAATTCGGTCTTAAAGACCACAATCAAATAGTGACCGAAAAGACAAACCAAGCCGCCAACCTAGTCTTTTGACTAGTTTATTTCCTTTCTTTGGTTTGGCATTTCTTTCGATGCATGGAAAAAGCTTAGCTAGGGTAAATGAGCTTAGGAAGCTAGCAATAAGTAGCCAAGAAGCTACCTATAATATCCATTGAAGACTATGCAACAAACCTGGCCGAATGTGTAGTTGCCATGACCATTGACCTAGGACTTTTGGTCTAACCTTCTTCTAAGTAGCTTAAGTCCCTTTGGACTTTTTTCTAACCTACTTAGCTTCTCAATTGGTGCATGTCAACCACCCACTTTGATACTTCATTCGGCCAATTAGGCCCTTAAACTTTGTTCTGGGCACAAGTGCACTTAAGAGTGCACCTAGGCGCTGTTTAGTGTTTCTTGAAGTGTCTTCATGTTACCTTAGTGTTTTCCACCTCTTAGTGGTCCACATTCTAGCCACATTACCATTTTAATGATAGATATCATTCCCATAGAATGCCCTTTAAGTCCATAGGCTTCAAAGCCACCACAAGCACAAAGTTGCACATAATGGTACATAATGGTGCACTTAAGAGTGTTCTAGTGCACTCTAGGGTGCCTTTGCCACTCTCCATGATGTCACCACATTTTTATGGGTGTATGGTCACCCATATTTGGTATCTCCATTATAAGCACGGTACCCATGCATTTTCTTTTGGTGCTTTTGGGCTTCAGCACTTTTAAGTTCACATAGGAGCACGCTCGGGTGTGTCTAAGGATCCCTCTTTTGTGTCTTGCACATGTCACTTAGCTTCTTGGTTTCTAAACCAATCTTACTCATCAAATTGAGTCCCATTATCATAATGTGCCTTAACAATATGATATAGCTTCATTTGGGTCATGGTTTCACTATATTTTATTAATTTTCTTTCGGGGTTTAGACGGAGTGCCTCTAAGGTACCCTCATAGGGCACTTACATTGTGTAGCCCTTAATGTACACTTATGACTTGTATTAATCACATATTCACACAATTTACTTGATATGTACATCTCATAATAGCTTAGGGCCTATACAAGTCACAGGTATGACAATACCAGTAAACATGTTGCCAAGACCACAACCAACTATCCCAAGCATTCCTATGATGTATTATAACATCATTCCATGCTCCACAAAACTAGTAGTCCACCATGATCAAACTAGCCCACTAACTAATGCTATTGCCAAAAGTACTTGAGTTCATCAA
This sequence comes from Aquilaria sinensis, assembly GCA_005392925.1. Classification (NCBI taxonomy): domain Eukaryota; kingdom Viridiplantae; phylum Streptophyta; class Magnoliopsida; order Malvales; family Thymelaeaceae; genus Aquilaria; species Aquilaria sinensis. The sequence continues at coordinate 93,522 of SMDT01000597.1, read as the reverse complement.
GCAATCACACTGCAATAACATTAATTAAGCTTGAAAACATAACTCGTTTACCTTAACTTTAACTCATAAGCAAAAACCAATCAACCCTTCCTCAAGAACCAAATTTCCACAAAGTTCTTCCTAGTTCCAAGAAGCCAAAGGCTCAAAACACACAATTACTAACTTCTAATCAAAACCAAAGCTCCCAAACAACTACTAAACAAGAATTCACCAAGAAATCACAAGTTACCTCACATAAAAAATAGGGGATGGTGGGAAACATGGTTTTAAGCTTTAAAAACATGAAATTCTTCTTGGAACAAGCTTCCTATAGCTTATACTCCCTTAGTAGCTTTAAGTTTCACTAAAAAATTATGATTTTAAGCTCCAAATCAAGGAAACATGGTAGAGTGAAGGATGAACTCGGGTTTAGCATGAAAAATGGCAGCCATCCCTCACCTTGACCAAGTTATATAGTCTTTTAAACCCCAAGCCACCAAAGTCTTTAAAAAGTTACAAAATGCCCCCTCCTTTAAGTAACCTTAGTCAACCTTGGTCAAATCTTGTTTATTTAAACTACAGTTAGGTTAAAACTAAAAGTTAGGTTTTAAAAACTCATTTTTACGACTCAGGACCCAGCTCGATTCCTCAAGATGCAAAATTATTATTTTGCCCTCGAACTTCATTTAGTGCATTAACCTTCTTGGAGCTTAGTAAACTTTGGTAAACTCACCTATTCTTGCTATATGAACTTGAAATAAGGTTCCAAACAAAGTTTCAAATACTTTACCTTCCTCAAATGAGCTTCCAGCTAGAAAAGCCATTACATTCTCCCATTCTTCTGGAATTTGGTCCCCCAAATTTCACTGCAACTGAGGGAAAACACTAGGATATCTTTTTAGCATATCCTGCTCCATCTCCCAACTAGCTTATTCTTCATTATGGTTCGACCAAAGGATCTTAACCATTGGAATCCACTTGTTTTGAAGTTTCTTGACCTGCCTATCAAGAATCTAAATGGGCTTGTCTTCGTAGGCCAAGTCTTCTTGGATGGGTACCGCTGAAGGGTTAACTACTTGTCCTAGGTCCACTGTGCATTTCCTTAGAAGAATAACATGAAACACATTCTGCACTTGGGACAAGTTAGGCAATAATGCCAACCGATAAGCAACCTTCCCTATTTGCTCCAAAACTTTATACAGACCAATGTATCTTAGGGTCAACTTACCCTTCTACCCAAGCCAGGTAACTCCTTTCATGGGAGACACTTTGAGAAGAACTTTGTCCCTAACTTCAAAGCTTAAATCCCTTCTCCTTGAAGTCACATATTTAGTATGTCGGTCATTGGCTACCTTAATCCGTTTCTAGATCAATTTAATCTTAGTTAGCTATAATCTCATGACTGATGACTACCTTATCTGAAGGGTCTGCCCAACAATGGGGCATCATGCACCACCCACCATACAATGCCTCATATCATTTCTATACTTACAACAATTTGGTGATTGTTATTATAAGCAAACTCAATGAGCGGTAAGTGCTGATCCCAATCACCTCTGAAGTCAATAGCACACATGCACAACATATCCTCTAAAGTCTGAATCACTCTCTTAGACTGTCTATCAGCCACAGGATGGAAGGCAGTACTGAGACTAACCTTACTCCCCAATGCCTCCTGAAAAGCATTCTGAAACCGTCACACAAACTATGGATCCCTATCATATATAATCTGATATGGTTTACCATGCAACCTTACAATCTACTTAACATACAATTGAGCCAACCTTTCCAAAATGTAAGTAATCTTTGTAAGTATAAAGTGCACTGATTTAGTCAACTTATTGGCCATCACCTATATAGCATCATGCTGACTCTACGTGCTCGATAACTTTACTAAAAAACTCATGGCAATGGACCCCCACTTCCTTTCTGGAAGAGGTAAACTTTGAAGTGTGCTTGCCAGTTTCTGATGTTCAGCTTTAACCATTTGGCACGTCAAACACTTTGCCACATGTCTAGCTACATCTTTCTTAAGCCCCGGTCACTAGAAATGTGTCTTTAGGTCATGGTACATCTTACTAACACCAGGATGAACACTGAACCTACTGCTATGTGCCTCCTGTAAGACTTGTTGCCTAAGTCCCTCCATATTCAGAACTTAGAGTCGATCTCCATAGTGTAGTATTCCATCCTTATACAGGAATTCTGTCCTTACAATACCGAGTCTATCTTCTCCAGAAATTTTCTTCAACAATGGATCTTTGCCCTAAGCATCTCTGACTTTAGCTAACCAAGCCAATTGTACCTCTAATGCATAGACTAGGGACCTTTCTTGGTTTTTCCAAAACTCATGCAGAGCCAAGAAACAATCTCCCAACACTCTTCCTGAAGAACCTATAGCCTGATCCTTAGATAAGATCACTCATGTATACTTCCGACTTAATGCATCTCCACTACATTTCCTTTACCTGCATAGTACTTAATTGAGCAATCATAATCCTTTATGTACTCAATCCATCACCATTGCCTCATATTTAAATCCTTCTATGTGAACAAATATTTCAAACTCTTATGGTCGGTGAAAATCCTAAATGATTTCCCCATGAAATAATGTTTCCAAAGCTTAAGAGTGAAGGCTACCATTGCCAGCTCAAGGTCATGAACTAGATAATTTAACTCATTAGGCCCCAACTACCTTGAGCCATAAGCGATCACTTGACTTTATTGCATCAATACACACCCTAAACCAGAACCTGATGGATCTATGTACACTGTAAAAACTTTGTTCGGATCTGGTAGAACGAGTATTTGTGCACTTGTCAACCTCTTCTTCAACTCCAAGTAAGCCTCCTTGTAGTTCGGTGTCCATTCAAACTTATGAATTTTCTTGGTCAAGACTGTCAATGGTGTATCTATCATAGAGAACTTCTTTATGAATCTCTTGTAGTAGCCTACCAAGCCCAAGAAACTCCTGCCTTCTGTAACTATTGTTGGTCTCTTCCACTTGACCACTACCTGAACCTTTTCAGGATCAACTAAAAAACCCTGAGCACTGATAATATGCCCTAGACACTACATCCTTTCAGACCAAAACTCACACATAAATAGCTTTGCACAATACTAATTATCCTTTAGTACTTGCAAAATCATTCTAAGGTGCTCCATATGCTCATACGTAGACTATGAGTATACTACAAGGTCATCGATAAAAACTTTAACAAACCAATCCAAGAACAGTCTGAAGATTCTATTCATGGCTTCCATGAACACTGTTGGGGCATTGGTCACACCAAATGGCATAACTGTATACTCATAGTGTCCATATCTTGTCCTAAAGGTAGATTTCGGGATATCTTCCTCCTTAACTCTAATCTAAAAGTATCAAGGCTGGAGGTCAATCCTAGAAAACATCTTCACTCCTCTAAGCCTATCAAACAAGTCATCAATTCTGGGAAGCGGATACTTGTTCTTAACTGGCACTGTATTCAACTTTCTATAGCTGATACACAGTTTCAAAGTTTCGTCCTTCTTCTTCACAAACAACACCAGGGCTCCCCACAGTGACACATTAGACTTTATAAAGTTTTTCTCTAATAATTCCTCCAAATGCTTTTTTAACTCATCCATCTTAGGAGCTGACATTTAGTAAGGTGGTATTGAAATAGGTTCTGCTTCATGCTGAAGATGGATAGAAAACTCAGTGTCCCTCTTGGGTGGCAACCCTAGTAACTCTACTGGAAACACTTTAGGAAACTGATTGCCTACAGGAATCTCCTTAAGTTCTTCCTCTATGGCCACCCCATTTAATGAATGATAATCCTCCTTGTTGACTATGGGGATGCTATCCAAAACTCTAAGCTGCAAACTCCTAGCACTAGATGCTAACCCTCTTGTGCAAGTCACTCTAGCTCCCTAAGCATCAGTAATGCCGACTAAGTGACTAGCACAGTCAATTTGCACCTTGTGCTTGCTTAGCCAGTCCATTCCCAACACTAGGTCATAAGACCTCAATTCTATCACCAACAACTCACAAGAGAAATCATGGTTGCCTAACTACAAAGGATACCTAATAACCAATCCATTGGTCACAATAAAACTCCTTTCTACAGTCCTGATGAGTCTCAACCTATTTGAGATTTGTTGTTGCAACTTAACTCTATCTACCAAAGTAGATGATATCACAGAAAAAAGTACCTCCAGTATCAAAAAGTACTCTAACACTATCATTCTGGAAAGTAAAATTACCTCAAACGGCACCTGGCACTTTGGTCATCTGACTAGCCAAGGTGAAAACCCTTAGCTCAATTGCTGCTGTGACTACACCATGTCGATTTCCTATGGCAAAGGGCATAAGGATTGGATTCCTTGGTGGACCTAGCAAAGGTCAAGCCTGTTGGCATTCCCTCGCCTAGTGACCACTCTGACCATAGATGTTACAAATATCCATTCCCATAGTACATGGCTTTATGCCATGGAACCGTCTACACTTAAGGAACAAACCCAATTTTCTTCTCTTAAAGAGACCTTGATCCTTGGTAGTCCTTCCTACCATTCGTTGCTTTCTGGCACTCTTCCCGAGGTTGGATCCATCTTTTTGCTCGTTGCCCTCAAATCCTCAATTTTTCTTTCTAAGGCCAATGCTTTCTAGACCACTTAGCTATAACTCTAGATATCCACCATCACCACATACCTTTGAAGCACGAGCTTAAGGCCTTGGAAAAACTTCTTGGCCTTCAACTCATCATTCCTAGCCATATAGGGAGCATACCATATGAACGAATTGTAGCACTACTCATATTCCCTTACAGATATTTCTCCTTGAACCAGATTCTTAAACTAAATCCTTCTCTGATCCTATGCAACGTCATTGATATATTCCTATAAAAAATTATTCTCGAAGTCTGACCACTTGAGCATCTTTTTCTTTTGCTCTAGTCAAGTACCATTACTCTTCCTCAACATCTCCATCACATCATCCCACCAAAGGCTAGCCCTTCCTCTAAAAAAGAAAGGTACTAAGGCCATCCTCTGCTATGATTCATAGCCTCCATATGTGCATAACCGATTCATCCTAGATAACCAATCTTCTCCTCAATCAGGGAATCAAAATTAAATGGGTCAACAGCCTTGAACTTCTTAAGAAACCTCATCTGATGTGGGGTTTCTCCCTTCCTCAAAGCCTCCATACCATCCAACTACTCCTCATGCTCATAAGCATGTTCTCTTCTTTCATGAGCCCTAGGCACTTGCCGTTTCTTGACATGCCTCTCCTAAACTTGGGATGGTCCATTCCCTTGGTCATTTTCCTCCTGGACAACTTCTCTGTCCTCATGATCTTGAAATAACTCATTCATGTTCGTAGTCATGCCTTGTGCCGCTTGTGTCATAGTTTGAGTAACCCCAGAAGCACCCTAAATATCTCATCTAGCCTTGCCATAATTGGGTTACTAGAACTTTGACCAGGTTCCCTAGCTCCTCTCGAAGCTCCTGACCTAGTGTAAACCATAGCAACTTGCAATCAAAGCCAGACAACATTCCCTGGATGTTGGTCAGTACTAACTATCCTAGCACATGGACTTCCAAAACTAGATCTCAGTCTTAGCCTTCAATATCTATAAATTAAGCTCTAAGCTCTAATACCAAAAACTGGCATGGCCATCCTTGGCCCCTGCCTAGGAAGCCTGTAAGAACTACTCTTACGGTGGTTGCAATTGGCTAGTTGTATATTTACGTGGATTAAAACTCTGTGAAACTACTTGATTAACCTAGAATATGTAGGATGCATGCTCTTATGCTTTGACTTGGATTAAAAGAAATTCATAAAAGCATTCACTTGCCCAAGATACTTCTATAGAGAACAAGTTCAAATAGCCAAAGCATACAAAATCAACATTTATATGATTAATACTACACATAACAACCGTGTGAGAACATTCAACATAAAGTAGACTAAGGCTCCTCACCCAAGAGCAACTCTAGAGTCCAGGACTTCATCATAGACAAGGGAGGCAACTAGGAGTACTATATATACAAGCCTTGATAGAGATCTTCTCAAACTAACTTCCACCTTGGAGCTAAACCAGTGGTGAGTCACAAAAGTCCTGTCCATGTGCTGCTAGGCTTGTGGCCAAGAAAAATACTATAGTTAGCACAATTACTTGAACAACAAGTAACCCAAGTAGACTAGAATCATAAAGATTCTCAAGTGAAATACCTACAACCACAAACTACCGCAACAGTCCTCAACAGTCATCCAGCCTAACAACACCAGAAATTGCACAACATAACTAGGGAGTGAGAATTTAAGAATTCTCAGTAAGGGTCTTCACTTCACCCCTAAGAAAAATAACTAAAGACCACACATATGTGAACATATGTAATCTATTATGAGCTCATATAGCCTGAGGCTAGACTTATGTGCATATGTCTCAATCTCTTAGGACTTCTCCTCAACCTAGTCCTTGAACTATAAGGCAAAGCCTTGTCTACTAGCAAGTAGAGCTTACTAGCCTAACCATTAATGATTCACTGCTTAAAACTCCGTTATATTGTATAAGAGCTTTATGGTGGGACTACTATCGACTTGGCCATAAAGACCCACTAGTTGCTCTGAGGTTTCACATCGCAACCTCATGCTTCATGGCATGGCTAGGTTGCCGATAGTACTAAACCTTTCAGCTAAGCTAGTGATACCTAGTTGTGGTCGCTTATTAACTAGTTTTCTTGCTTATGGTAAAAGTAACAATAAAAACCCAAGAAAACTGTTAGGTCTCGGAGGAGTTTTGGAAGCTTCAGAACACCCCCGAAATACTTAGACCCCTAGGTACCCTAAAAACCCCCTTAGGCCTCCCTTTGATCCTTCTAGTAAAATTGAAAAATTTTGGGCATCATAACTATAGCAATGCATCACCACAGTTATCATCATTCTGTGAACTTTTCATGGTGCTGGCAATGCGTCACCAACACCTGTGATGCCTAGAATTTTCCAGTTTTGCTGTTATAACCTTTGAAGACTTACCAAACATGTTATACATGCTTGGATGGCCTTCCAACTTCACAGACCTGTAAAATATGTTCCAAAAACCACAACCAACTACCTTAAGCATTCCTATGATGCATTATAATATCATTCCATACTCCACAAAACTAGTAGTCCACCATGATCAAACTAGCCCACTAACTAATGCTATTGCCAAAACTACTCGAGTTCATCAAGCAATCACACTCTAATAGCATTAATTAAGCTTGAAAACATAATTCCCTTACCTTAAATTTAACTCACAAGCAAGAATCAATCAACCCTTCCCCAAGAACCAAAGTTCCACAAAGTTCTTCCTAGTTCCAAGAAGCCAAAGGCACAAAACACACAATTACTAACTTCTAATCAAAACCCAAGCTCCCGAACAACTAATAAACAAGAATTCACCAAACAATCACAAGTTACCTTACATAAAAAATAGGGGATGGTAAGAAACATGGTTCCAAGCTTCAAAAATATGCAATTCTTCTTAGAACAAGGTTTCTATGGCATATACTGCCTTGGTAGCTTTAATTTCATGAAAAGGTTATGATTTTGAGCTCCAAATCAAGGAGAAATGATAGAGTGCAGGATGAACTCAGGTTTAGCATGAAAAATGGCAGCCATCCGTCACCTTTGCCAAGTTATATAGTCTTTTAAACCCCAAGCCACCAAAGTATTTAAAAAGTTACAAAATGCCCCTCTTTTTTAGGTAACCATAGTCAACCTTGGTCAAATCTTGCATATTTAAACTAAACTTGGGATAATAGTAAACTTTAGGTTTTAAAAAACTTATTTTTAACACTCGAGGCCCAATCTAACTCTTAGGGATGCAAAATTACTATTTTGCTCCTTGGAACTTAGTGAACTTTGCTAAACTCACATATTCTTGTGATGTGAACTTAAAATAAGGTTCCAAACAAAGTTTTAAGCACTTTACCCTTCTTAAATGAACTTCCAACTATAAAAGCCATAACACCCTAAGTATTTCTAGCCATTTAACCCAAAAGTGGAAGTTAAGGGTGAAAAATGCACTAAGCCATAAATTGAGCTACTATACCTTATAATGCCTTAAGTGACTTAAGGGAAAAATGTGTAGGTAAGAAAAAAATTTCTATGGGACCAAGGATTGATGGTGTATAAAGAGTTTAAATGGCCTAAATGAATCAAAGTTAAGTTTGTGGGCTAAAGGGACAAGAGGAGCAAAATGGGCTAAATAAGAGTAGTTGGTTATATATTTGGTAGATTTGAGAAGTATTCATCATCTCCTCCATCCACCATTTTCATGGCTCTCTCTCCTCTATAGCTCCTCCTCATCAAAGCTCCCAAATTATCCAAATTTTCATGAAAATTGAAGGTCCAAAAGCCATCCCAACAAGCCTTTAGCTCATCTTTAGCGTATTTGGTGCATTTGAAGTTATTCTTAAAAGTTTTTTGTTCAAACCCCAAGGTAAGCTTCTTTGATCCTTGTGGGTTCTAAAGTAGTTAAATGGTTAGAAATGGTCTTAATTCTGTGCCCTTGGTGTCCAATTTGGTTGAATTCAAGCTTGAAACTCAAAGAAACTCCATTGAACTCAAGTGTGCTTGTTGCTTTCTTTTTTCTTTAAGGATGATTTGAGGTAAGGGATTTAAGTTAATTTAGCTCAAATAACACATAGAAATCTAGTATTATATGTGGTAATGAAGTAAAAAGAAGATCTATGTGAATTGGCTTTGGAGATTGAAAGATTAAGCAAGTTCGTGCAAGTTAGCACGTAGTCGCATAATGCTAGAAGTGTGAGTTTTTAAGAAACCTGAGGACTGAAGTTGTTGGTGACACATTACCGAAGACGTTGCCAAGGCCTAAGTCCCTTAAGCTTGGGGCAGCTCAAGAATGTCCCAATCTTTTGGTTATCATCCCTAGGCCAATTTAAGATGTTCCATATCCTCAGTTAGGTCTAGAACACATTCCTAAGTTAAGAATTATGCATTATTTAGATGGTAGCTAAGTGGTGTGGTTAAGGTAAGGTAAGAAATGGTGGCTAATGGGATTAAAGTGCTTAAGTTATTAAGGGAGCAGTAAAGGGATTAAGGTGGGCTTCAAATTTTTTGTTAGCCCATGTGGGAGATCTTAGACCTTTGGGCAATGAAAAGGAAACCTAAGAGGATCCCAACCAAACCATACCTAACCAAACCTTATGATTTGGTAAGTAGGCCACTAAGGAGCCTTAGGTTGTGCTTTAAAAGCTTCATAAGTTGGACCACATAAGATAGCTACCCTACACAATAAGTTAAAGGGAAGACACAGTAAGAAAGGAGTAAATGAAAACTTACTCTAAGTAGCTCGACAAAGGCAAGCAAGGGTTAAGTAATTGATGACTTACTCTAAGGCACCCGTAAAAAGACTTCATACGGTTGGTTAAGTGCTACCATAGAATACGAGGGGCGGTATCAAAGTACCCCAGCTGTAAGAGCTCATGACAAGTCTAGCACCTATGGGCGTAAGGAGGTCCTAAGTGTATTTTCATACGCATATTCCACCCATCCATACATCCATCCAACCATTATTTGCATTGTTTGTTGTTTTTATTCTTGTAGTTGGCTGTGTTGTTGGTTGCTTGTTTGTTCCGTATTATATATATATGCTAGTTGTGCTTTGCATGCTTGAATTTGCTTCCCCTACAGCTATCGAATCCCTTATTGAGTACTTTTGAGTGCTCACCCTTTAAGTGTTGTGTAGGTATTAAGTGGGCTAGTTAAGCTTAACAGTTGATAACGGGGTAACTGCTAAGGCTAAGCTTTATTGGTTCAAAGGTACTCTCTAAGTAGGAAACCTTACATTTCTAAGTTACTTATAGCATAAGCTAGTACTGACCAAAGTGTTTGTCTTACAGTTTGAGCCTAAGTGAGTACAAGAAAAGTGTGGCTCATCACTTGAAGCTAGCTTACTTGGGCAAATAGCTAAGGATGGATCTTAGTAAATATATGTTGCTTCTTCTATATGTATGGTATTTTCATACAAAGATATTGCCTCTACTAGTATCCATTGGTGTGTATAACACTAGGGTTACATTTGGGTGCATATAAGATTGAGATGTATGCACATAGTTGTTACTTGACGTTAAAGCAACTAAAGTTTTATGTCATGGCTTGTTTTGAATTGTGTTTTCATTAATTGCCATGACATTATTTTTGATGTTTTAATTTATTGTTATCGCATATTCAGGACGATGCATGCATATTTTCTATGCAGGTTAGGCTAATTAATTAGTTGCACAAAATAATTTAAAATACTTCACAGGTAATAACTAGCTAGTTGTAACCTAAGTGGGATCATAGTTCCCAAAAAGCCTACCAGTGTTAGTAAAATCAGGGAACTAAGGCCTTGTTCCACCATAGAGTAGCTTAGATGCTGGCATTTATAGAGGTGATATTTTATGCCTATCTTGATGACCTGTGCTTTAGTGGTTCCCTTTTCATATGGGCACATATTTTGTTAGGACTAGTTTTTTTGTAAAAGCCTTGGGTAGGTGCCTGAGTTCTATTGCCTGGAAATCTTTGTTCATGAGGGGTTTTGTTTAATTGTTTTTTCTTTTGCTCAAACCTGAATGGAGTTGAACAGTTTCTATTGGGTAAACCCGAAGCTCAGAAGAAGCTGTGGAAATTTGAAGTAATGTAGGCTCCGGATTGCATGTGTGGGAAGTTTCTCAAGGGAGCCTGGCATGACCAACATATGGCATCCATTTAGGATTAGCATGAAATTTGTAGGAGTTGTCTTTCGAAGTGGCACCATAAGGAGTTTAGTGGGTTGCCCTCTTGGATTTGATTACTTGAGAAAGAATAGGAGTAGGTAGCCTTCTGTTTGAATAGCGCATAGATCTTGGAGGAAAGGACATTGCAGGAAGGATGTAATTGTCTTTGTTCTTAGCAATCTGCACAAAGGGCTGGTTCTAAAGGATATGAATTTCACCTATCTGGTGTTAGTCAAGAAGACCTATAATGTACGCAGATTTTCAAAATTTGGCCAATTAGCCTCTATAATGCCTTTTACAAACTAATGATGAATGTTCCATTAAACAGGCTGAAGCCTCTTCTAAACTCTAGAATTTCTAAAAATCACACCACTTTTGTTCCTGGGAAATTATTGTCTGATATTGATTTAATTGCTTTTGAAGCTTGTCGCCACCTTAACTACATGTAGTGGAAGTTGCACGGCTCTATGGTTATTAAAATAGGGCATATCCAAAGCCTATGGCCACATGGAGTGGCACCTCTTACATGGTACGATGGCTAAGTTAGGGTTTCATGCACTATGGATCAGACTAGTCAGGCGTTGTGTAAAGTCATTGTCATTCTCAGTTCTAGTTAGTGGGGCTCTTTCTCAATGCTTTTACCTGATGCAAGGTCTTCAACAAGGTGACCCTCTCTTAGCCTTTATGTTTCTAATCTGTATAGAAGGGTCATCTTCATTACATGCCCATTTGGAAGCTCAAAACTTGGTGTTGGGCATATCCATTAATCGATACAATCCATCAATCTCTCACCTTCAGTTCGCATATGATAGTATTAATTTTCTATGGGCCGAAAAGAATAGGTTAAGGCACCTACTAGCTATTCTTCAGCTCTACAAGTGTGCCTTGGATCAAATGTTTAGTATGAGTAAATCTTTAATCTTCTTTAGCCTGAATATTTCACAACAATGGTGATAAGCTTCCTGTCAACTGTTCGGCACTTTTAATCATTTGTAGGCCTGTAGGCAACTGGGAATCCCATGGTTGCTGGGAAGGAAGAAAACTTCTCAATTTAAATACCTTATGGAGTGGGTTACGAGCAAATTGGTTAGCTGGAAGATGGTCCTACTCTCCTAGGCAGGTCGGAGTGTGCTAATTAAGCATCCAATTGATTACTACTCATCTAATGAGTTATATACTACTCCCTAGAAATTTATGAAAAATTAAGGTATCTCTTTACAAGGTTTTGATGGTCCATAGATGTAGATGAAGTAAAGGTTCCTTGCTACTCTTGAGCTAAGTTATGTACATTTAAAAAGGCAATAGGGTTCAATCTCAAGGATATTTTGGATTTCAACAAAGCCATTTTAGCAAAGCAAGAATGGCATTTATTCACAATCTAATTACTCATGTACGCTAGGTGTTTCATGGTAAATATTTCCCTTCACCTCTTTCCTACGTGCCTTTCTACGTTCATCCTACTCAAACATCTAGGAATGTATCCATGCTAGTTCGAAGGTTATTTATGTTGCTGGATTTTGGAGAATCGAAAGGAAGGTGGATATTTTAGTTTAGGAGGATAATTAGATCACGGGATAGCACATAAAACCTATCACGTCCCCCTTGCCACATCTGCTACACCTATCGGTTATTAACATCGTTGACCCAATGTCCTTATCTTGCTAGTAAGGTGACATTAACACTTTATTTCACCCCCGGGGCACAACTTTAATAAAAAAACATACCTTTGAATCTAGGATTTACTTAGTATATACTCACTTGGTGCATAATGAATAACAGTCAGTTCACTATTATGTCAGCTTACTATCTCACTTATGCTTTCCTTTATGGTTGAGATCCCTTAGTGTAGTCATAGTTTTGGTGTTGGTTATGGGGTAAGTGATATACCAAAGTTGTATTTCTTCTTTTCATTGCATATGATTCTACCCACTAGAGACAACCTGTGGCAGAAAGGGATCGAAGTGTAATAACTTTGCCTTGTTCATGAATGTGTGGAAGAGTCTTCCTACCACCTCCTCCTTAAATGTTATTTCCCACAGATAGTCTAAGGACCAGTGCAATGATTTTCATTACTTGTGTCATACGAATAATGCAAAAGCCCTTAAATTCACAGTTTTACCATGATTCATTTGGTTTTATCAAAACAAGGTTGTGCATGAGTTGCTCTGCCAGCTTCTTTCTTAGGTGGCTTTCAACATTACTGCCTGGCTAGATAGTTAGCAGAAGGCAAATTATATTCCCCAACATCCTTCTCGGATAGTGGATAAAGGACCAGCCAAATGAACCTTACTTCTTCTAAGGTCTATTAAATAGAATGTCGATACAGCTTGGCATAACGATCAAAGGTGGGTAGCTGTTGGCCTTGTTAAGCGAGATCATAGAAGTTCACATCCTCCCTTGGGTTCATGTACTTAGGCTCGGATCTATTGTACCTAGAAGTGATGGTTGTCTTATAAGGAATCAAGGAAGCTAGAAAAATAGAGCTATGATCAATGATAGTGGAAGCAAATTCACAAGTGTTAGTTTGAGAGCTCAACAACTTCCATTTTCCTTCTTTCTTTTATTTGGAGCTATTGTTGGTGAGGCTTGTTTTCTAGGGTCCTTTTCAATTTATGTTCATTTTCATATGTCTTTCGCTTAACTGATAAGGTTGCCCATTCCTTAGCTTGAAGGGCCTTGAGTTTTTAGGTTATTCTTCCTAGGTTGGCTAGGCCCTATTGGCTTTGTAATGATCTTACTTCGAATCAATAGAATGACTTTAGCCATTTTTCAAAAAATTTAAAAACAAAATGTGAAAATAACATTGTAGAAATGCATTGGCTTACATGAACAACTATCAATTTTTGTATATATAATCATTTATTACAGTGGGATGAATAATTGTGTGTATTTTTTCATTGACACAATTATATGTGTTAGTGCAAAGAAATGTCATTATATAGAAAACAATAAAAAGGATCATTGTTGAAAAGGGAATCCCCTCTTACCCTTTTTATTTCTAATCTGTGCGTAAGGATTCTCTTCCAGTACTAGCCCATGTGCAAGCTCAAAAGTTGTTGGCTAGCATGTCCATCATTAAATATAGTCTCTTAATCTCTCATCTTCTATTGGCAGATGATTGTATTATTTTTCTTTAAGCCAGAGATGATTGGTTAAGGCACATACAAGCTATTCTTCAGCTCTACAAGTGTGTGTCAAGTTAGATGGTTCATATGAGTAAATCTTCAAATTTTTTTTGCCCAAATATTTGACACCAATGACTATAGACTTTTTGTTAATTGTTAGGCATTTGTAATCATCTATAGCTAGACAGGCATCTAGGCTTCCTATGGTTGGTAGGTTAAGAGCAAATTAACTAGGTGGAAAGTGGCCCTACTTTTCTAAGCAATTCAGGTTGTGCTAATTAAGTTAGTCATCCAATTGATGTCTACTCATCTGATAAGCTGTATCTTACCCCCACTAAAATTTGTGACAAATTAAGCTCTCTCTATAGGGTTTTGGTTGTCTGTGGATGTAGATGAAGCAAAGGTTCCCTGGTGCTCATGGGCTAAGTTATGTATGTCTAAATAGACAAAAGGCTTCCGTTTCTGGGATATCGCAACTTTCAATAAAGCCATTTTAGTGAAGCAAATGTGGCACTTTATTCTTAATCTAAGTAGTCTTGTGGGCATCATGGAAGCTAGCAGAAGAAAGTTGCGATCAGTGATGGTGGAATTGGATTCACGGCTATAAATAATTTTAGCAGTTAATAGCTCTCATTTTCCTTTTTTGTTTTATTTTGGAGCTATTATTGGTGAGGCTCATTTTTTGGGGGGCCTTTCACTTTGTGTTCATTTTTAGGTTTTTCTTCTTGGGGCTCAAATATGACCTCGTGGCTTTGTAGCGCTCATTCGATCAATAGATTAACCTAGGCCATATTTCAAAAAAAAATTAAATTTTTTTGTTGACACAATTAGATGGATTAGTGCAGGTATACGCCATTATATAGAAAACAACAACAAGAATCATTGTAATTTATGTGAATGAGCCTTTGAGATATAGACCAATTATTTTGAATTAATCTGAGCGTTTTGAATTAAATAATGAATCATTTTCATTTTTAGTTATTATTCACTCAATTTGTATATCACTTAGTATTTAAAGCCCAAAAAGTGTTTTTGAAGTTTGATTTGAAAGATAATACTATATCAAATTAATAATCACTTGAACAGATTAATTTTAAGAAAGTAAATATTTTTTTAGAATGTTAGAACATGATATTGTTTTCTTAGAAAAAATTATATCCACCTAACTATTTTTTGATTTTATTCTTTTTTTCGTGACGATATTACTATAAAGATCATTTCAACGCAGGCTTAATAGTTCTTGATGAGATAATAAAGAAGCCTTTTAGGAGTACGAGAGCCAAAACGATGAGCAATGCCATTTATCAAATAAAAGAATAAAAAAATATACTAAGGTTTATTCCTTTTCATCCAGAAAGAAATAAATACTAAATTAAGTTTCTGTAGAGGCATAGGTAAATTTGCTAATATAAATACCAGCATCCCCTCATTTGCTGAACCAAGAACTTCGATCGGTTTGAGTGCTTGATTAACAAGATATGGCACAGGCACAACGAACCATTTGCAATGTCCATAACAATAGTGAGAATTCTCTGAAAGTACCGTCTACCCATCACAGTTGGGTTGGCAAGTTTGACTTTAAAGGTGCCCAACAGCGGCTTGAATCTGGGAGCTCCACCATCTTCTTCCACCACGAAGATGACAAGGGCAAAGACGCCGCTGCGGTCGTGATTCGCGGCAAAGATCGTGACGGAGATCAGGACGTCGACTTCCTGCTTGCCTGGGACAATCCTGCCGAGGGAATGAAAAGGGTACGTGCATGTGTACAGATGCTGGGTTGGTAATAAGTCGGTTTGAATTATTGATAAGACCTTCCTATTCACAAACTGATTTTCGGTTAGATTCTTTCATAAGATGGTGCTAGAGCTCGGAGTTCACTCCCACATAAGTCAAGATTTTAAGGGGTCAAACTTCATTTTGAAAATGTTAAAAAATTATAAGCTGGAGTGGAGAAAATGAGGTTTCTTGAATTTTATATTTACCTATACACATAAGTAACATACATAATTTACAGGAATTTTAGTAGGGCAGGGCATCCTCTAGTCCTCTTATTGGCTATACCCCTACCCACATCGTGATAAGGCCTGCCATTGATTCCTCATCGTATGCTATCTAGCTGAGGACTTGCATGTGACATTGAGAGTGTTTAAATTCTGCTTACGAACTTATTAATTAAGGAGATGACGCTATGAAACTTCCAGGTGCTCGCCGACATAGCTAAAATCGGAAAGTATGATGATCCTGATTGGGATCAAATCCGCAACAAGTTGTCCACCTCCAAGGCTGACGTTACAGTGACCAGCAATGAACTGGGATGTGTCTGTCATGTTCAGATCACTCAACTTCATCCCGTCAAATTCAAGGCTGTCATCTCCCATATTGTGTGAGCACAGTCCGATATATGTATCCTACGTAGTGCAAGCTTTATGTATGTGTCTGTGTGTGATATCCTACCGAATAAGGCGGTCGATTCCTAGCAACTCTGCTGGATTGTAATCGGTCGTTCCACCGCTCTGCAGCTGCCCTTGTGTCACGTTTCTTACTTTCCAGTTGCAATGATAAAAATATGCTCTGCAGCTCGTTCTGTTCCATTAATTACTACCACTTATTCAAATATCGAATATGTTAAACTTTTTTGGTGGGGCCTAACACGCACCTGACAGGCAGGAAATACGAACAAAAAGAGGAATTAAGAGATATTCGCTTTCACAACAGCTTAAACAGTTCACCTGATGATGATCTCAACCTCTGGGAAAAATTAAAGCAGCCAATAATAGATTCGAATCAGAAAAACCTATTGTATAAACGTTTGTAAGCTTAGGCCTCGGACAAATGAGAAGCGGATTAGAAGTTGATCAGAAGTGGAAAGTTTGTTAGATGTGCAAGGTCTCTGGGCACAACTTAAAACTGCGCTTAGCTAGGCCTCTTAAGGATTGAAAACTAGTTTATTATAAGCCTTTTTGAAAAAAAAAAAATTAGGTTTGTTCTTTAACAATGGAAATCATATTTCTTTTATTTTGAATAGCTTTACTATTATTATTGTTATTATTGTTTTATGGATGGACGAGCATTTAAATACGTTAATTACTGACAACATAGATCTAATTGGGGAAATGACTTTAATAAATGTGAATATTGATTGACCAGTTGACGAAAGTTTCTCCGAATGGAACTGATTTGGAAACTGATAAATATCGGCTGTGCGAGCCCAATATCCATTTTTCATTATGGCCCAAGGCCGAAAACAGCTATTCGGCCTAAACGTACTGCTCCAACTAATATGTCGCCCTAGTCTTTTGGCCCAAGTCAACTGCTTCTCAAAGGCAAGTCATTACTCCAGCGTGCGTGTCCACTTCTTGTCTTTGGTCATTCATTCCCTTCTTGTGCAGTAGTAAGCTGATGTTACCATTTATTTACAGCTTTTCAACTTCTTGTTATCTTCACTGTGAGCACTGTAGTTTTCAGCCGGTTGGTAATTTTCAATCGGTTCATATGCCTTTCATAAGCAATCAAGTCTTTTCAACCAGTTGGTATTTTTCAAATAGTTGACAATTCTCTCTTGCGTATTTGAGTCCTTAACCAAGTGAAGGTTTTCAACTGTTTGGTTTTTCTTTTCAAGCGATTTTTATCTTTTCTTGGGTTCCAAGGTACCTCATCGGTTTTTTATTCTAGTGCTTAAGAATTTTTGTTTCACTTGTGTGTTTGGTCATTTAGGATTATTTTCCACTTAATCCTAACAATCGGATCAAATACACCCACATGAGCTTCTTTGGAGCTCGTTAACTGGTAGTGCCTGGGGGCCGCTTTGTACACTCAACTTCTCCTCTTCAACCGTGCAATTAGTTTCATAATTCATTGCTTTATTAAGTGCACCTCAAAGGGCCTTCACCACAATACAATGAGACTCCTTGATTTGCCTTCGATCCATCAAAACAGACACGCCCAAGCCTCCTCTGGGTCGACCAAGGATTCTTAAGGTTCATCATGGGCATAAGCTTGAAGCACTTACATACCTTGGCTTACAATTATTAACCATTGCTCCAGCGGCCATTTCACTCATTTCATTAGTCAATCCATTATACCTGGGACAGTCAAAGATACATCATACATCTTCATTTTCTTACTAATCGGTCAATATACATTTGGATCATGCAATATTCATGTACCCACTAGCTATAATACAACCTAACTTTCCAAGCTACTTCTTATATCCCAAGAAATCATAAAAATCACTTAAACCCTTACCTAGAACACAAAAACCCTTTCCAAGCTGTAGTGAAGAGAATTTTGATGGCATTATGTATCTCAGGAATGGGAATGAGATTATCCTTTTATAGTGGTGAAGGAGATCGTGGAAAGATCATGTAGATCATGGATATCTCATAATAGAGTGATTCCATTGCCATGTTAATGTCTTCCTTCCTTGTTGAGTTCACCATGGGTCTTTCTAGCCCTCAGGAGTGGGATTCTTCATGTATACAGATTAGGCTTCCTATATGGGCTTGTTGTAGGCCTTATGTGGTATTAATGGCTCCCCCTATAAAATGTAGGTTTGGGCCCCACAATTTCCTGAAAGGAGGGGATCTAATTTTGTGATTTCATCCATGTGTTCACTCCTTGTAAATGTGGGATGAGGCCCATCTTATGCTACCGTGCCTTGGAGGGGCACCTTTTTAGTGAAATGATGCTTCTGTTGAAGGGTTCCTCTTGATACGCCCCCTTAACATCGCCATCAATTTAGGTTGACAATTGCTAAATGGCAAAGGACACTTGTTCATTCAATTGTCTTCTATGACTCAGAGCAACACGTATTAAATGCTACCTTAGGGAATTGACTAGGTGTTTATCTTGGTTAACACTCATTTTGACCTTCATTTAGGTTTCTTAGGCTAGATTAGGTAAATGTTGGTTAATTATTGTGTAGGGGAATTTTGGCCTTTTCCTATCTAAAGTTCTTGTGTTGTGTCACAAAATTTGTTTTTTTTAGTCTTTAAATTTTTCTTAGGTCTTTTTAAGTTGTTTTTATTTTTAGTGTCAAATTTGAGTCTTTTGGAGCAATTTGGGTTAAAATTGTGTTTAATCATGAAAGTTTGGGCCTTAATTGAAATTTCTTTGAAGTTTTGGCCATTAATTGTAAATCTTGCAAAAAGCTTTGGGCTTAATTGACAAATCTTAGTTTTCTTAGGCTTGATCGATCCACGAGAATTTTGGCCTTAATTGAAGATTGTACAATAGTTTGGGCTAAAAGAAAAACTAGTAACAAATTTTAGGCTAAATTGCAAATAATAGAATTTTCAAGATTTTGTCCAAATTTAATCAAGATTATATCATTAAATGATTTTTTTGCGCTTTAACTTGAATATCTATAAATATGTATCAGAATCTCGAAATTAGGGGCTGGAAATTAAAAGTGGAATGAGAAAAGGGAAAATTGAAGCATAAACCGTACTTTTTCCTACCCTTCCTCTAGAGCCCTAAACTTCGTTACACAACAGCCGCCACCCTCCACACGCTTCCACTAAGTCCAGCTGTTGTGCAGCCGCCGCTGTTGGTCCTACTTGCCTCCCGTCATGCCACAACACTGCTCTAAGGCATTACCACCTACCGGCAATGCCTGTCAAGGATGGAACCAAGGGGGAATAATCGCGAACCGTCGGCCCCTGCAATCTCTCCCTCGATTTCTTAGCACCGCCTCCTACTGCTACCCCATCCTGCCGATCGCCTCCACTGCTTCCAGCCAGCCCACCACTAGAGGTAGCAACTGGGTTGGACTGGCCCGGGACCGTCCGGTCCTGGTCCTGGGTCCTAAGGACCTGGCTCGGCCTAGTTGTAGGCGGGGCAGTTCCGAGCCGGTCCCGGGGCAGTCCCAGTGCGGTCCTAGGCCGCGGCAGGGCAGTCCCGGTGCGGGGTGGGGTGGGGCGGTCCTAGGGCGGGGCAAGGCAGGTTTTGTTTTTTTTTAAATATATATATATAACCATTATTAATTATATATGTCATAATTATTTTTAAGAAAAAACACCACATCTGGTGTAAGTTTTATTAAGTTAAAAAACCAAACGGTACTTACAAATAATCGAAGCGGGCCTTACATTTTGAAATGGCAAAAACATTCCGGAAATGATAAATAATAGAAACCTATGATCTATGCTGAACAACATAATCAGATCAAATACAAACTACATGTATGATTGAAAAAAAAAATTCAAGTCTCGGTATCGGATATTACCTCCTCATCCGAACTCTTTTGGTCTTACTGCCGGAGTGCTGCGAGGCCCCAATCTCGGTTACACACGCATACTTCTACCGCATCGAGTGTCAATCTTAACCGTTTTTCTGTTATCACCTGTTTTCCGGCACTAAACGCTACATCGGATGATATGGTCGATATTGGAACGGCAAGAATCTCCTGTGTGATTATTGACAAGATCGGAAATCTTGATCTCTTTTGTTTTCACCACTCCAAGATGTCAAGGTCGCTTGCCTCAAACGATGTGTTGAGATATTCATCGACCTCAATTAATCCCGATGTCATCGGTCGGAGTCGTTTGAGCATTTGGAGGGCTGGGTTGAATCTTGAGGAGATTGATCTCCTTGGAGGCTCAGTTTGAGGAGCTTCGGATCTTACCTTATCCGAATACCGCTCACAATATAACTTATATAAAGAATACAAGTACTCGGAAGCAGAAGCAGACATAGACAAAACATTTATATGAGACATTTCTAAATAAGTATGAAAAATTCCTTCAAGCAGTGTTGTTGTCCCCGTTAATTTGACATATGGGTCAAGTACAGAAGCGACTAAAAAGATAAGTGGAATATTTTTGAAATATTAAAGCCATTTAGCCAGCATGGCTTCGACAGTCGATTTTAACAACTCATCATCTTTAAACTGATATAAAGCATATGTGATGTTCACTAAATGAAACAAAACTTGATGACTTGTTAAGTAGTAAACACCAGAGGAAAATTCAATTGCCTCGTAAAAAAACTTAAGCAATTCATCGGTTTTGGAACATTTCTCCCAAATTTCAGTCGTAAGAAATTCAGAACCCATTTTTAAATTCATGAAATGTGACAACAAATTTGCATACGGTAATGCATCTTGCAATATCAAATATGTGGAGTTCCAGAGGGTTGGGCAATCCAATTTAAACTGTTTCCAAGAAAATGGTTTTTGATTTTCAATACAAAAGCTTTTAAATTCACGAAAAACAGCAGGTCTGAACATCAAATATTTTAATGAGTTCCGAATAGGCAAAATCTCATTTTGGAGAACTTCTAAACCCTTTTGCACACAAATATTCAAAATATGGCGCATGCATCTAACGTGAAAAAATGCACCGTTGAGAGGTGGTTTTAAGTTTTGACTCAAAAGACGAGCGGCAACATCATTATTTGAAGCATTATCAAATGAAATGCATAGAACTTTATCAGTACAAAAATAATCACGTAAAGTTTCTAAGATGCAATTAAATATTTGATAACCAGTATAATCTGTTTCAATAACCTTAAATGACAAAATTCGTTTTTTCATTATCCAATCAGAATCAATCCAATGAGAAGTAACACAATAGAATGATTGACCTATAGGTGATGTCCACATATCAGAAGTAAATGCCACATAATGATCAAGAGTAAAAAAATATGCTTGCAAATCTGATTTTCCGGCTTCAAATTGTCTAAAGCTTTCTTTCCTAGCAGTTTTCCTATATACTTTTCTAAATGCAGGATTTAATTGTGATTTTATCCAAGATTCTATGTGGACATCTTCAGCTTGTGAAAAAGGTTTTTTGGTAAGTATCATCCAATTTACCATACCTTCTCTACAAGATTGTTGGTTAAAACGAAATATACCTGGTCCGCCGGTGCTGGTTGTAAACCCAAGTTGTGTTTGTCCTCCAGAACTAGTCCCGGTACTAAGGAGGACGTTAGGATGTTGATTTTCAATATGTCGCTTCAGCCTTCCAGTGTCGGAATTCTTTCTATGCACCAATTTTTTCCTGCAATGT
The DNA here is from genome assembly GCA_005392925.1 of Aquilaria sinensis. NCBI lineage: Eukaryota > Viridiplantae > Streptophyta > Magnoliopsida > Malvales > Thymelaeaceae > Aquilaria > Aquilaria sinensis. The sequence continues at coordinate 71,660 of SMDT01000597.1, read as the reverse complement.
TTGCATTTCCCATACCTTGACTCCCCTTCTTGTATGACCTCATAATGCTCCCAAATCCAAGCAGTTAGTCTTGTGAATTTACCTTGTGCTTGAGTTTCCTCCATGGCGGGTTCATGACTTGTAGGCGTCGGTTCTATTGACGAATTCCCGGACGCCATTGCATCGAACTCTTCCTCTTCATCATCAGATAATTGATCATCGAGACCCAAATCGTAATTCGTCATATCGATTCCGGCATCATCGTCGTGAAACTCTTGAATTGAAATGCCTTTATCGGTAGGTCGAGATCGGCGATGGAACAAGGCTCGGAGGCCGGTGTTGCGGGAAGATGAACTCTCTGTTGACTTGCCCTTTCCTTTTGAAGCCATGCCTCACGTACTAATAGTAGTGGTTAATGCAAAATCAAGAGAGATTAGTAAGAAATTTGGAAGAGATTAAGAAAATAAGGAGAATGCTTGAGAGAATATAGTAGATGAAGAAGAGAGATTGAGTGATTGTGTGAGGATTGAGTGAAAATGGTATTGGTATTTATAGGGGTAGGGAAAAAATTAGTTTGACCAAAAAGTCATTGAAATTTAGTTGTTGGGAGGGGTAAAAATGAAAATTTGGGGGCTGAAATGGAGCAGAAATCTGTTGGAGGGTCTGCTGTGTAATTAGCCCTTTCTTTAAAAAAAATTTTGCAGGTGGACGTTGCTGGCAGAGAGCCGTTGAGGCATCAAGCGGGGTGGGTCGGCGAGGCGGTCCGTTCCGGTTCGGTGGGGTGGGGCTGTCCGGGCGGGGCCGGTTTTCATGCTTCTGCTGATCCAGGTCGGTCTTTTTTGCCTCTCCTCCTTCTATTGAGCCCATACTCTGCCCATAATATAACGGGCTTTTTTTCAGCGCCGGTTTGATCGATCTTGGCCTGGGTTGATTGCCGGTCTGGTCCCGGTTCCGGCTGGGTCAACCCGGCCCACCTCTCACCTCTACCCACCACCAATGCCACCATGTATTGAAGAGGGAGGAGAGACGTCCAAGTCGCGCGACCCGTTTCCTCTCTAACCAGGGTGACCCGCCTCCCTAGCCCAGCCCAAATTTCGACTGTGCTTAAGCTTATTGGGACCATCGTAGCCCAGTTTCACACAGATCGAGCCTGATCCAATTCTTAAAAGCCCAACACAGATAAGTCTGGCTAAATTACAATTTCAGTCCTTTATTTTTTTATCTTTTTCATATAAGTTCCTAACTTCATTTTCTTCGGTAGGTCGGCGATTGACAGGTTTATTTTGTTGCAGTTTATCCATTGACAAATTTGTGTTTTTGTCTTTTTTTCTCTCGTTCTTTTAGTTCTTTTCTCTAACAATTTCCATATTCTCTTGTATTTAACAAACTTTGAGTCTATTAAACATTATTTGATTTGATTTGGTCTGATTTATTTATTTTTTTTCATTAATTTGTTTTTAACAATATTTTGTGTTGAAATAGTCTTATTTTCCTTTTGTATCTTTCTCTATTAGTTGTTTCATTAACACTTTTCATGCAATATTATATTCAAGAAAGTTAAATTTTTTAGAGTTTTTATTAAATTACTTTTAATTTTATCGTATCTTTTTTTTTTTTTTTTACTTTTAATTGTCCATACTAACTTCTTCTATTTCTATTTTCTTGCTAGAGGCTTGTGTTGGGTTTTCTAAATACCAAAAAGAATGCTACTTGGAAAATCATCAGCCACCAACTCAACTTAAAGGCAACTATAATCGTCCTCAACATTGAACATTGCAACCAAGATGATCTGACCGCTCTGATTGCAACCACTTCAGTGAACATCCAGGTACACGTCCTAACTTGTCGCCTAGCCCACCCATTCACACGTGAGAAACAACATAGGCTTTGATCCCTCCTCACACTCAGGTATGTAGGAAGCTTGATAGTTTAACCCAAGTTTAAGCCTAATAACTAAAATCAACCCTTTCTCTTGTTTGACATTTAACACATACATGCATTTTTTTGTGATACTAACAATTGGTTTTCGCTTATTTTAAACTTGTTTTGCATGAGTTGGGTGTCTAACTCCTTCTCAACTTGTATCCAATCCCTAATCCTAAAATCTTGGATTTTTTATGAAAAAATTCATACTTTTCATTGATTTGGAGTCAAATTGAGCTTTTCTTTGGTTTTTACCTATTTTTTAAAACTAAGGTGGTGACTCTATTTTTCTGCACCCTAGCACAAGGATTCGTGTAAAGCTATACCAATAATTGCACCAGTGCTTGAAGGACCCACTGAGGTTGACGCCACTCATAGTGGCGACTCCATTAGAGGATTTTTCAAACTTGAAAATAAAAGGATGGAATTCTAGAACTTGTTTAAAACAAGCATTAAAACCAATTCTTTTGTGTGTTTCACAAGATGTTTGCTATGCATGTTGTTTGATAACAGGTGTTTGACATGCATGTGTTTTGCATCATGGCTATACTATTCATGCAAGTATGTGTACCCTTTTAGCCGCTGAGACCATAGGGCATAGAACTTTGGTCCTCCCAATGCATCTTTGTTTAGGCTCTAACTCTATAGTGGTTTAAATGATGAAAATACCAGTTGAGCAATATGGTGCTCCTCACACCCAATATTGGGGTTATATACACATAATAGTTTATGGAGGACCTTTATCTCACCTTTCTTACTGTCATGTACATAGTGACCTTAGAACCAACCTTTAGGTGCTTGTTGCTAACATGGTGTATTTGTGAAGCCTAGTGTTTGCCTCATATTTTTTATTTCCTTGCACGATGTATTGACATGATCATACATGCATGACACATTCATACACTAAACCCAAACAAACCATGTGCTTAAAACTTAAAAAAGTTAGACATAGGTTTAACATATGGTGCTATAGTATAGTTATTTCAAGTTGTCATAGGTTAAGATTGTTTACCCCAATTTAGGATCTCTTAGGGCCACCTTATGCTAGTCGTTGCCTAGGCAACTAACCTTAGAACTTTAGGATGCATAAATCTTGGGCAACACCATCACTTTTTCTAGGCAAGCATAACTTGGCACTCTAGCTACAAATTTAGCCATACCATTAACCTACACACTTGCATGCTGGTTTACTCATGCACACATGTATCTCCTCACGATCATGCATATGTGCCTATTTGTATATTCATGCATGCATGCACATAGAGTCCTTTAACATGCTCATGCACGTAATACTTAAACACGCATAAATATAGGTGCATTATATATATGTACATGGTCTAAAAGAGGCTAAACTTAGGTTAATGAAGTCAAATGTTATAGGCTCACTCTAAGGAGTTACATACACTAGAAGTGGAGTTAGAATTGATAAAGATGCTGGAGAGATTTCAAGGAAGCATTGATAGCCTTAGCAAAACTCAGGAAGTGCAAAACAAGAAAATGAATGCCTTACTTAAGCTTGTAGAGTCTATGAGTATTCCTTTTGATGAACTTCACCATGGTACCCAATAGAAGCTCTTGTTCAAAACTCCTGCCAAGAATACTCTAGTTGAACCAAACATGCAAGTGTTTGTTAAGCCCACCTCGTGAAAAACCCCTCAAAGATAAGCCACATACTAAAGTACTTACTAGTACCCTTTATATGGCCCTACTACATGGAAGTTGTTAGCTTTGGAGAAAATGACAAGAAATACGCAAAAAAACTAAATTGTTAAATGTCGATGTACTATCACCATTTCCCAAGGCTCACATGCCAAAAAAGTTTAGAATTCTTAAGGTTAATAAGTTTTATGGAAGTGGATGCCCTAAAACTCACCTCAAGATGTATACAAGAGCTATGACACCATTAGTTGTTGATGCCATTCAAATGTTCCAACAATCTCTTACAAGCTCAGGGCTCAAATGATTTTCAAATATAAAACCATCTCATCTAAGAACTTCGAAGGATATATGCATGTAATTTTAAAAGCATTATCAATACAATTTGGAGGTAGATGTCACATAGAAATACCTTGAGACCACCAAACAATCACTAAATGAGGCTTTTTCAGCATTTATCACCCGATGAAAGGGCAAGGCCTCTCAAGTGATTAATCAGCCTAATAAGGAAAAGCAAATCACAATAGTGATCAAGAACTTTCCCTTAATTTACGACCAACACCTTTTTGCTCAATATCTTCAAACTTCAAAGCATTGGTGACCGCTGAAACACAAATACAATATGCTATTAACTCAAGGAAAATAAGAGTTAATGATGGAACTAAGTTAAAGAAGTTACTTAACTTTCAAACATCGGGGTGCATGGAGGTCAATGCCAATAGTACTTAGAAGTATGTTCACTCATCTGGTTAATTCACCGAGTTATACACACCATTGTGCAAGGTGATACAAAAGTCTAAGAAGAAAGATCTCCTGAAGCCACTTTCCTCTAGTCATCCTCCAAATCCATTGCTAAAGTACTACAATCCTAGTTAGTATTATACTTTTTTACTAAGGAGTTGGGCATCTTACCGATAAGTGTATTGCCTTCTAGCATGCAATATAAGATCTTATTAATAATGCTGCAGTTAGTTCACCAATAAAGCCGAGTGTGGTGACTAATCCTTTTCCTAGACATGTAGCTGGTAGTCATGTAAATGTTATCACAATCAAAGAATGTTGTGACTTGACAGAATGGATTCCAGTATAACAAGCTGCATCATCGTGAAGATATATTAACACTAAGCTAAATATGATTGAGAGGAGTTTTATGCCGATTTGTTGTCACTCTCATTTACCTTCTACAACTTTTTGCACATGAATGAATGATCGAGACTTTTTTGCACTTGCAAATAATGGAATTTTCAAGATTGTGTCCTAATTTGATCAAGATTCTACCATTAAATGATTTTTATGGGCCTTAAGGACCTAAATATCTAAAAATATTTATCATAATCTCAAAATTAGGGGCCGGGAACTCAAAAATTAAAGTTGGGGAAGAAGTAAAAATTGTAGCACAAACCCTATTTTTACACCACCCTTCCTTTAGAACCTTCAACTTCATTTGACAACAGCCACCCCCTTCAATCTCTCCCTCGATTTCTCAGCACCGAACTCCATCACCAACATTGTTTGCCGTGATATTGTCACCATCTGCCTATTGCCACTCCGTCCTACCAATTGCCTTAACTACTTCCAGTTAGCTAGCCAACAGCTAAAGCTGCTACGAATCAAAAAGGAATGAGAGAGGTATGAGTCACGATTTTCTAACCAGGTGGACCTGCCTCCCAAGCCTAGCCCAAATTTTAGTTATGCTTGAACTTATTTGGCCTTTTGCAGCCTAATTTCACAAAGATCAGGCCTGATTCAATTCTTCAAATCCAAACACAAATACATATAGATAAATTCCAACTTCAGTCCTTTATGTTTCTAGAGTTTTATCATCTAAGTCACTAATTTCATTTTCTTCTACCAATTGGCCACTAATAGGTTTATTTTGTTATAGTTTAGCTATTGACTGATTTGTGTTTTTGTTTTTTTTCACTTGTTTTTTTAGTTCTTTTCACCAAAAATTACCATATTCTCTTGTATTTAACTAATTTTGAGTCAATTAAATTTTATTTCATTTGATTTTATTTATTTATTCATTTATTTATTTTTAACAGTTTTTTATGTTGAAATAGACTTATCTTTTTCTTATGTGTTTTTCTAATAGTTGTTTCTTTAACACTTTTCATGCAGGATTATATTCAAGTTAGTTGAACTTTTAGAGTTTTTTTTTAAATTAATTTTGAATGTATCTTATATTTTATTTTTTTTTAACCTTTAATTGTCCATACTAACTTCTTTTGTTTCTATTTTCTTGTTACAGTTTTTGTGTTGGGTTTTTTAGGTGCCAAAAAGAATGATACTTGGAAAATCTTCTACAACTAATTCAACTTCAAGGCAACCAAAACCATCCTCAATATCAAACTTTGCAACCGAGATGATCTGACCACTCTCATTGAAACCACTTCACTGACCATCTAGGTACGTGTCCTAACCGATTGGTTTAGGCTCTCATTCACATGGGAGTGAACTAGGTAGGCTTTGATCCCACCTCATACTTGAGTGCAAAAAAACTTGGGAGTTTAACCCAAGTTCAAGCCCAATAACTAAAATCAACAATCTTTCTTGTTTGACGTGTAACATATGCATGCATTTTTTGTCATACTAATAGTTGGTTTTAGCTTGTTTTAAACTTATTTCAAATGAGTTGGGTACCTAACACCTTCCTAACTCATACATAATCCCCGATCCCCAAATCTTTAGTTTTTACGCAAAATTCACCTTTTTCATTAATTTGGTGTCAAATTGGATTTTCCATTGGTTTTTACCTATTTTCTGAAACTAAAGTGATGACTTTAGTTTTCTACACCCTAGCATGAGGATCTCCACGAGGCCATGTCAATAATTACACCCGTCCCTGAGTGGGCATTGAGGTTAAGGCCATTTACAATCCTCTAGTGTTGTTCAGTGGCACATGGCCAATGCTTATTCATCCATTGAAAGCATTATTATTATGGCAGTTTTTTAAAAAATAGAAAAGGGCTTTTTTTTCTTTTCTAAAAAGGCTAAGGTTTTCACCCTTCTTCTTTTATTATTTATTCACTGCTGTCATTGCCATCTCTTTCACTCAAATTTTGTCTTCATGTTGCCTCTACTTTTGGTTGGTCTAGTGCTTTCTTGACATTTTTCCATTGGCCATTAGAGGTGTTTTCCCCTAGTTCTCAACTTCTCAGACCTTCCACGGTCATTTCTTTCTCGTTAATTTTGAACAAGTAATCAAATTTTTGTTCTATTACTGCCTTTCTAGATTTACCTTGTCTTTGCTTTTCTGTGTTCAATTCTCTTGTGTCCTCGACAATTAACCGTTCCTTCTGGTGGTAGGGCTTACTTTTTGTCCTTTAGTTTTTTCGAAATGGCTCCTTGTGAAGTATCTTTGAAAAGGGCCATCGCTAGCAACATGTCATCTTCCGCCACCCTGAAGGCTGCCATTGATGTGGGTCCTTTGAAGGACCCTTTCTTTGCTAATGTAAATGAGCTAAGAAAGTTCAAGATGACACTGACTCTTTGAATTTGTTTTACTGGCCTAACAAGGTTGTTGCTACACCAAAAGGTCTCAGGCAATAGAGGATGGTAGTCATCCCAAAGCTAATGTAAAGATCAACATTCTTACGGCATTCATGGACCAGCACCAAGTGGGGCTTTGTTTTTTTTGCTACATCTATTGGTGGAGCAGTTCTACTTACACTAAGATGTGTCACCCTTCTAGCTGGCCCCTAATTCTTTCACACACATGAATGCATTTATCATAGATTTCAAGATGGCCATGGTGGACCCTAGTTCTACACACTACACTTCAACAAAGACTTCAGATTCTTAGACATTACCCCTATCAACCATGGGAGCAGTAAGTCTTTTACCTTCATTACCTACAAGGAGTCCTGGGCTAGCAAGAAAGATTATTTCTTCTTTACTTTAAAGGAGATAGGGTGGTGTTTTTCATGAGAGTTCACCAACGTCCCCCAACATGCCTTGTTAAGCTCCCCTTCTATTCCAAGACTCCATGGGGCATAAACCTTATCAAGGTCTCCTGATTTGATTGGAGACTGTCATTCAAAATCTAAACTATAAGGGCCTATTTTCGATACCCTGTACAAAGATTTTAAAGATAAGCCTCAAGTGGGCAAGGATCAGTTGGCCCATCTAACTTATCCGGATGTCGAGAGTCCTTTCAATTAGACTTCTAGCCAAAAGGGTCAATGGTAGAAGCATTCAAGAGGGCATCAACGACCTAATGAGGTCTTCATGGTTTTGATTGTAGTACTTGATTCGCTCTTATTCTTGTATATGACTTCTTCTTAGGGTCATTCTGAATTTTTTTTTTGTCGTATTGTAGATATGGGTGGTTGTGCTTAGGAACACATTAAGAAGAGTAAAAGCATTGCCAATGGGCTAGTCTATGCCTAAAACATTCAAGTAGTCCATGTTGATGCTTTACACAACCCCAAGGCTGTTAGTGGTCTTCTACCATGCCCTCTTTCTAGTCATGCCCTTCGATCATGTAGCTGGAGGAGTCAATGTAGGTAGGTCCTCAACTTCATAGGAAGAAAGTTAATGGCCTAACCTCTGTCTCTAGGACAAATTCTCGAAACATAGGAGTTATGGTATGACCTCTTGTCTTGAGGATTTCCTATATTTCAATGGCATCAATTTGACATCATCTTGTGGTTGTTGCAGGTCCTTCCATGAAGTTGCTCCTACAAAAATATCAAAAGGGAGTGACCCCCCTTTGTCACCACCACAATGGCATCCGTTCAAGCGATGGTGGTCCTTCCTTTTCTTCCCTAAGTGCTTGTTAGGGTAACTCTGGAAAAGGCTCTAACCGGCAAGCCTTCATCAAGTGGCCAATCCTGAAGGCCTTCCTAACGGGGGCCTATTCTACTAAACAAGGTGGAGCCTCATTTTAAGCCAAAGCATTTATTGGCAGGGCAAAGGCAGGCCTAGAAAAATGGTCTAGTAAATAAAAACATAAACTGGACAAGGTTTTCAATTAGCAGTTGGTGGTGGGTGTGGAAGAGTCAACTGTTGGAGAATGGATCGACATCTATCATAAGGTCCTAGGGGTGCTAATGACCCTTTGGGACTACCATTGTCTGGTCCATATACCTAAGGGAGAAGGCACCCAAATGATGAACATAAGGCAGGGTTTAGGGAGCTAAACAATGCAGCAGAAATTAACCAAAACACATCCACGATCAAAGTAAAACAAGGTAAATTGGGTGTTCAGAATTTTTTGTACCTAATAAGTTGAGATCTTTCACCCAACTATTAAGCTGAATCGTAAAACATGAATAGTTGATGTGTTCAAGCTCTCTGTGGTATCCACATAAACCAATTGGATCACCATGCCTCCTCTAGGTTCCGGTATGAGTGTTCTTCTTATGCTTGTAGTGCTAACTTATGTTCTTAAAAAGAAAACAAGAGGGGAATGAGTTTGGAGTTTTGGAAGTCTTTCTGATTTCGTCCAGATAAGCCTTCCATGAAACAACATTATTCATCTTATATATAGTGATGCATAGCTCCCAAGCCAAGTTGGTTTCATAACCCTAATCCAATTAGGTATAATTTCGGGCTCAACAATGGGCTAAACTTTTGGGCTAATAATTAATATGAAATTATTATGAAACCAAAACTAAACAATTTGGCCTATACACTTAAATAATCCAATTGGCTCTAAGCGTGTGACCCTATACACTCTTATCACATTAGCAATGATCATAAATCACACTTATGATCATAAACAATAAGTGGTGTCTAACAACGCATCATTGTTACCCAAGTGACAAGATAGTCGGTGATTCAACTAAATCACTATGATCATTATTTGTATGTACTACATCCTTTTGTCTAAAGATATCAAGATTGAGCATGATACACGAAATGTGTTACTCTCATATAGCCCAATCTTTAGTCTTTTGATTCCCTAGTAGGCTAACTAAAACTGATGACATTAATATCTTTTATCAACTTATCCAATTATGGCCATGTGTTTCCTCAATCTTACTCAATAAAGGGGCCCGAAGATATCACTTTTGTTATATAGGAGGGACAAATTTCATTTTGATCATACAAATCCCTCTACATGATATATGACTTATCCAATGACCACCTTTATGTTCACTCAGTTTTGGGCAACAAATAATAGTATCAAAGTATGTGACTTAGATGTAGGGAACCTTGATGATCTCAGGTCAAAGGACTACATACACTATGATCACTATGAGAACCACTTATGACACTCATATGATGATCCATGTAGCGTTCTCTTGGCCTTCTGTCTAGTACACAAGTTCTCCAACTTGTACTCATAGGTAGACTATATATCTTATATTACTCTCCACATATGCTTGTCTTTATGGATTATTACAACCTCCATAATAATACTAGGTTAAGGAAATTTAAGAATACTATTATTCTAGGGTTATTGTTACTTTGATTATGTTTCATAGAAACAAACAACAAACACAAATATTAGAATAATGCGTCAATAAAAGATCATGACTCAACATGCAAAATATAATTATCTAATGATTAGCTTTTGGGAACAACACTAACATGTAGCAGTAGGTTTGCTCCATGTATTTTCTTCTAAAATTCTTTCTTTATTACACAAGTCATCATGTTTAACTCTTTTCTTTGTAGGAGGCTATCATGACCAAGACCATTGGTGAGATGTTCATTGCTTAGGAGGGCCAAACTAGGGGCTTTGTGATTTACATTGACAACTTGAAGTTTTTGAAAGTCAATCTAGAGAAGACTGTTCATTCAAGCTTGTAGGGGACAATGAAAGATTAAGGGACTACCCTAGAAAAGACAAAAAAGACTATCAGTGATCGGGGCACGAGTCTTCATGAGGCAGTCAAGACTATTTGGCATGCATGGGAGTGGGAGAAGGCAACCCTCTGTAAAATAGAGCTTCTTAAGGCCCAACTGGGGCCTTTTAACAATAAATTGTCTAGCATTGAATCAGGAATTCAGCTGGGCTCGATGGCTCCTAATGGTGAGGCTTGTTCAAGTAGCTTGGTACCTACCTCCTTTTCCAATCATGCTACACAAATCAATGGGGCTATCTAGGACCTACAAGGGGCATGCCTCGAGCTTTGCTGAATGGTAAATATTCATATGCATGAGCTTTTGTCGGAGAAAAGGGTTTAGAGAAATGGGCTTAGCAAGGAAGTCCTCGGGGTATTCTGTGATGGCTTCCTATCTTGTTGCTTCTAGGTTAAAAGCACTTGAACCTTGATCTTTCATTCTTAATAGCCAGTGAAGATTAATGTGAGGCCTTTGATGTCTGGCCTAAAGAAGGAAAGTTAAAGGTAGCATTCTATGAAGAGAAGGTCATAGTGGTTACTAATACCAATAAGCCACAATTGGAAGATGCATTTTAGGGCCAAAATGGTCGAGCCTCCTATAAATTCAAGGGAATTGCAATAAAAAAAAATTTCTTTAATTCTTTGTTAAGCCCTTCTTTTCATTTAATAAGTATTTCATAGTCATAGAGCGTTCGTTTCCCTATCATGCCCTACTTTGGGCTCTTTTTCTTTTATTAACTTAAACCTCCAGGCTCCTCAGATTTATGGTAAGCCTCTTTATTCTTTTGGATAAGCTAAACAATGCTTCCTAGGGTAGTCACTCCGAGGGCCACGAGCATTTTTTGTAGCATCTCGGCTCTTTGAGCCTTAATCATTGGTGTTATTTTTGGCATCATATTTCATTGTTTAGGCTAATTTACACATACGACCTTATTTTGAGCCTTAATCTTATCTTTTTGGACTTCATGGTCAGATGTTTTGATTTTATCCTTATTTTGGCATTTAGGGGTTGAAAGACATCAAAATGATAAGAAAAAGGTAGGCATCATTAGATTCCTAAAAATATTACTAAACAATGCCTTTATTGATCATATTTTAGTTGAGCAAAGTAGGAACACAATTCATCTGAGTGATAGTTCTAGGTATCATTTTAGCATATGCATGCATTAGCTTGTAGGCTCCTGCCATATATTTGTTTTTCACATGGTGTGGCCCATGCCAATTAGACCTCAATGCCCTATGTCCTAGATTTCTTCCCATCGTTCCCACCATGATGAGGACCATTCCTCCCACTTGAATATATTTCTTCTTGGCCCTCACATTAGGGGCTAGAGCTACTTGTTGTTTGATGGCTCTTATTCTAACTCGGGCATCTTCACTGAGCTCCTTAAGTAGGTTTAACTTGGCTTTCAAGCTGTTGTTATTAGGTTTGCCATCAAACATCTGGACTCACAGGGTAGGTTTTGTGACCTCCACTGGTACGAGTGCCTCTATTTTATAGACCATGGTGAAGAGACCTTCCCTTTTTAGCCTTCTAGGGGTCATTTGTTAGTCTTGGAGAATGCATTGTCATTCTCTGCCTATCTCCTTTTGGAATCATCTAGCCTATTCTTTAACCCATCTTGTATAGTGTGATTAGTTACCTTAACTTGTCTGTTTGATTGTGGATGGGCCAATGGTGCAAAATAAAGGTGGATGCCCTTATTTTTTCCAAACTTGTGGAACTAGTGGTTATCAAATTACTTCCATTGTTTGTGATGATAACTGATGGACACTTAAAGGGACAAATAAAGTTCTTCTAAAAAAATTTTATAATCTAAAGAGCCATAATGGTTACTAAGGGCTCTATCTCCACCAACTTGGTGAAGTAATCAATGGCGACAATGTAAAACTTCACCTGTCTAGGTGCTGTGTGAAGTGCTCTAATCAAGTGAAGATGACACATGGTGAAGTGCCAACTATTTGGTGGACAGAGCCTATATAACCATTGGATTTGGGAATTAAGCTAGCAAGTGTGACATCACTGTACAAGGTCTCGAGCATCTTTTAGAATAGTCTACCAAAAACATCCCTACCTCAGTGTCTTTATGGGCTAGGGAATCTGCCCCAATATGGGCTCCATAATCTCCATGGTGGATCTCTCTAAGGACCTCTTCACTTTCTTAGGTGGTCAAGCATTTCCATAGGGGTGAGGCGAACCCTCTTCTGTAAAGATATTTACCAAAAACAATGAATTGTCTTAAACAAATCCTGACCTTTTTTTAATCCTTGAGCATCCCGCCCAGGATCTTAATTTCAAAATAGGTCTATATTGGTTTCCTCAGGCCTCTATTATTGAGGGCCTAATGTTTCAAGCAATAAATCAAGGGCTCCACTAGTTCCTCTATCACAGCCTTGTTCTGGCCTTTAGACAAAATGTCTGCCTTAGTATTCTTAGCCTTTTGAATCTTTTGGAACTAGAGATGGTTAAATGTCGTGATCAAATTTTTAAACACGTTCAAGTGCTTACGGAGGTTAGGGTTCTTCACTATCATTGTTCCATTAGATTAGATAACAACTAGCTTAGAATCATTGTGGTTCAAGAGGTGCTGCATCCCTGCTTGACCAGCTATCCTTAATCCAACTGGCGAGGTCTTATACTCATCCATATTATTAGTAATGCAGGAATCAGAACCTTGTCCTTAATGTTGCTTTAATGCCTATAGGCCCCTGTAGTACAACCTTCACCTCATGGTGGTCAAGGCCAAAAACCTCATTAATGTACTTTTTCCAAGGAGTAGTGTCGACTTGAAACTTGTCTTTCAAGCCTTCTTTTACCAACTCATTTCTACCACAAAGTCTACCAAGGCCTAGGCCTTAATGGCTCTTATGGGCTTGTATTGGATATAAAAATCACCTACCTCAATGTAACATTCGGAAAATTTTTAGAATTGGATTGATTATTAGGCCATGTCATTAAAAAGAAGCTCAGCTCAAATGACGATTTTGATGGGTCTGAAAATACAGTTCTAACTTTTTGGATACCATGACGAGTGTGAAGACTGCCTTTTGTAGAATAAGGTATCTTGACTCAACCCCTCGAAGAGTCTAATTAATGCAATAAACAGGCCATTACACTAAGCCATGTTCTTTAACTATCATAGCACTAATCGAGCCTTCGATTATTGCCAAGTATAAAATTAATGGTTCATCAGGTCGAGGTTGCCTTAGCGTTGGGAACCATTTGTGGGTACTTTTTGATTTGCCTAAAAGTCATCCTACAATCTGCCATCCACTCAAATTCCATGCCCTTTTTTAGGATTTGAAAGAAAGGGTGGCATTGGTCCTAAAACCTAGACACAAATGGTCTAAGGGCGGACATTCTCCTAGTCAACTTTTGGATGTCCTTTTTGTTTTGGAGGTCAAACATCATCAAAATGGCATTGATCTTGTCAAGATTGGGGTTGATCCTCCTTTTCGAGACCATATGCCTCAGAAATTTTCCTACCCTGACCCTAAAGGTGCATTTCTGAACATTTGATCGAATGTTGAACTGCCTTATTCTTTGAAAGGTTTTGTGGATATTGTCAATATGGCAATCCAATGCTCTACCCTTGACGATCTTGTCATCTATGTATACCTCCATTTTATGCTCCAGCTATTCTACAAAGACTTTGTTCATCAGACGCTGGTTAAGTTACACCTGTATTCTTTAGGCAAAGGGCATCCATTGATAGTAGCAAACTGCTTCTCTATTGGTGAAGACGATTTTTCATCATGTTCAAGGTCTAGTGTATTCTAGTGGTAACCACTAAAAGCATCAATAAATAAGAGGATTTTGAATTTGGTAGTTGCGTTGACTAGCTAGTCAATGGTTGGTAATAGATAGGGTTCTTTTTGGACAAACGTCATCTAGATTTGTTTAATATACGGACATGTGCCAATCCTCATTCTCTTTCTTGAGAAAAAACTATGTTGGCTAAGCATTTAAAGTATCATACTTCCCGAACAATTCCTGCCTCCATTAGCCTTTCAACCTCCTACCTATAAAATCTTTTCTTTCCAGAGCCATATTTCGTTTGTTTTGTTAAACTGATCAAGCAGGTTCAACTTGTAGTTTATGGGTGATGACTTCGGGATCTATCCCTTACGTATCAGTCAAATACCTTGCTAGTATTTATATACTAGTACGTAAAATTTAATAAATGAATTTTTTACCTTAGCAGGGAGACCTTTTCCAATTTTCAAAGTCTTTCCTGGTGTTATATTTACCTCATTGGAATCTTTTGACAAATGAGTCCCTAGCTCATCTTAACAGATTTGACCTTCTCCTTGTTCTTCTTCTTATTCTTTTTCTTCTTCTTCCAATCAGCATGATCTTCCCATTAAACCTTTTGGGGGCCCCGTTAGCTAGCAACATAACTCCATCATGTAGATACCTAGCTTGCATAGATATTAACATCCCCTATTAGGGTGGTAAAGACCATTGTTTTCTATTTAATATCTACATGTATATGGAATTTCACTTGTGTTGGTTTCCCAATAATGGTATTGTATGGAAAAGGCACATCCAGGACCAGAAACTCTATGATGTAAGAGTGACAAATGACTTTTCCATCCTCCCCAATGCCCATTGCCATGAGCAAGACTCTAACTATTCCAAGTGTTCAACCCATCCTACTCTATAAGTAGGCCCATAAACTGGGCTCAAGGAAATTATCCGAATTCTTATCTTGTTAAATAAATTGGTAAAGAGGAGATTGGAATTGGTCCCCTTGTCAAGTACACACAATTGATGTCAAAGTTGTTGATTTTTTATGTATTGATAATAGGTTCCACAAGTGGGACCAAGATACAAGAACCATTTGGCCTCGTTAGGATGTTGCTTGTACCAGACTTCTATAGTTAAGCAATCTTGCACTCTTGTCGCTTTTATGTTAAGGAGGGTTCTCCATTTTTTATCATATGAACGACCCCTATGGGTGGCCCTGAGTTCCTATGATTATCCTTTACAGGAAGACAAGCTTTGTCCTATCAATGACTTTGTCTTATCAATGACTTTGTCCTTGTCATTGTCATCATCACCCATTCTATGGGACATTCTTCTTGCTTCTGGCAGGGAGAATATGCTCTAGCCATATACGAACGTAGTTTGTAGGCCTAAATCATCTTTTTTATAAGTCATTTTAACTACCAGCAATCCTTAAGCTTCTCCACATACATGTATTTGGTTGCTCAATTGAGGAATTACTTGATGTTCTTAATGGAAGTCTCATGTAGATCCCAAGTTAACTTGGCAAATTTCAACAAACCTTTGGTAGTAGCAATTAAATGTATCACAGGCAATAGATCCAGTACTTGAACAGCTTCAGCGTTGAACTTTCTCACAAAGTCCATCAAGGACTCATCTTTATGCCTTATCTTTAATTGCTTGGGGATTGTCTTGGAAGTTGGCCTACTCCCTAAAAAATTTCTAAGAAAAGCTTAAGAGAGGTCCTTGAAGGATTGGAAATGATGGCCTCTGTTGGTTCTAAACCATGAAGTAGTAGCCCCTGTTAATTTGGAGTTAAAGGCTTGGAACATGACTACATCGAATGCCCCTTTTAACCTCACGAAGGTGGTGTTGTACGTGGTTTTCCAGGTCTGTGAGGCCATCATTTGGGTCTACCTTTAGTATGTTGAAGCCATTCGGTGCCAGGGCAATAATGATCTCTTTCGTGAACGACGAGAGCCACATATAGTCTATTTCTATAATTGAGCCAAGGTTCCCCAACGATAGCTTGGGCGCCCTTATGGAAGATCCTTATTAGGAGTCCTAGCTTGAGATCTTAGCAGTTGATCGCAAGGTAGAGCCCGTCCTGCATTCTCTAGCATAAGCTGGCTTTCATCAGCCTCCTCTAGTGCCCTAGGAGGGCTATTCAAATATGCTATTAGATGATGGCCTTCAGCTGCTTGCAAAGGGCATGTTGGATAGCCTAAAATTGATTGTCATCTAGCACAATAGGTCCTTTACCTTTCCTAGGGTTGTAAGGTGGAAATAGGGCATCCTCACTAGCAAAGAGGTAGGACTCGTATTTTAGCGGTTTCTAGGCACCCTAAAAGATTATGAGGGTCCTGTTAGTATTGTGCCTAAAAGCCAATCATGAGATGATTGTATTTTTTCATATTGAGCCATGATATTTTATTAAGGCATTAATCCAGCAACTATGTTTGTTGTTTTGTTTCTGCGTAACTTAATAAACATAATTGTAACCCTAGAATAATGATATTCTCAAATGTCATTGGTCTAGTATTATTGTGGAGCAGGTTATAATAATACATAACGACTAGCATATATGGAGACTAATATGAGATATGTAGTCTACATATGGGCACAAGTTGGAGAACTTGTGCTGGACCGACCCACCATGAGAACGCTATGCGGATCGTTATATGAGTGTCATAAGTGATTCTCATAGTGATCATGGTATATTTAGTCCTTTGACCTAAGGTCATTAAGGTTCCCTACATGTGAGTCATATACTTTGATGCTTTCCTTTGTTGCTTGTAACTGGCTGAACTTGAAGGAGATCATTGGGTATGTCACATATCATGTGGAGGGATTTGTATGATCAAGATAGGATTTGTCCCTCATATGTAACAGGAGTGATATCTTTGGGCCCCTTGATAGAGTGATACTTAGAAAATGCATGGCCATGCTCGGATGAGTTGATATGCGATATCAATGTCATCAGTTTAAGTTAGCCTATTCGTTAATCAAGAAACCAAAGATTGGGTTATATGAGAGTGACACATTCCATGTCTCATGCTTAGTCTTGATATCTTGGACAAAGGGACAAGGGCATATATGGGTAATGATCATAAAGCTTTAGTCAAATCACCGACAATCTTGTCACTTGGGAAGCAATGATGTGTTGCTACACACCACTCATTGCTTATGATCATAAATCTGATTTATGATCATTGGCAATGTGGTAAGAGTTTATTGGGTCACACACATAGAGCTATTTGGATTATTAGAGTGCATGGGCTAATTATTTGGGTTATGGTTTTATGATAATTTCGTGTTAATAATTGGCCTAAAAGTTGAGCCATTATTAAACCTGAAATTAAAGCCTAATTGGATTAGGGCTTTGAAACCTATTAGGCCTGGAAGTTAAGTCTCACTATAAATACAACTTTAATGAGAAATTTGCAGCTTTGCCCTAGCCTCCCAAAAGGACAGCCGCACTCTTTTCTTGCTATTCCTTGGAGGACGCAAGCTAGCACAGCAAGCATAAGAGAAACGCATCTGCCGAGACGTGGTGAAAGCATGGTGATCCCAAGAGGCTTATGTGGATACAATAGGAAGCTTAAACACGTTAACTGTTCACGTTTTGTGATTCAACTCAACAGTTGGGTGAGAGATCTCAACCGAAATTAGGTATGAAAATTTTCAACACCTGATTTACCCTATTTCACTTGGATCCTGGATGGTTTCGATTAAATTTTGCTGTGCTTGTTTGGCTCCCGAAACCCTACAAGTCCTTCCTATGTTGGCTTTCATGCTCACTTTTCAGGATGATCTTGGTCCATTTGTGATCTCCTCATATTCACCATTATCATTCTCACAGATGATGCCAAATTGATAGCCAAAGTGATATCAATCTAACTAGATGGACTAACCTTATAGCTTGAAAAGGGTAAACCGGAGATCTTGGGAAACCATCCAACAATTAAGTTAGCCTCTTGAAAGTAAAATGAAGCTATAGTGAAGAGAATTTTGATGGTTTTACATTGCTCGGGATTGAGAATAAGGTTCCACTTGTATAGTGGTGGAGGAGATCGATTCATGGAAAGATCACATAGATCATGGATATCCCATAATGGAGGGATTTGATTGCCAGGTTAACATCTTCCTTCCCTATAGAGTTCATCATGGGTCCTTTGAGCCCTTTGGAGTGGGTTTCTTCATGTGTACAGATAAGGCTTTCTGTGGGCTTGCTGTAGGGCCCATATGGTAGCACATGCAATTTGGCATATCAAGTCGTAAAGAAGATTTTAGGCTCAACCTTAGCTCGAAAGAAGAACAGAAGAGAGTCCTTTGAGAGCTTGAATGCTGCAGGTCCTAATAAGCACCACAAATGGGTGTCTTAGCCTTCTGAAGACACTTACACCTCTTTTGTTATGTTTTGGACACCTAGCATCGTCAATCTCTTTATTGGTATATTAAGCATCATTAGATCATTAGAAGCTAATTAAGCTTAATTTTTAGGACCATTATCTTGCTTAACGCCGTAGCATCCGTACTTGTCCAAATACGGGCCGGCCTTAGTCTTCGGTTTTACACCTTTTGTTCAATTAGCTCCTTTCTCGTACATCCAATTGACTTTCCAAGTCCCAAATTACGGATTGCATCGTTTTAGCTGTCTTCATAGAGTTCATTTACGCTGGAGCTCTAAACATTGAAATGTTACAATTATGCCACTCATTTTAAGGGTATTATAGTAATTTTAATTTTTCTTCAATTCTGAGACAATTAAGCTCGTCTAGAGCGTCCCATCTCAAGGTTATTTTAACTATCTATCTCGATTTGTGGAATAAAATCATCTTACAGTAACATTACCAAAACATCCTTAGTAGGGCCGTTTAATGGTAAATATGACCCAGAAGCTATAAAGCCCTCATATACGGAGACTTAACTTGCGTACTAAGTAGTAAGTAAAAATAAGCTTAAAATAAATCATAGTACGGGGCTTAGCTTGCAAACTAAGTGGTAAGTAAAGTAATCGTAATATAAATCATATTACCTGGCTCAACAAAGTAATCAACTGAAAGGGCCATCACAATTACCAAAAAAAAAAAAGTAAAAATAAACCATAACAGATAATCCTGGCTAGATTCAGCTGAGAGATCCGTCGTGTCCGGCCAAATGAAGCAGCTAGGATTTTTGCTTTCTTTCTTGGGGAGCGGGGCGACGCTTTCTTTGGTGTGTGGCTAGAAAGGGAGGAACTTACGTACATGTTTTTGGAAAAAAAGAAAATGTATAACAAGCCTATGTTTCTCATAAGGTTTTTAAAGTTTAATTTATAGCATATACTCCCTCGTCCAAAATCTTTGCACTATTACCATGTTATCCTTTAAACTATCATTTAAATATATATTTTTTTAATTATGTACAAAACATTGAAGGCAAAATGGAAACACTATACAGACTTTTTTCCCTTTTTTCATCTCCATGCAAAAGTTAAGGTGGCGTTTAGTTGTAGAAAATTTTCCTATTTCTCTTTTTCAAATTTTCTTTGATGAAAGTTTGAGTGTATGACATGTTTTAAGGATATGGAAAACTCTGTTTTCTAAGCTTTGGAAAATTCATGTGTTAAAATGAAAAACATCTAAAACAAAGTTTTCTATTTTATAACATGAGTTTTCTAAAATTTAGAAAACAAGGTTTTCTACATTATTAAAACTACTTATGCACTCAAACTTCTATCAAAGAAAATTTAGAAAAGAAAAATAAGAAAAATTTTCACATCCAAACACCACCTAAATGTTTCAACAGATTTGAGATAGATAGAGTAATTAATAAATGTTTTACTGAAAAACACCACAAACTATTGTAAATTTTTTTTATTTTTTCCTTAATAAATTTTATATAAAAGAATTACCCTAAAGTTTCTCTCATTAATGGATTAGTTTAGCTTAATTTTATTTCTTGAAATAAAAGGAATAGTTTCATCTCATTTAGTATCGCCTGGTTTATTGATATTTTTAGAGAACTATTATTCCATGATTTAAGATTGGTATATTCTTAAATTTATTAATATTTAATTATTTTCATGAACTGAAAAGTACCAACGAAAATAAAAACAATTTTCTTTCCCAAACATTTGAAAAAACATCCTATTGTTCTTTCATAGTATGCAATTGTCAATTCTTTTTTTCGTGTAATGGAAATTGTAAATTTATTATTCTTTTTAATTTGTACATTTATTTCATGCTCTTCAGCATTCAGAGATGAATTAGTTTGAATATCTGACATTGCTATGGGATCAAGAAAGTGAAAGTGGAGAACATATCATTAATTAAGTTACTTATGGAGAAGAAATATGAAAAGTAATAAGGAAAAAAAATATGAGAACAATAGTCTAGTTTGTCTAAAGTGGTTCCCAAAAATTAGTAATTCATGAAATAACATGCTATGTGAACTAAATAGGATTGCTAAGTGTGCAATTAGACAAACAATATAGCAGTTTTGGGAATATCGTCAGTATTATTTTCCATCAATATGTCAACCACCAAATACATGTCAATGAAAAAAAACACATCACTTACAATATTAGATTTGTTTAAAATATAAAAATAATAACATGATAAATACTTTTAACCTTGGAAAAAGATCTTCTTTGAGATCAATGTTGTCAAAAATTATATAGGAATGTAGATTAATAATTTTTAAATTAAAACAAACATCTCTATGTTGAACTATTTTTTTTCTAGCATCCATTTCCACCATAAAGTAATATTATTTTCTAGGAAAAAACACTTAACTTAGGCTCTAAATATGTTTATGGGAAAGCTAAAAATAAAACAACCACAACAATAATAATATTAATGCATTAGACTTTAATATAATAATATTAGACATTTCAAGATTTTTAAAAAATAATTACAGTTTAGTACATGCTTAATTAATATGTCTATCTTCCATTAGATTTTTAAAATAAAATTTAGTTATTGGAAAAGTAACTGATTGTGCAACCTGTTACCATATTTGGCAGGTGTAAGATTCAATTGTATGGGGAACACACTGTGCTATTAATAAATTTATAGTTAAATAGGCCCAAATTAGTTGTTAACATGTTTTGTTGAAATGTTTTATGAATATATATTTGTTAATACATATTGGGTTGAGCCTAATTGGATTACCTGATAGGCTTATAGAGCTCAAGTTTAAGATTTTATTATTTTTTGGTATATACATATGAAATAAAAAGTAGTTAATTGAGTGGGCCAAAATTGTCAAACATAATATATTGGCCCTAAGTTATATAACCATTCTCTTTTAGATCATCGTTCCCGCTCTAATTTTTACAACCTTTTTACACAAATTTTAAAAGCAATGTTTTCCTACTCTTGCTTCCACTTGCAACTTCTGCTTTTGGGACATCTTGTATAACTTAGATTGGTCTCAAATGGGCAACCAACTAATTTCTTGGGTCCAATTGCCATATATAATGTATTGGGCCCTAAGTTATATAACTATTTTCTTTTAGGTTGCCGCTCCCATTCTCAATGCCACTCTCAATTACCACTTTTGCTCTCATTTTTACAACATTTTCACTTGTTTAAATTTTAAAAGTGACATTTTCCTACTCTAGCTCTAACTCTTGCTTTTGAGATGCTTTGTGTAACTTATATTGGGCCAAAATGGGTAACTAATTAATTTGTTGGGCTTGAATGTCAAACATAATGCACTAGGTCATAAGTTACACAATTCTTCTCTTTTGGGTTGTTGCTCACGCTCTCATTTTTATAACCTTTTTAGTTAAATATTAAAATTAATTATTTTCTGCCCTCACTCCCGCTTGAGCTCCAACTCTTTGCTTTTGGAATGCTTGTGTAACTGAGATAGGGCCCAAATGGGTAGCCAATTTTTTTGTTGGCTCCAATTGTCAAATATATTGCATTGAGCCTAAGTTACATAACCATTCTTTTTTGGGGCGACACTCCCATTCTCGCTCTCAACTACCATTCCTGCTTTCATTTTTACAAATTTTTTACTTAAATTTTAAAAGTGAAGCTTTCCTATTCTCACTCTTGCTCCCGTTCCCCATTACTACTTTCAGGATGCTTTTGTGTAACTTATATTGGTTCTAAATGTGTAACCAATTAATTTGTTAGGCCTTATTGTCAAACATAATGCATTGGGCTATAAGTTACATAATTGTTCGCTTTTAGGTCACCGCATCCACTTTCAATTGTTCGTTCACACTCTCATCTTTGCAACCTTTTTACTTATGTTTTAAAAGTGACCTTTCCTACTTTGGCTTCCACTCCATTCTTCTACTTGCAGGGTGCTTTGTGTGACTTAGATTAGGCCAAAATGGGTAACAAATTAATTTGTTGTGCTTAATTTTCAAACACAATGCACATAATCCATCTCTTTTAGGTCACTGCTTTCTCTCCCGTTCTTGTGCTCCTATTTCCACTTTCAATTGTCACTCATGCTCTTATTTTTACAACTATTTTACTTACATTTTAAAAGTGACACTTTCCTACTCTCACTCCTATTTCTATTTTTTGGACGCTTTGTGTAACTTAGATTTGTCCCAAATAAGTAACCAATTAATTTTTTAAAATAAATCAAAATATTTTGCATTTTTCCTTTCATCAAGTTTTTTTTTTGTTCTTTCATTTTTAAACTTAACAGTTTACATACATACATACATACATACATACACACATATATACATACACATACACATACACACACATATATATGTATCTTTAAGGATAGGAATTAGTTCGTAATTAACTGCATTTCGATTCTTTTAAAGTAATATTAAAATGAAGAGAATATTGAAAATGTTGGGATGGATGAAATGGTTTTGAAAGTGATGGGTAAAAAGAAGTTTAGGTAACTGTTGGCGCAAATAGTTTTTATAGATAAAGATGATTTACTTACATAGAGGTTAGCCTAGATTGTGGAGCATTTAGTCAGTGGAATGACATTTTAAATTGTAGCATTTCAATCCCAAAGTATTTAAGAACAATGGACAATTACATGGAAGAGTATTATTGACCAGCATTAAAAATTGAGTCCTGCTATGAAAATTACAAAAAACTATAGGAACTGTCGGCAGTAAACCTCAAAGGTTCAATACTAAAACTAGAATTACCTATATACTCAGCCTATAAATTTTGTGAGATGCTTTTAGAATATATTTGGTTTGCCTAAAAAACATGCCTCTCTCTCCTTTATCTGAACGAACCTCTACATCTTTGTCGTCTAAATCATCTCTCTATCTATTGCCATCAAGATTCACTTCCATTTGTACTAATTCCAATAATTTCCTTCTTTGTTTCACACTATTTGTTAGCAACTTTTACCTGTTTTTTAATGTGCTGAGTTAGTTCAACACAGATCTTTTAAGATCTGGCCTTAAGTGTTCCGGATTTTTCTTTTCAAGTTTTCTATTATTTTTTTACATTTGTAGGTTTTTTTACACAACATCTTTCCATATTTGGGCTTACAAGTTATTCATTTTTCTTATTTTTTTAACCACTTATGTTATTTTTAAGAAAATTACAAGTATGATTAAGGTTGATCTTTCTAACTATGGCCTTACGGGTTTTTCATTTACCTTTTTTTTTCTAAGTTAAAAATTTACCTTAAAATTTGCAAGTGTGTTTATGGACTAATTGAATTAACTTAGATCTGTGATTTTTTAAGTTAATTGTTAAGTTTAGATTGTATTTCTCAGCCTATGTTTATTCAGTTTCTTTTATTTGTTGATGTTTTTCTACTAACCAAGATCAGATGGTATGTTCATAGTTCACAACAAACCTTTTCCACTACACTCAGAAACAATGTGGATATGTCAAATCTCTAAACTAAAAAATAAGTGAACTCATAGACAAGTGCACCTATCATCAAAGTATAGCCAAGGCAAGTACCTAGATCAATTTTCTTAAGGAACGGAGGTTGTATACTTTACAACACTTCTCTTCATTATCTAACTGGCAATTAAAAGAGTTTGTTTAACTAACTACCTTAAATTAAATAAATTAAACTAATTTCGTAAAATAAACTACTAGCTAATGAATGGCAACAGAAAAATAATTAAGACAATCAATAGTATGGAACTTCATACCTAGAATTTAATCACCCAAGAAATTCCTTTGTACAACTTTTACTTTGGTTTAATAGGATTATGATTAAGTTGGACCATAGAATATTACCTAATGTAGATTAGGTCTTTATTATTTCCCATTACACTAACCCTATTCTTAAGTCACAAATGGAATCCCTAGGCTTACCACACTTCTTAAGAACACATTACAAGTACTACAACCCACTACTAGGTTTTAACTTAGTTAGGAGATATTATATCGCACCTATTACTCATGGTTACGATAATATCTCATTTATCCAATGGTGATCCACAACAAACACATCGGATACTACCTGATGCATATTCATCATCCCATATTGAATTAATAGGCTATGTAGTGTTAATCAATATAACCAAGAACATTAGATAATTTTCAAGAAAAACACATAATCATGTTAAATCCATAAAGCAACCAAAGTCACAAAATGTTCCTAAGGTTCATCTACTCTCAGCATGAGTAGGAAAAGACTAGCTCATAGTGTCAGAAAATAAATGCAACAGAATCAAAAGAAAACTAGGAAAAGAATTATCCATGGTTGAATCTCTTCTTCTCCAAGAAATCTTTTATCCAACACTCATATAAAATGGTGTTGAATATCAAAACTACCACCGGCGGCCTTCCTCCATGAAAAACTCTTTTTTTTTCTATGTATTATTCACCTCTTCTTCTTTTCTCTTTTTTTTTTTTTGAAATAACCCAAGAAACTCTAAAAATATGACAAGCACAGTCCGGTACATGGCCATGTTCATGGCTGTGTAACACTTCTAGAACTTAAAATCTCAACAAATTAAACATGCTTTAGAACATGGGCATGTAAGTTAGACACGAGCATGTTGTAAGGCATCTAAGACACTACATGAAAGTGTAGCATGGCGTGTCTACTCCAAAACTTCGCCAAAACCTATAATTCAGCTTAAAAACTTTGTAGAAATCCTTCCTAGCTCAAATGAACCCGAAATATATCCTACAAATGAAATATGAATGATTTAAACACCATATCCTGGCTTAATCATATCAAAAGACAAGCGAATACAAAGGAAAAACATATATAAAACATGACTAAATATGAGCACATCATATTTTTGCCCCACACTTGAAATTTTTCTTGTCCTCTAGAAAAAATCAAGAGAAAAATCTTGAGATTAAAAATCTTAAAACCCTTGAAATATTGGATGAATTCCTTGAGCATAGAGGAAGAAAAAGGATTGAGACTTTAAAGGTCTTGAGAAATTAACAAGATTACCAAGTATGCAACACCTTTAATTTAACACTTTTGAATGGAGACAATTCATTCTCAAGCTAGCAACCCATATCTCTTGAAACCGAAAAGGTAACATTAAATTTTTATGCAAAGTAAAAAGCATAAACCACATTAAGCCAAAGCTCACAATGCATAACCTTACAAACCACAAACCATCGATTAGGCAATTAATTAACTTTTTCAATTTCTTTCTTCTTTTTTTTTTTTTTAATTCTTGTCATGTGCTGAAAACTTTAGTAGCAAGTGTACACTACAAAAGCTCTATCTATATCGCTCAACGCAATCCAAGATGGTCTTTGATCATACTTATGCTCTTATCATCTTTTTGAGTTGTGAACGACTGTTACCTTAAAAGAAGATCGCAACCGACTTCAATAACAAAAATAGCAGAGTAGCATAATTCTATCTTTACTTTACTTTACTTTATCAAGAAATAAACTATAAATTCATTAATCAAACTTACTATAAACCATCATAGAAACTCAAAACTTAGCATGCTTTGAATAATATACTAAACACAAAAACTTGATGCAAAAATAGCTTATCAATACCATCTACCATTAGCTTGCTAACGAACCGCAAAACTATTTGAAAAATAGGCTAAGCACAAAAGTGAAAGATTAGGAATCACTTACTTGGTGTTCAAGTTAAGAACACAATACATTAAATTAACAAATTCTATCTAATAAGCACATGCTCAATAAAATGATTCAAAACAAAATAAGATAAAAAAATTAAAATTTTTTAAAATTCTCAAAAATATTATTAAAAAGATATAAACAAGCAAAAAAAAAAAAAATAAGGGCCAAAGATAAAACACACTCCCCCACACTTAAATTGTACATTGCCTTCAATGTACGAGCGTGGAAAACAAAGTGCAAAATAAGGAGTGATAAAATCTAATACTACCATGGAAAATAGAAATCAATTGCTTGTCTCACAAGTTAGCATTCTAAAATGTTCCAAAAAGAGGTTGGATTTGGGGCTTCCAATTGAAAATTTGAAGGCTTCCAAAGAAAAAAAAATGTCAATCACAAAATATAGGAAAAAAAATATAACAACTAAAGTGAAATAACAAAAAATATAAAAGGAGCAATTGATGCTCCAATAACAAAGTCAAACAGATCTACAAAAACAACATGAAACTATCAAGCAAGAATAATAGCAATATCCATAAAAAAAAACATGCTACTAAAAAGTAAATGAATATCTTAGAGCAATGGATCAACATCCCCAAGAGGTGAAGGATCGGCAGAAGTGCTTGGAGCTGTCATCATCGATATGGGTGCAACGGGATGCTCAGTAACCCCAGCCTTAGTACCATGCTCCATAACCATGGGATAGCTCTAGTCCCTCCAGCCTCTTTGGCAGCAGTAATAGTAGTCTCGACTATTCTCCGCTCAACTCTTTCCTTGATGATAACACCATTAGGCTCTACTCTCTTGGATATCGCATCCTCAGCTCTCTCATTCCGTAGCCCATCAATCATGACCACATCTATCACCTTAGCAGCTTGCTGAGTCTCATCGACACCATCATCTCCATCCATATTTGAAGTAAAAATGAAGTAGTCGATTAAGTCATCATCATGCTGGGAAGCCTAGTGAGCATGACCCGAGGTACCATCATCATTGGGTTGGGGGAAGTATAAGCTTATTGTCTTTTCAAACTTCAGGGCCCTTACATCAATAGCAGAAAGGCAGGAACTAACAATTAGCATATGATCCATCATAAACTCGAGACAATCCAGTATAAGCTGTTGCCTCTCAAAGTATTTGATAAAGTGGTTAGTCGAGCACTAGTAGATGTTGGGGCAGCCTAGGCCTCAGTAGCAGCTATCTCATCCCCTGGAATCTCCTTTTGTGTCCTTAGTAGAAACCTCGTCAAGCTATCAGGAAGCTTGGTCTTTTTCTGCATCCTCATAGCCTTGAATGCGTTTATGTTGGCCTATCCTGGGGTTGCCACCTCAATAAGCAATCTCTTTAGTGGCAAAGTCTTGAGATTCCTGGCCAACCTCATCACTTACGGTCCTACACATATCGCCTCAGTCCTCGTATGGCATGCAGTGTTTGACACCCACCAAGTAAAACAAACTCCTAAGTGATAGGGCACTTGGCAAATGATGCAGAAAAGGTAAAAGATGTCCATCTTTGTCACTATTCCCATACTCTCCCTCCTACTAGCAATAGAGTGGTTGATCAAATAATGTACATACCGGGCTACTGGTGATCTCAACTTAGATGCCATATATGTCATGGGTTGGTGAACAGCTATATTCATAGCAATCTTGTGCCAAACTCTTGTGGAGCAGGGATGGCAATGCCAAACTCACAAATCAAGCCTCAATGCTTGTTAGAACTAATGGACTCATGGGTGTAGAAACCAAGGTGCTAGCCTAGCTCATTTAACCTCATCTAAAAGTCTTGCTTTGTTAACCGAAGCTTTACCACTTTTAGCCAGTTCCTGCTATTGTTAGTCACATCAAAGTCGAGCATGCCCAAAAACTAGAGGCTCTGCTCATTGTATGCAGGCTTTGGGTAGTCGAACATCGACAACCATCTGTCAAAATCCACGAGCACTCAGACCTCCTCGACCAAACCCAGCTGTGCTAAGGTCTCTCGGTTAATAACCTTGTTGGCCTTGAGCTTCTTTACTATCAGGATGTCATATGTCTCCCACTATGAATCCTCTTTAAAGTCAAGAAGAGGATTTAACTTTTTCAACCTCTTTGATCGCCTTTTGGTGTGAATAGGTAGCTTCTCCTGATGCTTAGCCATTGTAAAAAATGCAGAAGATTTTTCCCAGTGCAATAATAATCTCAAACACAATATATCCAACAATAAATCCAAGAATAAGAGCTCTATCCAACAATCAATAAAATTCCTTCATATAAAACAATTTGACTTTAATTGTAGGTATTAAGGTGATTAGGCTTAACAACCTAAGCTAAAAGCATGACAAATATGAGAATTCAAACAAAATAACCCACAACTATGCTCTTTCTTGGCACGCAAGAAACTTGTCCACTAACAATAAAAAGACTACCAATTCCTAGAAATCATAAAATTTCAACGCAAATAAGATAACAAAGTCATTTTGAAAAAATCTGCAGATCATATAATCATCCATTCAAGTCATAAAACTCATAAAATCATCATACAAAGCAATAAAACTATCAAGCATGCAATTCTAACCCTTCCTCTTCCAAACACAATATCCACAAATTTCAAACCTCACAAAACACACTAACAACTTGAAACTAACATGAATAGGCCTGGAAAATTAATCAACTAACTCATACGAAACCTCTTATAGCAAGAAATCAAGCAAAACTTTCATAAACTTCAAATAAACTTTGAGAAAGAGTTATCTAAAGAAAGAGAAAATCAAAGATGTGGGGATAAAAGAAAAGAATTTGGACAAGGAATGAAGTCCTTTAATGATGGAAAACCCTAACTAGGATGCAAGAAAGCTAAGGTTTGAGTTTAGGGGCATAAGGAAGAAGTTTAAGTGAGTTTCATGTGAATTAAGAAACAAAATTCATGATCGGGTATATATGTGTGTGTGTGTGAAACATGGTTAGTAAAACAGTTATATAAGATACTGTGTTACTTAAAACTTCCCTAACACCCTGTTGAACTCGAGCATGACACAAGTCGTGTATCTGGTCTAAACCCTAAAAATTTTAAGTCACAATGTTGAAACACAAGACAAAACACGAGCATGTAAGTGACTGTGTATAGTTAACATGACTTCAAACATAGCTGTGTAATGGACCGTGTTTGAAGTCTGAAGCCCAAACATTTTTGAAAATAAAAAAGCAACATGGATAGCAACATGGGCATGGTTGTGAAACCGTGTTAGTGAAACATGATGAACTACACAATTGTGTGTGGGACCATATATGTGCTATGGAACAAAAAATTCTTAAGTTCAGACATAAAACATGGTCTCAAACATGGTGGTATATAAGACTATGTAACATAAACATGTTTTAAAACATGGAGATGTACATGCATGTGTTTAACATCTAAAATTTTAAAATTTTGAAAACATGGTTAAGAACATGGTTGTGTATGAAACCATGTAAAATAAACATGCTTAAATACACTTTTGTAACATAAACCATGTTTGGCTTCTGAAGATCACATGAAAATTCTTTGTGAAAAATCATTTTAATAAAACAAACATGGTTGTGTTTTAAACTATGCTAGTGAACATGACCAAAACATAAGAGTGTATAAGAACATGTTGAACTTTGGGACTTTGAAAAATTTGCAAACTTACCTAGAATGAACTTAGCTAATTTTCTCCTACTTTGAGCATAGAATTTTTCCCAAAATACTATAGATTTCTGTATCGACAATGCAAATCATAAGATCATAAGACCATCAAAATCCAGCTACCCACTAAAAATAAAATCAAATAAATAAAAAAAATAGCTAACCAAAAAATTTGACACTTGGGTTACCTCCCAAGAAGCAATTGGTTTAGCATCATTGACATAACATTTTCCTTGATCACTCAAGGAGGGTACTTTCTTCCTTTTCAACACCTTCACATCTACATGACCATTCACTTTATGATGGAAAGCTAGATTGTAAATTCCTCTAGGATTCAGCTCGGTATTCACTGGTAAAGCTCGTTACGGCCTTTTGGAAAGCTTCTTAGTGAGTCGACCGAACTGGGTCTCTAAATTTTGAATACTTGGTCTCATACTCCATAATTCTGATTCTGATGCTTCGATCCTAGCATTAGAGTATTTCATGTACTTAGAAATCAATTCTTTCACAGTTGGCCTTCTTTCTTATTGCAGTTGAAGCTAAAAACCTAGAGGTTATTGTAAAAACTTTCCTAGTCAACTCCTTTCTTTGACTTGATAGTTATGTTTTATTAAGTATATTTACTTGAAGAACTCCAATTAGTATGTTATTAAGCAAGAAGAATAAGCTAAAAAAAGTAAAGATGAGTTCCTAAGTATGATTTAGCACCTAAGAGTCATAAGGGCAAAATGATAATTTGACCTAAGTGAGTGGCATGACTGTAATTTGATGAAATTAGGGTCATGTAAGAATTTTGGAGTAATTAAGTTAAGCCCATAATTTATTCTAGCTATTAGAACCATAATTTGAAGAAAAAGTGCAAAATTATGCACTAAGTGTTCAGATGCGTCATTTATTTCTTAAGTGGTTTAAGTGTCCCAAAAGGTTTAGTGTATAAGGCATAAAAAACATTCTTTAGGACCAGGGATGGATTTTTTCTAGTGTAAGTCTATTGGCCAAAGTGAAACAAAAGAAAGCTTAAGGGCCAAGAGACAAGAAAACAAGAAATGGACCATAGTGGAGTTGTTGGGATATTTTCAACAATAGTTGACCATCTTTCTTCATCTTTTTCTTTCCCAATTTTCATAGCGTTCTCTCTCCAATAGCTCACCTACTACAAGCTTACCAAATCCCATAAATTTTCAGCAAATTTAAAGGTCCCAAAGTGAAATCAATAAGCCTTTAACTCATTCTTGGTGCATTTGCTTCATTTTAGCTTTTTGTTGCTTGTTTTGGGCATAAGCCCTAAGGTAATCTTCTTGGCTTAGATTGAGCTAGTTCTAAGTTGATTATGTAGCTATAAATAGTCTTGATTTGAAGTTCTTGGTGCCATGTTAGGTCTGGAACTCAAGAGTAGTTGAGCTCAAGTATGCTCATGGTGCTTGTGTTTTGTTCTTGCTTTGTGGCCGAAATTTGAGGTAAGGGTTCAAGTTAATTTAACTAAAAGAAGAAATGAAGTATACATGTTGGAATGAAGTAGAAACAAGACCCATGTGAATTGGTTTTGGGGATTAAAAGATTAAGCAAGATTTGTTCAAGATAGCATATAGATGCGAAATGCTAAATTGCCCTTGGAGATGCATCACCAACATTGAGGCCACGTTACTAGTTGGGTTCTAGGAAACTAGAACATTTTTTTGCTTTGGAAATGTATCACCAATGGTGTTGCCAAGGCCCAAGCCCCTTAGGCTCAGGCTTCCCTAAGAACATCATAATCTCTCGGTTAACATCCTAAAACTATTATAAGATGTTCTGTAGCTTTGGTTGGGTCGAAAGCTCATTCATTAGTTAGGAATTATACATTATTTAAGTGGTAGCTAAGTGATGTCGTTAAAGTAAGGCTAGGTAGGGTGGCTAAGGGGGCACTAAGGGGATTGAGGTAGGTTTTGAAGTCTTCGTTGGCCTAAGTGAGAGTTTTTAGACTTTTGGGAAATGAAAAGGAAACCTAAAAGGATATCAACCAAACCTTGTAGTTTGGTAAATAAGCCATTGAGAAACCCTAAGATAAGGTCCAAGGGCTTGGTAAATTGCACAATAAATTAAGAGAAAGATGGGCAAGATTTAAGAGGAGATGATGACCTACTCTAGTACCCGTAAGTAGGACTTAAGAAAGGTAGAGGATTTAGGATATGAGGGCTAGTGTCTCATGTACCTCTACCATTTTAGCTAACGGCAAGAATAAGGCACTTATGGTGTAAGAAGTCCCAAAGATTGTGCTTTTTGCATATTATATATTCTTGCATTGCATATTGATTATGTTATTTGTTTGTGTTGATTGTTAGTTGGTTGTTTGCTTGTTTGTATGCCATATTTGCATGCTTGCTTGTTATCTTCTTTGTAGCTACCCCAGTGGACCTTTACTAAATACATTCATGTACTTACTCCCTTAAGTTTGTTGTGCAGATTCTAATGTTAGCCCTAATAAGCTAGTGAATAGTTGTGGGCTAAGTTTTTATCTTTTATAGGTAATTATTTACTTGAATTCTTGAGGTTCTAAGGTTGCTTGATATGTAAGCTTTGTACGAACTAAGTGTTTATTCCTTTATAGTTAGAGGCTAAGTGTTGCATAAGGACAAGTGAGTTCTTTACACTTGGAGGTTGATAGCTCAAATGTAGGAGTTGAAGTAGATGATCTTAGTAGTATTTTGCCTTGTACAAATGATACCATGTGTACTAAGACATTACCTCTAATAGGATACATTATGGTGTAAGACCATTTACTTTTTAGTGCATGCTATTGTTAAAGAATGTGCACAAACTATTACTTGATGTTGAAGTAACTAGTGTTTTATGGTTTTGGCATGTTTTTTGTATGTTTTAAAATGAATGCTCAAGCGATTTTTTATTTAAATGGTTTATTTATTTGGTTTGCATTGCTAGGAAAAATGAATGTATATCTTTTTACAAGGTAGGCTAAGCAATTAGTACGTAAATTATTTTAACTTACCTACAAGTAATAGTTAGCCAATAGTAACTAAGTGGGATTATTGTCCCTAAAAGCCTACAAGTTATGTAATTCAGAGCATTGGGACCCCGCTCCGTGATAGTTTGGTATCAGATTAGGTCAATGGTCCTAGTAGAGGCAACAAGTGAACTAAGTTCTAAGTGTTCCTTGTTCTAAGTGTAGCTAGTACTACTTATAAGTTACTTTAGGTGTGGCTTCTGGCATTGGTTGCAGGTATCATGGTGACTACATGGTCAGGTGCTGTTACTGAGGCTCAAGTTCTCGGTAAGGGAACTAATGACCCTAATGAGGTTTATATGAGAAAAGTGGTGGCCTTGTTGCATAGGGTCAATGATTCCATGGGCCAGATGCAACATGACATTGCTATCCTACTTAAAGAGCACACTCAGCCTCTAAATGGAAAGGAGACCTTGGATGACCCTAATAGGGTAAGGGCCGAAGTGCACCAAGGCCCAATGGTGCACCAAGGTAAAGGGAAAAATCCATCACCCCAAGAGCAAGTAGAAGGTCAAGAGCAAGTGCATGAATCTGTTTAAATGAAGATTAAAGAGGATAGCAAGGAGGAGGATGAAGAATATATCCATCCCTATAGAAAAAGAAGTAGACTCATTATTATGGACCACAGGAGGCTTGTCTCAATATGCTGAGAAATTAACACTCTTAAGTTTAATGGCATAGGTGATCCTGATGCTGCCGAAGGTTGATTATACCAAATTAATGATATTTGTTAGAACATGAAGTTGGATGACAAGACAAAGATGGATTTAGTACCTTTGTTCTTGGAAGGAAAGGCATTATTGTGGTTGAAAATGTCATGGAGAGACTTAAGTTCTATAATGATGGTAAACCCAGGCAAAGGCCCAAGGAACTTGATTAGACTAAATTTGAGAAGGAATTGCAGAATGAATTCAATAGTGAGGTAACCTAAGATCAAAAGAAGATAAAATCTAATGAGTTGGTTCAAGGAAATATGATGGTCCATGAGTATGGTAGGAAATTTAGCTAATTCTTCTGGTAGGCTCCAGATTTAGCTAGGAAGGACGAACTTACAATAAATAAGTTTATTCATGGACTTAAGGTAGAGTTAAGGAGCTTCTTGGCTATTATTGGGGTTTAGGCCTATCATTAGGCCATTCAAAAGGCCTTGGCTTTAGAGGGGGAGTTGATGGAGGTAAAACCCAAAAATAAGGCCATCGAGCCAAGGGTCGTGATCCATTTGAGAATGTCAAGCAAGAGGCCTAATCCAGGAAGAGACCAAAGTCCCTTCAAGAAAGGCAAGAAGAATGGGAATGGCCTTTGTCCAAAGTGTTAGAAATTCCATGGCAACAAACCTTGCACCCTCGGGACTGATCTTTGTAATTTACTACCACCAGCCAGAACATTAGGTTAGGGAATGCCCAGGGATTAGGCAAGAGTAAGGCCTAGGAAGGTTTGGAGCCTTAGCAGCCAAAAATGCACCTACTAGAGGCCTTGTGCAGCCACACCTTTTTACCTTGATGGGCCAGACACCTAGGAAGTCGATAGCTATGCTAGGTAACTTTCATTTTTGGGATAATAGGATTCAAATATTTTTTGATACTGGTGCTACGATTTCTGTCATTTCATTTCAGATTCATTAAGTAGGAATAAGGCCCAAATCGACTGTATGAGTTATAAGGTCAACCTTGAATATGCCTTAGGGGTAAGTGTAACTTGCATAGGCAGTTTACCAAGTAGTGCCAAAAGCTTGCACCTCATGTTGTTTCAGTCCATTTCCATTGTGGGTGAGGAAGAATATTACTCACTGAATAAGGTGGCAGTCAAGGAACAGCTTAAGGAAATTCTGATAGCCAATCTATTTATAAAAGTTTTTTCTGTAGAACTCCTAGTGTTACCTCCTAAAAAATAGTTCAAATTCCCTATACATTTATAGCCTGGGGCAGAACCTATTTCTATATGCTTACATTGGATGTCAGCAATTGAAATGGATGAGCTAAAAAAGTAGTTAGAAGAGCTGCTTGAAAAGGGCTTTATAAGGCCAAGTATTCCCCCATGGGGTGACCAGTATTGTTTGTGAAGAAGAAAGATGGAACATAACGTTTGTGTATAAACTACAGGAAACTAAATGTAGTAACTATAAATAACAAAGATCCACTGCCTAGGATCGATGACTTACTTAATAAGTTAGAGGGGCAAAGCTCTTTTGTAAAATAGACGTATGGTTTGGATACTTCTAGATAAGAGTAAAGGAAGATGATATCCCGAAAACTACATTTAGGACTAGGTATGGGCATTATGAGTACACTGTTATGCCTTTTGGGGTGACAAATGCTTTGCTAGTGTTCATGGATGCCATGAATAGAATTTGTAGGGCCTACATAGATTAATTTGTTAAGGTATTCATTGATGATATTCTAGTGTACTCTAAGACTCCCCAAGAACATGAAGAACATTTAAACGTTGTTTCACAAGTACTTAAAAATATTCAATATTATGTAAAACTATTTAAGTGCCAATTCTAGGCAAGTGAAATTCTATTCATTTGGCATATCATAAATGCATAAGGATTAAGTGTTGACCCAAAAAAAAGTAAAGGTAGTGGTGGAGTGGAAATGCCTAAAAACTGTAAGTGAAATTCATAGTTTCTTGGGTTGGCAAGTTATTATAGAAAGTTCATTGAAAAATTCTCTATGATAGCTTCACTGTTGACTGCCTTGAAAAGGAAGGCACAGAAGATTTTCTAGACTTGTAAGTATGAAGGAAGTTTCCTAGAACTCAAGAAAATTTAACTTCTACTCCTATCTTGATCCTACCATATTTGCATAAAACTTTTGTGATGTGTACTGATGCATTTGGGGCAGGATTAGGATGTGGTTTAATATAGGATAAGTAAGTGATTGTATATACGTCTAGGCAGTTAAGGCCTAACAAAGTGAACTAGCCAGTGCATGATCTTGAGTTGGCAGCTATTGTATTTGCGTTAAAGATCTGGAGGCATTACCATATGGGGAAGTCCTTTATGATCCTTATAGACCATAAAAGTATGAAGTATTTATTTACCCAAAAGAACTTGAATTGAGGCAGAGAAGGTAGATCGAGTATATCAAGGGTTACAATTGCTCGATAGACTATGGTTCAAGTAAAGGCAATGTGGTTGTCAATGCCTTGAGCCATAAGTATCCTGGGGTGATTATTTTTTAGGATCAAGTGCCTAGTACCTCAGAAGATTCCATTGGGGAATAGTTCTCAATCTTATTTGAAACCTGGTAAGACTGGGAAATGGGTCAAATTATGGTTCTTGAGATTTTGTCAATGTGGCTGACTAAGGTTAAGGAAGCTTAGTACAAGGCCCCAAACTTGAAGAAAGTTTATGAAGAGGAAAGCCATGGTGCCGTACTAAAAGAGTTTTAGTATAAGGATGAGTTGCTTTACTATGGTGACTAGCTCTATGTGCTGAGTAACCTAAGACAACAAGTGTTGCAAGAAGCACATATATGTAAGCTTAACATTAACCCAAGTGTGAATATCATGTACCATGACCTTAGGACTTAATTTTTGTGGTTAAAGTTTAAGAAAGACATATATGAATATGTGTCTATGTGCCTCACTTACTAAATGGTGGAGGTGGAGTGCCAAAACCCATCAGGGATATTGCAAAGTTTGCTCCTCCTTGAAAGAAAGAAGGGATCCATCACCATGGACTTTTGTGTTGGGTTACCCAATACAAGAAGTTAGCACAACTCAATTTGGGTGGTGGTGGATTGGTTAACAAAGTCAACACACTTTATCCCCATTAAGATTACATACACCATGGAAAAGTTGGCCCAATTGTATATCTGGGAAGTGGTGAAACTCTATGGAATCCTTGATCAAATTATATATGATAGAGATCCCCATTTTGTCTCAAGGTTCTGAAATGCCTTTCAAAAGAATATGGGTTCCATTATGAGCCTAAGTATTGCTTAACACCCTCAGACTAATGTGTAAATTGAACAGGTGACCCAGACCTTGGAAGACATGTTGAGGAATTGTGTTATGGATTTTAGAGGAGATTGGGACCAACACCTACCATTGATTGAATTTGCTTATAACAATACCTATCAAGAAGCTATTAAGATGACGCCTTATGAAGCTTTGTATGGACGTAAGTATGTGACACCTCATTATTGGGAGGATAGGGTAGATAAAGTGATAATTGGCCTAGAAATCGTTGCATTGACCACAACAAAGATTAAGTTGATCCAAGTAAGGATCAAGGCTGCCTCAGACCAGCAAGCCAAGTACGCTTATGTACGAAGGAAAGAATTGGAGTTTGATGTAGAAGACAAGGTACTCCTTATGGTTTCCCCAATGAAGGGTGTGGCTAGGTTTGACTAAAGGGATAAGTTGGCTCCAAGATACATAGGTCCTTTCAAAATGCTAAAAAATGTGGGGAAAATAACTTATCAGTTGGCTTTACCACCAAGTTTGGCCCACGTTCACAATATTTTTTGTGTAAGTTATTTAAGGAAATGCGTTGTGAATCTCGGGCAAGTGTTAGCCCCATACATCATACCAATAAGGAAGGACCTAAGTTATAAAGATTACCTGGTTAGGTTTCTTGATCACCAAGTTAGTAAACTAAGAAAAAATTTATTTAAATGGTTAAGTTACTATGGTATAACTATTGTAAAGAGGAGGCCACTTGGGAGACTGAGTACGATATGGAAAAGTAATATACAAATGAGTTTGCTCAACTAAGTAGGATTTTGGAGGACCAAATTTTTGAAAAGGGGAAGGCTGTGACAACTCTCCTCATTAATGCCTTGCTTTGACTTGATAAGTATGTTTTATTAAGTGTTTTTACTTAAATACCTCAAATTAATATCTTATTAAGCAAGAGAGACAAATTAAGTAAAGTAAAGATGAGTTCCTAACTGTGATTTGTCACCTAAAAGTCATAAAGGCAAAATGATAATTTTGACCTAAGCGAGTGGCATGGCTACAATTTTTATGAAATTAGGGCCATATAAGGATTTTGGACTAATTAAGTTAAGACCATAAGTTATTGTAGCTATTAGAATCATCATTTGAAGAAAAAGTGCAAAATTTTGCACTAAGTGTTCAAATGAGCCATTTATGTCTTAAGTGGCTTAAGTGTCCAAAAGGCTAAGTGTAGGAGGCATAAAAAAATTCTTTAGGACCAAGGACGAATGTTTTCTATTGTAAGTCTAGTGGCCAAAGTGAAACAAAAGAGAGCTTAAGGGCCACAAGACAATAAAACGAGAAATGGACCTTAGTGGAGTTATTAGGATATTTTTAACAAGAGTTGACCATCCTTCTTCATCTATTTCTTTCCCAATTTTCATAGCTCTTTCTTTCTAGTAGCTCCCCTACTACAAGCTCTCCTAATCCCATAAATTTCCAGCAAATTTGAATGTTCCAAAGTGAAATCAAGAAGCCTCCAACTCATTCTTGGTGCATTTGCTTCATTTTATCTCTTTGCTTCTTATTTTTCATATAAACCCTAAGGTAAGCTTCTTTTCATAGATTGAGCTGGTTTTTAGTTGATTGAGTAGCTAGAAATGGTCTTTATTTGAAGTTTGTGGTGCCATATCACATTAGTTTTAGGTCTGGAACTCAAGAAAGCTAAGTTGAGCTCAAGTATGCTTGTGGTGCTTGTGTCTTGTTATCGCTTTGTGGCTAAATTTGTGGTAAGGTCTCAAGTTAATTTAGCTATGATAATGCATAGAAATATAGTATTACATGTTTGAATAAAGTAAAAGTAAGACCCATCTGAATTGACTTTGGGGATTGAAAGATTGAGCAACATTTGCCCAAGATACCACATGGACACGAAATGGTAAATTGCCCTTCGTGACATGTCACCAAAATTGAGGGCATGTCACTTGTTGGGCTCCAGGAAAATAGAAGGATTTTACCTCTGGCACTGTGTCATTAATGGCATCGCCAAGGCCTAAGCCTCTCAAGCTTTGGGCACCTTAAGAACATCTCAATCTCTTGGTTAGCATCCCTAAGCTATTCTAAGATTACATAGCTTTGGTTGGGTCTAAAACTCATTCCTAAGTTGGGAATTATGCATTATGTATGTGGTAGCTAAGTCGTGTGGTTAGGATTAGGCTAGGTGAGGTGGCTAAGGGGGCACTAGGGGGATTAATGCGAGTTTTGGAGTCTTCGTTTGCTTAAGTGAAAGGTGTTAGACCTTTGGGAAATGAAAAGAAAACCTAAAAAGATCCCAACCATACCTTGTGGGTTGGCAAGCAAGCCATTAATGAGCCCTAAGCTAAGCTCAAAGAGCTAGGCAAGTTGGACCACATAAGATGGCTACCTTGCATAATAAGTTACAGAAAAAATAGGGCAAGATTTGAGAGGGGTGATGACCTACTCTAGGACCCATAAGTGGGACATAAGGGAGGTAAAGGATTTAGGATAAGAGGGCCTGTGTCTGAAGTACCTCCGCCATTGGAACTCAAGGAAAGAATAAGTCACGTCAGGTGTAAGAAGTCGCATGGATTGTGCTTTTTGCAGAACATACATTCATGCAGAACATATTTATTATGTTATTTGTTTGTGTTGATTATTGGATGGTAGTTTGCTTGTTTATATTCCATATTTGTATGCTTTCTTGTTATCTTCATTGTAACTACCCCAAAGGGCCCTTATTGAGTACATTCATGTACTCAATCTCTTAAGTACATTGTGCAGGTTGTAATATCGGGCCTAACAACTTGGTAGATAGTTATGGGCTAAGTTTTTTTCTTTTGCAGGTACTTATTTACTTGAATCCTTAAGCTTTTAAGGTTTCTTGAGTTATAAGGTTTGTACTAACTAAGTGTTTATACCTTTATAGTTAGAGGCTAAGTGTTGCACAAAGAAAAGCGAGGGCTTTGAACTTAAAGCTTGATAGTTCAAAAGAAGGAGCTCACGTAGATCATCTTAGTAGTATTTTTCCTTGTATATTTGGTACCTTGTGTACTGAGACATTGCCTTTAATGGGATACATTGTGGTGTAAGACCATTGAGTTACTTTTGGGTGCATGCTAGTGATAAAATGTGTGCACAAACTATTACTTGAAGTTGAAGTAACTAGTGTTTTATTGTCTTAGCATGTTTTATTTGTTTTAAAATGAATGCTTGAGCAATGTTTTCTTTAAATGGTTTACTTATTTGGTTTGTAATGCTAGAACAAATTGATGCATATTTTTTGTTGGTATGCTAAGTAACTAGTTGCATGTAATTTATTTTAATTTACATACGAGTAATAGTTAGCCAACAATAATTAAGTGGGATCACAGTCACTAAGAGCCTACAAGTTAAGCAATTCAGAGCACTAAGACCCTACTCCGTGACAATTGTTGCCTGTGATGATTCCAAGAAAAATTAGGCTGATTTCTCCATCTTGAATTATATGTATTGCTATACGGATTGTTCTATGACATCAATGGATTTCTAACGAAATTGACTTGCTTGGTTTTGCTCCAGCAATTAGATATCTGACAATCAGTAGTTGAGTGTCCTTCTCCGCAAACTTCGCATTGCTTCATGGCTTGCTTTTGACTGGTTGAGAAATTTCTAAATTTTTTTGTCAAAGAATCAATTTGATTTGCCAATACTGAATAAGCATCAAAATTCTAAATTGTTGCTGCTCTATTCAGCTTTATCCTAGATGATGATTGGCAATTGATGAATACTCATAAGTATATTGTTATTAAGGGTTTAAATCATCATTATACACTTTGAGTATGAGTAATTTCTATATTCTGAACATTTTCCCACCGGGTTACTATTCACCTGTCATTATTCATCGACTTACTGTTCATATGCGTATTTCACTGTTCATACGCGTATTTCACTGTACATGTGCGGTTTACTATTCATTAATATTAAAATATATATATTAAATAATTATTTTTTTTATGTAGGTAAAAATCATCACTTGGCGGCCCTTCACGAGAAAAAATCATAACTAGAGCTATAGGCATTGGAACTGAGTGATTCCAAATTCATCTGAAAGCCAACACATAGATCTTCAACTCTGCTTTATTCTGCAAGCTAGTTTGATCGTTTTCATTGCCGAAATCTGATTATAGATGAGACCTTTAGTTATTTCGTGTGCTGAAGAGCAATTTCGGTATAAAAATCATAACTTGAGCTACGGATGTCCGATTTGAATGAGCAAGCTATCGATTCAAAGCTCAAGAGGAGATCTACAACTTTAGTGCTCTAAGAAAGAGTTGATCTAATGTGTACAATGGCCAAAAAATTAAAAGAAGTTGCAGCCTACCATTAGTGATTTGTATTTACCTACATTTTACCATTTCACCCACCCTAAAACTCTATAAATAGGCACCTTGGGAGGAGGGTGAAGGAGGCCATTTTTCTTAGGCCATTTCCATGTTCTTTAGTTTTTCTCCTTTGTTCTTATTTCAGTTTTCAATACCAAATCTCTGTCCAAGTGTTTTCTCATTCTTGTTCTTGTTCTTTCTTTTGATCTTTCAATCCATGTTCATTTCATCTTTTTACATGTTGTCTACTTTTATTATGGCTAACTAATTTTTTCTTTGCTAAGGTGAAAGGGAGAAGCTTTTGGTGTAGAGGTTGTGATTGATTTGAATGAATCACAACGTTAACGGTATTTTCTTCCTTAATCTATTTAACTTCCTTCCTTGTTAAGTTGGAGTCTTGATTCATCATAGTCAAATCATTGGCACAAAAGCTTCTTGATTCCCTCTGCAGAACATGGCTCTACCGGCTATATTGGAATCTTGAGTTATTGTCGACAAAGGTTGGCATGATGGATACTTGAATCCATTAGCAAGCATTGGCGTTTTAAGATCAATGAACGTTAATACTAACTAAATTCCCTCATTGGGACCTCCTTTATGTGTGAATCTCAATTGAGTGGTAAGATGGGCTAAAATTATTCATAACCGATATACTAAAAGTGGATCCCCTAACCTTAGCTATTTTATTTGAATTTAAATTTTTAATCAACACTTGTTCACACCTTAAACCAAAAATTTCTTTATTAAAAATCTGTAATTTGTATTTCTTAATTCACTTCCCTGTGGTTCGACACTTGGACTCCCGAGATTTTATTACTTGCGACAACCTACACTTGGGTTATAACTGCTAAAGCGCAACATGTTTTTGGCGCCGTTGCCGGGGAAGTAAAATTAGAGTATAAGTTTAATTTTTTTTTCTCTTTTTTTTCTTTGTATTTTATTTTATTTTATTTTTCTTTTGTTCTTTATATGGCAGGCTGAGCCTCCTACCTCTTATTTTGTGTTAATCTTATTTTTCTTTATTTTTCTTTATTGTTGAATGGAAGGCTGAGCCTCCTACCTTTTATTTTTTGTTCATATTACTTTTTTTTTTAATTTTTGTTATTATTATTGTATGGAAGGTTGTGCCTCCTACCTAACTTGTTATTGATATTTGTTTTTCTTGTTGTTATTTTGTTAATGTATGAAAGCTTGGTCACGTATATCAAGTGGTAGACTGATAAGAGAATCTTCATCTTCTTCAAACATAGCTGAACACATTAATGAACATTAAGGTAATCATTCTCTTGATAATGACCAAGATCGGCCTAGGACACTTAGAGAATACATGAATCCTATAATAAATAGCACTCCATCATGTCTAATTTTTCCTGCTGATGCATGTAACTTCAATTTC
Organism: Aquilaria sinensis; assembly: GCA_005392925.1. Taxonomy (NCBI): domain Eukaryota; kingdom Viridiplantae; phylum Streptophyta; class Magnoliopsida; order Malvales; family Thymelaeaceae; genus Aquilaria; species Aquilaria sinensis. The sequence continues at coordinate 29,240 of SMDT01000597.1, read as the reverse complement.
AAGCCAGGTATTATTCAGCTTTTTCAAACTTTTCATGGCTTTGATTCTGAAAATCCATACTTGCATTTGAGAGAATTTGAGGAAGTCTATCACACATATAAGAACCTAAACTGTAGCATGAACACCATCAGGCTTAACCTTTTTCCTTTTTCTTTAAAAGATAAAACTAAAACTTAGCTACAGAATCTTAGGTCAAGCTCCGTTAATTCATGGGATACACTGCAACAATAATTTTTGAAAAAAAATTTTCCTGCCCATAGAACAAATTCTTTCAAAAGGCAAATCACCACTTTCACATAAAAATCAAGAGAAACTTTTTACCAGTGTTAGGATAGATACAAGGATTTACTTAACACATGCCCATATCATGGTTTTGAAACATGGAGAATAGTTACACATTTTTATGAAGGTTTGACACCTAAGGAAAGACAAATGGTTGAAATGATGTCCAATGGAACATTTGAGGATAAAGATCCTGACAAGGCAATGGATTACCTAGACATGTTAGCAGAGAATACACAGAATTGGGACATCGCTGGTATTTATGAGGCCCCAGGTAAGACTCAAACTCTTACATATAGTGGAGGCACATATCATCTTAAGGAAGATGATGACCTTCAAGAAAAATTCGCATCTCTAGCTAGAAAGTTTGAAGATTTAGAAATGAAGAAAATGTTAGTGTTGTGCCCAAAAAGCCAATCATGAGATGATTGTATTTTTGCACATTGAGTCGTGATATTTTATTTAGGCATTAATCCAGCAATTTTATTTGTTGTTTTGTTTCTGCGTAACGTAACAAACATAATTGTAACCCTAGAATAATGATATTCTTAAACATCCCTAGTCTAGTATTATTGTGGAGCGGGTTGCAATAATACATAATGACTAGCATATGTGGAGACTAATATGAGATATATAGTCTACATATGGGTACAAGTTGGAGAACTTGTGTACTGGACCGACCCACCATGAGAACACTTCATGGATCGTTATATGAGTGTCATAAGTGATTCTCATAGTGATCATGGTATATGTAGTCCTTCGACCTAAGATCATCAAGGTTCCCTACATGTGAGTCACATACTTTGATACTTTCCTTTGTTGCTCGTAACTGAGTGAACTTGAAGGAGGTCATTGGGTATGTCACATATCATGCGGAGGGATTTGTATGATCAAGATGGGATTTGTCCCTCCTATGTAACGGGAGTGATATCTTCGGGCCCCTTGATAGAGTGAGACTTAGAAAATGCATGGCCATGCTCGGATGAGTTGATATACGATATCAATGTCATCAGTTTAAGTTGGTCTACTCAGTAATCAAGAAACCAAAGATTGGGCTATACGAGAGTGACACATTCCATGTCTCGTGCTTAGTCTTGATATCTTGGACAAAGGGACAATGGCATATATCGGTGATGATCATAAAGGTTTAGTCGATTCACCGACAATCTTGTCACTTGGGTAGCAATGATGTGTTGCTAGACACCGCTCATTGCTTATGATCATAAATGTGATTTATGATCATTGCCAACATGGCAAGAGCCTATTGGGTCGCACACATAGAGCTATTTGGATCATTAGAGTGCATGGGCTAATTATTTGGGTTATGGTTTCACTTTAATTTCGTATTAATAATGGGCCCAAGAGTTGAGCCATTATTAAGCCCGAAATTAAATCCTAATTGGATTAGGGCTTTGAAACCCATTAGGCCTGGAAGTTGAGTCTCACTATAAATACAACTTTTAAGTGAGAAATTCGCAGGTCTCCTTGCCCTAGCCTCCAAAAAGGACAGCCACACTCTTCTCTTGCAATTCCTTGGAGGACGCAAGCTAGCACTGCGAGCGCAAGAGAAACACATCTGTCGGACGTGGTGGAAGCGTGGTGATCCCGAGAGGCTCGTGTGGATACCATAGAGAGCCTGAACACGTCAACTGTTCAGGTTTTGTGATTCGACTCTACAGTTGAGTGAGAGATCTCAACCGAAAATTAGGTATGAAAATTTTCGAACACCCGGTTTACCCCGTTTCACTTGGATCCTAGAGGGTTTCGGTTAAATTCCGCTGCGCTGTTTGGCTCCCGAAACCCAACAGTGGTATCAGAGCTACTGGTGAAACCCTAAATCGGGATTGAGTGTTGAATCGCATGATGCTATGTGTTCGGTTGCTTTTCGGCCATGATTAATTAGATTGATTCATGATGCATGAAACTGGAATTCGTAATGAACATATGAGATATATGAAGAAACGACACAAATTGGTTAATGAGATTAACCTCAAATTGATAGGTATGAGATACCTATATGGATTAGGATTCTTGCAATAGTTGCAGAAACCCTAGCTTGGTTCGGATTCAGCCTGTTCGGGCACCGAAAGTAAGGTATTTTTGGTGGCTCGAATAGAGGAGTCTCGGGTGCCTACTTTCTCAAAATACAAGATTTCGGGCTAAGCAATTGTAAGACAATTTTTTGCGCAGGGGGGCGCTGCCCCCCACGCCCCCCGCAAGGGCGGCTCCCCTTGACCTCGTCCGCTGACCGGTCAGCGGAACCACCGCCCACTGACCGGCCAGCGGGACCGCCGTATGCGAAGCGCCACATAAATAAAAACTGGTTAATCAACACGCGAAAATTGGCATGCATCTTTGTTGAATGAGATTTGACATGATATGCTGATTGGTGTTTGAAGCATGGTGCATGGTTATAGCCCTTGATTGGTTGTACTTGTAAATACGGCCTGCGAGTCGTGCCTTTTCTTATCACTCTCATTGTACATTCTCTTCTCACCTTACTCCCCTCGAATGTAACTCGAGGTTTCTATTATTGATGTAATGGTGCATTATGGGATCATCCAAGGTGGTATGTCCAAGGATCATCCAAGGTGGTATGTCCAAGGAGGTGACAACAAAAGGGCAACCAAGAAAGGAAGAGAAGGAGCTTGTGAAGACTCTTTTCTTTTCTTAGGCTTTTATGATATTCTCATTGGCTTGAGAATATCGCATAGTTTGGGCTATAACCATGTCACGTTTATTTCTTGTAAGCATGAGATGCATGTTTTATATTTGTATGTGATGCATGTATAAGACAACCGGAGATAACAAATTGGTGAGATCAAAAGAAAAAAAACCCTCAAACAAATATTAAGTCATTAAATGTGATGCCTTCCAAATGTTGGCACTCGTCAAGACTTTGATCAACATTAGGTGGGTTTGCCAAAGCAAAGCACCTATGTTCATCTTGGTAAGGCGCGATGGGATAATAGTGATATCCAAATTGCTAACTTTGGGTCCGACTTAACTAAGTCATCCTAATAGGATTAGGGACTTAGAGGCATAGAGTTGGGCTTAAGTTCATGAGATGAGCTTGGACAAGTGTTGTTCACCCAACTATCCAAGAGTTGCATAAGATGCAATTGGCAAGGAGTTGCCTACCTAAATAGCTGTAACTTGAGAGAAAAGCCAAAGCTGACTCAGGTTGTGGTCAAATATGGATCTTGGCCCACTAGAATACCTTAGCGCCGAGGTGTTCCAAAATAATATCGAGGGTTATTATTTTGAGGAAAATAGTGGGAGTATCGTTTAATAAAAGTCCTTATTAAATGAATTAAAATACATGACTCTTACACTGCATATTTACTGTTGTAGATAACCATGGCACAAAACACATCGACACTTTCGTTGCGATCGATCCTTGAGAAGGAAAAACTGAATGGGACCAACTTTCTCAAATGGTACCGAAACTTGAGGATAGTCCTCAAACAAGAGAGAAAGGCTTATGTCCTAGAGCAGCCCATTCCGAATGAGCCTGCTGCCACTGCTCCAAGAGCTGAAAGGGATGCTCACAAGAGGCATTCTGATGATGCTTTGGATGTTGCATGCCTCATGCTTATTACCATGGAATCTGAGCTTCAGAAGCAACATGAGAACATGGGGGCGTTCGATATGATCGAACATCTCAAAATGCTTTTCCAAGAGCAAGCTAGGCATGAGAGGTTTGAGACCTCTAAGGCATTGTTTCAGTGCAAGATGTCTGAGGGAAGTCCCGTGGGTCCTCATGTGCTCAAGATGATTGGGTACATTGAGAATCTTGAGAATTTGGGATTTGCTCTTCAGAAAGAGTTGGCTATTGATGTAGTCTTGCAATCGTTGCCTGAAAGCTACAGTCAGTTCGTCATGAACTATAACATGAACGACCTTGACAAGTCCCTCCCTGAATTACTCAACATGTTGAGAACTGCTGAGCAAAACCTTAAGAAGGCTAAGCCCATTTTGATGGTTCAAAAGGGCAAGGGAAAGGGAAAAGCCAACAAGAAGAAGGATAAAGCTAATGGAAAGTCCAATGCTAGTTCTTCTTCAGCTGCACTGAAACCAAAGGGTGGTGTGGCAAAGGAAGGGGAGTGCTTCCATTGTAAGCAACCTGGACACTGGAAGCGCAATTGCAAGCTCTATCTTGAAGAACTTGCTAAGGAAAAGGGAAGTAAGACTTCCACTTCAGGTATTTTTGTTATAGAGGCTAACTTTTCTACTTCCTCATCTTGGGTATTGGATACTGGATGTGGATCTCACATTTGTGCAAATGTGCAGGATCTAAGTAGAAGTAGAAGATTGGCCCGAGGTGAAGTGGACCTACGTGTTGGAAATGGAGCAAGGGTTGCTGCCTTAGCCGTAGGGACTTATGTTCTCACTTTACCTAGTGGATTAGTTTTAGAATTAGACAACTGCTACTTTGTGCCTACTATTAGTAGAAATTTGATTTCTGTTTCTTGTTTGGACAAGAAAGGTTTTTCATTTATAATAAAGGACAAATGTTGTTCTATTTATTTGAATGAAATCTTTTATGGTAGTGCTCAACTTAGCAATGGGTTGTATGTTCTAGACCTCGAAGATCCAATCTATAATGTGAATACCAAGAAGGTCAGATTAAATGATTCAAACCCGACCTATCTCTGGCACTGTCGCTTGGGCCATATAAATGAGACCCGCATATCCAAGCTCCATAAGGATGGACTCTTGGACTCATTTGATTTTGAATCATATGAGACATGTGAGTCATGTTTGTTGGGCAAGATGACCAAAGCCCCATTCACAGGGCAAAGTGAAAGGGCTAATGACTTACTAGGACTCATACATAGTGATGTATGTGGCCCTATGTCTACACAAGCTAGAGGAGGTTTCCAATACTTCATTACTTTCACTGATGACTTCAGCAGATATGGCTATGTGTATCTTATGAGACACAAGTCAGAATCCTTTGAAAAGTTCAAAGAATTCAAGAATGAAGTAGAGAATCAACTCGGGAAGAGTATCAAAGTGCTTCGATCAGATCGAGGTGGAGAGTACTTGGATCGAGAATTCCTTGACTATCTGAAGGAGTGTGGTATAGTATCACAACTCACTCCACCAAGTACACCTCAATGGAATGGTGTATCTGAAAGGAGAAATCGAACTCTGTTAGACATGGTTCGCTCTATGATGAGTCAAGCTGACCTTCCAAACTCCTTTTGGGGACATGCTCTAGAGACAGCCGCTTTTACACTAAACCGAGTTCCATCTAAATCGGTTCAAAAGACACCATATGAGATATGGAGTGGGAGGCGTCCCAATTTGTCTTTTATGAAGATTTGGGGCTGTGACGCTTATGTGAAACGTCAATCCTCTGACAAACTAGGGCCCAAATCTTAAAAATGCCTTTTTGTTGGGTATCCCAAAGAAACAAAGGGTTACTATTTCTACAATCCTTCTGAGCAAAAAGTGTTTGTTGCTCGAACTGGTGTCTTTTTAGAGAAAGAGTTTATCTCTAAAGGAACTAGTGGGAGGAAAGTAGAACTTGAAGAAATTCAAGAACAACAAGGAGACATCGAACCTGAAATGGAACCTGAACAGACACCACAAGATGTTGTGGTTCAAGAGTCTATTCCTGTAGCACAGAGCCCACGTAGGTCTGGTAGGATTCGGCGTGAGCCCGAGAGATATGGATTTCTCATGACTCACACTGGTGATGTGATGCTCATGGATCAGGATGAGCCCACAACCTACCAACAAGCTATGTCGGGGCCTGACTCTGAGAAGTGGCTAGTGGCCATGAAATCCGAGATGGAATCCATGTATGAAAACCAAGTATGGACTTTGGTTGACCCACCTGAAGGGGTAAAACCCATAGGGTGCAAATGGGTTTTCAAGAAGAAAACTGACATGGATGGTAATGTGATTACCTTTAAGGGACGATTGGTTGCAAAAGGTTTCAAGCAAATTCATGGTATTGACTATGATGAAACTTTTTCACCAGTTGCTATGCTTAAATCCATCCGAATTTTGTTTGCTATTGCTGCACACTATGATTATGAGATATGGCAAATGGATGTCAAAACTGCATTCCTAAATGGAAAGCTACTTGAGGATGTGTACATGACACAACCTGAGGGTTTTGTCACTCCTGAGAATGCCAATAAAGTGTGCAAGTTGCAAAGGTCCATTTATGGACTGAAGCAAGCTTCTCGAAGTTGGAATCTTCATTTTGATGATGCAATCAAAGAGTTTGGTTTTATCAAAAATGAAGATGAACCTTGTGTCTACAAGAAGGTTAGTGGGAGCGCTATTGTCTTCTTGGTGTTGTATGTAGATGACATACTACTCATCGGGAATGACATTCCTGAGCTACAGTCTGTGAAGACTTGGCTAAGGAAATGTTTCTCTATGAAGGACTTGGGTGAAGCAGCCTATGTGTTAGGCATCAGGATCTATAGAGATAGATCTAGAAAGCTTCTTGGCCAAAGTCAAAGTACATATATTGACAAGGTGCTAAAGAGGTTTAGCATGCAAGATTCCAAGAAAGGATTCTTGCCCATGTCACATGGTATCACTCTTTCTAGATCTCAGTGTCCGAGTACACCTTAGGAGAGAGAGCGCATGAGTAAGATTCCATATGCCTCAGCAATTGGATCTATCATGTATGCCATGATATGTACTCGTCCCGATGTCTCATATGCTTTGAGCATGACAAGTAGGTACCAATCGAACCCCGGTGAGAGTCACTGGACAGCTGTTAAGAACATCCTTAAGTACTTACGAAGGACTAAGGATGCATTCTTGGTCTTTGGAGGTGAAGATGAGCTCGTTGTAAGGGGTTACACCGATGCAAGCTTCCAATCCGATAAGGATGATTTTAGATCGCAATCTAGTTATGTGTTTTGTATTGGTGGTGGTGCTGTGAGCTGGAAGAGTTCAAAGCAAGAGACAGTAGCTGACTCTACAACAGAATCTGAGTACATTGCCGCCTCTGATGCTGCGAAGGAGGCAGTTTGGATCAAGAAGTTCATCACTGAACTTGGAGTGGTTCCAAGCATTGCCGACCCGATAGAGCTCTATTGTGACAACAATGGAGCAATCGCACAGGCTAAGGAACCTCGATCTCACCAGCGATCCAAACACATACTCCGACGCTATCATCTCATCAGGGAGATCATCGAGAGGGGTGATGTAAGGATATGCAGGACTTCGACAGACAGCAACATTGCTGATCCACTGACAAAGCCCCTTACGCAGCAGAAGCATGATAGCCATTCTAGGTCCATCGGTATTAGATACATGGATGATTGGCTTTTAGTGCAAGTGGGAGATTGTTAGTGTTGTGCCCAAAAAGCCAATCATGAGATGATTGTATTTTTGCACATTGAGTCATGATATTTTATTGAGGCATTAATCCAGCAATTATGTTTGTTGTTTTGTTTCTGCGTAACGTAATAAACATAATTGTAACCCTAGAATAATGATATTCTTAAACGTCCCTAGTCTAGTATTATTGTGGAGCGGGTTGCAATAATACATAATGACTAGCATATGTGGAGACTAATATGAGATATGTAGTCTACATATGGGTACAAGTTGGAGAACTTGTGTACTGGACCGACCCACCATGAGAACACTACATGGATCGTTATATGAGTGTCATAAGTGATTCTCATAGTGATCATGGTATATGTAGTCCTTCGACCTAAGATCATCAAGGTTCCCTACATGTGAGTCACATACTTTGATACTTTCCTTTGTTGCTCGTAACTGAGTGAACTTGAAGGAGGTCATTGGGTATGTCACATATCATGCGGAGGGATTTGTATGATCAAGATGGGATTTGTCCCTCCTATGTAACGGGAGTGATATCTTCGGGCCCCTTGATAGAGTGAGACTTAGAAAATGCATGGCCATGCTCGGATGAGTTGATATATGATATCAATGTCATCAGTTTAAGTTGGTCTACTCGGTAATCAAGAAACCAAAGATTGGGCTATACGAGAGTGACACATTCCATGTCTCGTGCTTAGTCTTGATATCTTGGACAAAGGGACAATGGCATATATCGGTGATGATCATAAAGGTTTAGTCGAATCACCGACAATCTTGTCACTTGGGTAGCAATGATGTGTTGCTAGACACCGCTCATTGCTTATGATCATAAATGTGATTTATGATCATTGCCAACGTGGTAAGAGCCTATTGGGTCGCACACATAGAGCTATTTGGATCATTAGAGTGCATGGGCTAATTATTTGGGTTATGGTTTCACTTTAATTTCGTATTAATAATGGGCCAAGGAGTTGAGCCATTATTAAGCCCGAAATTAAATCCTAATTGGATTAGGGTTTTGAAACCCATTAGGCCTGGAAGTTGAGTCTCACTATAAATACAACTTTTAAGTGAGAAATTCGCAGGTCACCTTGCCCTAGCCTCCCAAAAGGACAGCCGCACTCTTCTCTTGCAATTCCTTGGAGGACGCAAGCTAGCACTGCGAGCGCAAAAGAAATGCAACTGCCGGGACGTGGTGGAAGCGTGGTGATCCCGAGAGGCTCGTGTGGATACCATAGAGAGCCTGAACACGTCAACTGTTCAGGTTTTGTGATTCGACTCTACAGTTGAGTGAGAGATCTCAACTGAAAATTAGGTATGAAATTTTTGAACACCCGGTTTACCCCGTTTCACTTGGATCCTGGAGGGTTTCGATTAAATTCCGCTATGCTGTTTGGCTCCCGAAACCCAACAGAAAATTGGTCAATTAAAATCTGTTGAAGAAATTGTTTGTCACATTTGTGAGACTAATGACCATTCCACTAGCAATTGACCAACATTGCCCTCTTTCAAAGAATGTCTCCATGAACAAGTCAATGCATTAAACAACTTTGAGAGACCAACCCAAAATCCATACTCGCAAACTTACAATCCTGGTTGGAGGAATCATCCAAATTTCAGTTGGAGAAATGATAATCGTGCTAAACCGTCCCAACCATCTTTGCACACCCAACAAAATTTTCAACAATCTCAAGGGTAAACACCATTTGTTCCTCCTCTTAGGAAAAATCTTGAAGATACATTGTATTCATTAATTGAAAAGCAAGAGTCCATCAATGCTCAAACAAGTCAAACCATGATTGATTTGAAAGATACTTTTACAAAATTTGCATCTGCACTTAACATTTAGAAGAAAGGAAAATTTCCTTCTCAACCGCAAGTGAATCCCAAAGGTCAAACCATGGATCAAGTGAAGTCAATCATTACACTTCGTAGCGGTAAGGTTGTTGAAAAATTCATTCCTAATCCTTGTGAAGGAGACGATGAGTCGACTTTTAAGAGTAAAGAAGGGGTTGAACCTATACCAAGTGAAGAACAAATTGAATCTTCACCAGCACCTCCATTTCCTCAGGCGTTAACTATTCCTAAGAAAGTGAATAAGAATTCTGAAATTCTTGATATCTTCAAGCAGGTAAAGATCAATATCCCCTTGTTGGATGCGATTAAACAGGTATCTTCTTATGCCAAATTTTTTAAGGATTTGTGCACTGTTAAAAGAAAACTGAATGTGAAAAAGGAAGCATTCTTGGCCGAGCAGGTAAGTTCCGTTATTCAAAATAACACTACTTTGAAATACAAGGATCCTGGCTGTCCAACAATCTCATGTTTTATTGGAGAATATAAAATTGAGCAAGCATTACTTGATCTTGGGGCTAGTGTAAACTTACTTCCATATTCAGTTTACCAAAAACTAAATTTGGGTGAGTTAAAACCAACTGAAGTAACTTTTTTGCTTGCTGGCAGATCAGTGAAAGTGCCTAGAGGAATCATTGAAGATGTGTTAGTCGAAGTTGATAAATTTATATATTCTGTGAATTTTATTGTTTTGGACACACCACCAGTGGAAATCAAGAATTCAATACCTGTTATCTTGGGACGCCCATTTTTAGCAACCTCTAATGCTTTGATTAATTGCAGGAATGGATTGATGAAGTTGTCATTTGGGAATATGACATTGGAGTTAAATATTTTCAATTTGCTTAAGCAACCTCCCGAAAAAGAGGATGAGGGTGAAGATGTCTGCATTATTAACGCAACTAAGGAAAACTATATCCAAGAAGGAAGTATCTCTAATCCTTAAGAAAATAGGCTAGTTAATTCATTTGAATCAAATATGCATGTAGATCAGGATACATTTGACATTTGTGCATTGTTTGATTCTTCACAAGTAGAGGGTAACACATGTTGGATACCAAAAATTAAAGAGGTGGGAAAACCTAAAGTTGAAGAGCAAAATAAAATCCACACAACAAAGTTGAAGCTCTTACCCAAACAATTGAAGTAGCTAAAATCAGATAAAGATGCTAAATCAAGGCTGATAAGCTGGATCATATTACTCCAAGAATTCAACATTGTGATCAAGGATAAGACAGGCATCGAAAATGTTGTCGTTGACAATTTGTCAGGGCTGAGAACGGATTCAACAATTGAGGCTACACCCATAAATTAGTGTTTTCCTAACAAATTTCTATTTCCTGTCACTACAGTACCTTGGTTTGCTAATATTGTCAATTTTTTGGTGATAGGATAGATGCTAGCTCAATGGAGTATCCAACATAAGAAGAAATTTCTACATGAGGTGAAAAATTTTTACTGGGATGACTCTTATTTTTTCAAATACTGTCCTAACCAGATATTTATGAGACGTATACCTAAGGATAAGGTAAAAAGTGTCATTGAATTTTCTTATTTTGAAACATGCGGAGGGCATTTTTTGTCAAGGAAAACAATTGTAAAGATTTTGCAGTCTAAATTTTACTGGCCCTCTTTGTTTAAAGACACACATGCATTCTGCAAAGTGTTTAAAAATTGTCAAAAAGTAGGATCCATTTCTTCCCGATTAAGTGGCGGATACGGTACTCCATGGCTCTCAAGTCGGTTATCTCAGTTTCCCATAATAACTGATTTCTTTCTATCCTCTCTCATTTTTTTCTCACCAATGGATTCTACTATTTCTGCTTTGCGAAAATACTTTCCTTCTCTCCCAATAAATGTTCTTAAAAGGATTTATCAAGCTAGATGTCAAATATTTAGAGTTTTTATGCACAAAGGCATTCCTAAAGAAGTGCATTGGTTAATTGAAGCTAAGGTCCGTTTGGCTGGTGAAGTTCCAGATGCATTTGTACCCCGCATGCCTGGCTTAGGCAAAAGCTCTTATGCCAAAAAGTAAAGATCAAAAAGATTACGCATTTGTCACAATTGCGGTCAATGAAATTGTGATACTAAATGTCGTTCTTTAGGGATAATGTCCGATAATCAAAAAGATAAAAGAAAATTCATTAAGAATGGCCTGCATAAGGAATCTTTGGATGATATCCGATTGACTCTTGAAATGCATTCTTGTGGAATAGTGCAACGTAAAATTCTTGGTTTATGGAGGGTTTTTCATAAAGAATGAGAGCGTTACAGTCTTGGGAATCTAACTTTAAATGACCCTGTTAGCCAGTTTATAAGAAAATTGGATGGGAAGCATATCCCCGACTCATAGAAGGCGTTGAAGTTGTTACTGGACGTAAAACCAATGGAAGATGTGAGCCACAATCATAACTACTTTACATTAATGTCATTTTATTTTTATTTTTATTTTTTTCGTTACAGGTTGTCAATCCTTAATAAGTGATGAAGTACTGTGGAACAGAGCAATCGGACTTGTGAATCTGTTTATCTTGTCTTTTAGTTTTATTATCAGCATTTTCTTTATTTTGGTTTAAGTTATTTCATGTTTTTCATTTTCAATAACTACCATTTCAGGTAATTTCTTCTTCACTCTTCTTTTTTATGTTTTGACATTGGGGACAATGTCTTAATCTGGTTAGGGGGAAGGATAGTTGATATTTGATTTTTTTTTTTTAGTTTCTCTCATCCTGATATTAAAACCATTAGACAAAGCACTTAGTTTATGATGGCTAAGTAAAGAGTAATTTTTCACTCTTGAGACGCATCTATTTTATGTGACATGCATAACATTTTTCTTTCCTTGCAAGCATAAATAGTTGCATGTAGGAACATTCAGCATTAATTTAGTTTGTTTGTTTGCATTTAGGAACCCAACTCATGAAAATATCATCATTGGATGTATACCTTGTAAATTTGAAATGGTTGTTCATTTTTTAAAGCAGTTAAAGTATGTTGCCTGTTACCTAAGGAAAATAAATAACCGGTGAGCACTTTTGAGCCTTAGTGTTTATTAGGATGTCTGAATTTCTTTGTTGAGAGTGCTTACTTTGTGTTTTGAGCTAGACTTTGCTTGGATGAGTGGTCTTAAGGACCCATGCAACCTCACTTCTTGTATGTAAATTTAAGGATGAAAATGGCATTTTAGGGCCAACCACTTACCAAAACGCCAACCGTGTACATTATTCTTTAGTGAGCCCCTTTGAGCCTTATAGCCTTATTCTTTGTTTGAACCCTATATGTTTAACCACTACCACTTCATTTTGATCCTTTATTGTCCTTGGAACTAGTGATACTTATGTGATTATGGGCTTAGAGAATTAAAATGAATGTGTTGTTTTTGGTAAAATAAAGAATAAGTGTGGGGTGTACTTCAGAATATGTTAGGTTACCTTGTGTTTAATTTGTCATAGTGGAAAAATTGAGGTGAGTTGAGCTTAAATCATAAAAATTGAGTGTATATCATTAGATGGCTGAGTTTTAAATAAATTTTGATTTATGGTAGAAAAAGGCAAAAAGCGAGATCATAAGAAAAAGCCCTCGCAAAATAAAGTTAAAAAAAAAGTCTTCCATTTCATAATACTTAGCCTCTTTTTCTTTTATGAAAGTCTAAAAAAAAATTGTTCTCTTTCCTTTTCAAATAAAATTATATATGCTCATACCAATGTGGAATCCTTACTAAAGCAAAGATGAAAGACATCTTCTTTTATCGTTTTCTGATAGATAAATGCATAATCATGGGGGACAATTTTGAAAAGAAGAAAAAAAAAACAACTTCAACCTTAATATTTATGTAAGTCAATTGAGGCCAGCTATTTTGAAACGAAGAGAGGTAAAAAAAAAAAGTGTTAAATTCAATAAGTTTAAAACTCAACCATATTTGTTTTCTAAACTCATGTGTTGATAAGGAATTGTGTTTTTTAGAGGACTTGGAGACTAGGGTTGATTTGGGTATTTAGTGTTTTAGGTGCCCATAATTATTGTTCATTGTATTACTAGTTCTCTTAAACTCCACCATGAAAAGGCCTCCATCCGATTCCCGTTTTCACCAAACCTAGCCTCATTACAACATTGTATAAAGACCATTGGACTTAAATTTACATACAGTCCCCTTTTGGGAATCTAGTGAGGGTGAAGTTGGATCCCCTTGTAAGCTCCGGATTGAGAAACATAAAGTAAGCTGTTCACAAACCCACCTTAAAATAAGTGCAAATACTTAGAGAATGATATTCTACCTCTGGTAACAAGGACTTAACTTTTTCTCCTTTCATTAATTACTTGCAAGTCAAGTTTACAAGTTTTATATATTCATAGCATGATTTGTCATGAGTTGTTAGAGTATGTATTTTGTTTATTTTCTTATGTTATACTTGCTAGGGACTAGCAAGAATCTGGTTGGGGGGTGTGATGAATACTCATAAGTGTATTGTTATTAAGGGTTTAAATCATCATTATACACTTTGAGCATGATTAATTTCTATATTCTGAACATTTTTCCACCAGATTACTATTCACACATTTTTACTATTCACCTGCCATTATTCACCGACTTACTGTTCATACATGTATTTTGCTATTCATACGTGTATTTACTGTTCATTAATATTAAAATATATATATTAAATAATTATTTTTTTATGTAGGTAAAAATCATCACTTGGTGGCCCTTCACGAGAAAAAATCATAACTAGAGCTGTAGGCATCGGAACGAAGTGATTCCAAATTCATTTGAAAGCCAACACATAGATCTTCAACTCTACTTCATTTCGCAAGCTAGTTTGATCGTTTTCATTGCCAAAATCTGATTCTAGATGAGACCATTTGTTATTTCGTGTGCTAAAGAGAAGTTTCAGTATAAAAATCATAACTTGAGCTACGGATGTCCGATTTGAATGACCAAGATATCAATTCGAAGCTAAAGAGAAGATCTACAACTTTTGTGTAGGAAGAGCTGATCTGATGTCTACGATGGCCAAACAATTAAAAGACGTTGCGGCCTACCATTATTGATTTGTATTTACCTACATTTTACCATTTCACCCACCCCAAAACTCTATAAATAAACACCTTGGGGGGAGGATGAAGGAGGCCATTTTTCTTAGGCCATTTCCATGTTCTTTAGTTTCTCTTCTTTGTTCTTGTTTTAGTTTTCAATACTGAAGCTCTGTCCAAGTGTTTTCTCATTCTTCTTCTTGTTCTTTCTTTTGATCTTTCAATCCATGTTCATTTCATCTTTTTACATGTTGTCTACTTTTATTATGGCTAACTAATTTTCTCTTTGCTAAGGTGAAAGAGTGAAGCTTTTGGAGTAGAGGTTATGATTGATTTGAATGGATCACAACATTAACGGTATTTTCTTCCTTAATCTATTTAACTTTGTTCTTTGTTAAGTTGGAGTCTTGATTCATCATAGTCAAATCATTGACACAAAAAGCTGCTTGATTCCCTCTGTAGAACATGGCTCTGCTGACTATATTGGAATCTTGAGTTATTATCGACAAAGGTTGGCATGATGGATACTTGAGTCCATTAGCAAACGTTGGCGTTTTAAGATCAATGAACATTAATACTAACTAAATTCCTTGATTAGGACCTCCTTTATGTGTAGATCTCAATTGAGTGGTAAGATGGGCTAAAATTAACCATAACCAATATACTAAAAGTGGATCCCCTAACCTTAGCTATTTTATTTGAATTTAAATTTTTAATCAACACTTGTTCACACCTTACACCAAAACTTTCTTTATTAAAAATCTGTAATTTGTATTTCTTAATTCACTTCCTTGTGGTTCGACACTCGGACTCCCGAGATTTTATTACTTGCGACAACCTACACTTGGATTACAACTGCTAAAGCGTAGCAACAATGGTAATTGTTCATAGCCATCTCCTCAATCAATTCATGTGCTACTTCAGGTGTCTTGCAATTAAGAGTGTTACCAAACATTGCATCAATCATTTGCTTGGAAGTATAGCTCTGACCATTATAGAACATTTCTACTTGCATCCATATAGGTAGTCAATGATGTGGATGACTTCTCAATAGATCCTTGAACCTTTCCCAAGGTTTATACAATGTTTTTGAATCCATCTGGCTAAAAGCAGAAATATCATTATGGAACTTCACAGTCTTGGCTGGAGGAAAGAACTTCAACAAGAACTTCTAAGCAAGAGCCTTCCAATTGGCAATAGAACATCTTGGAAGTGCAATTAACTATTACTTAGCTCTTCCTCTTATTAAAATAAGGAATAGCCTTAACCAAATGTTATCTTCACTAGTTGTATTAACTCTAAAATTGTCACAAATATCCAAAAACCTAGCAAAATTAGCATTAGTATCCTCTTTTGCCAAGCTATCAAATTGAGCACAATTCTACACCATCAAAATAATATTTGGCTTGATCTAAAAATTGCTGGCATTGACGGGAGGTCTAACAATACTCAATTTCGTCCTTTCAAGTAAAGGGGTAGCATTTTTTGACATAATCCTCACTTAATTGTGGTCCTCTATGATTAAATGTTCCTAATTTTCTTCTTGCTGCTCCAACTCAAAATGTGATGGTTATGATTGTAGGGTTTTGGGAGCTAAACAAGCATAGCGGAATATAACCCAAACCTTCCAAGATCCAAGTAAAATGGGGTAAATCAGGTGTTTGAAAATTTTATACCTAGTTCGGTTGACATCTTTCATCCAATTGTCGAGTCAAATCATAAACTTGAACAGTTGACGTGTTCAAGCTCTCTATGGTATCCTCCAAGGAATGGCAAGAAAATAGTTCAATTGGAACTTTCAGAACCCTTTTGATTTCATCCTTAAGGAGGCTGGGGCAAGAGTTACAAAATTCTCACTATATGATGTATATATAGTGAGACTCAACACTCAAGCCCAATGGGTTCCAAAACCCTAATCCAATTAGGCTTAATTTCAAGCTTCATTAATGGCTCAACCTTTGGGCCAATTATTAATATGAAATTATTATAAAACAAAAACCCAAATAATTTGGCCAAGCACTCGAATAATCCAATTGGCTCTATGTGTGTGACCTAATAGGCTCATACCACATTGGCAATGATAAAAAATCACATTTTATGATCATAAACAATGAGCAGTGTCTAGCAACACATCATTGCTACCCAAGTGACAAGATAGTCAGTGATTTGACTAAACCTCTACCATCATAATCTGTAAATGCAATTGTCCCTTTGTCCAAGATATCCAGACCAAGCACGAGCCATGGAATGTGTCACTCTAGTATAGCCCAATCTATGGTTTATTGATTACCAAGTATACTAACTTAAACTAATGACATTGATATCATATATCAACTCATCCGAGCATGGCCACGCATTTTCTTAGTCTCACTCTATCAAGGAGCCCAAAGATATCACTCCTGTTACATAGGAGGAACAAATCCCATCTTGATGATACAAAACCCTCCGCATGATATGTGACATACCCAATGACCACCTTCTTGTTCACTTAGTTACGATAAACAAAAGAAAGTATCAAAGTATGTGACCCACATGTAGGGAACCTTGATGACCTTAGGTCAAAGGACTACATATATCATGATCGCTATAAGAATCACTTATAACACTCATATAACGATCCACGTAGCGTTCTCATGGTGGGTCAGTTTAGCACACAAGTTCTCCAACTTGTACCCATATATAGACTATATATCTCGTATTAGTCTTCATATATGCTAGTCTTTATGTATTATTGCAACCCACTCCACAATAATACTAGACCAAGGACTTTTAATAATACTATTACTCTAAGGTTATAATTATGTTTGATTATATCACACAGAAACAATGCAACAAACACAATTACTAGATTAATGCCTCAATAAAATGTCATGACTCAATGTGCAAAATACAATCATCTCATGATTGGCTTTTGGGCACAACACTAAAGGTGACTTGGTACCCCTTCAAGGTAAGAGTTTCCTCAAAGTTCTGTCGATTCTTAGATCTGCTTTAACAACTTCACCGGGATGGCCACGAATCATATACCAAAAGTCCGGCAAGAAAAGAAAAAGAAATAAAATAACTAAAAATAACTAAAAATTCAAAAGAAAAATAATGCAATAGATGGTTAGATTAATAAAGATAAAATTTTCAAGTAGCAAACTCAAGAAATGTTCCATGGCAATGGTGCCCAAAACTTGGTGTGTTCGTAGTTCATAACAAACATTTTCCACTACACTAGTAAATAATGTGGATGTGTTTAAAATCTCTATACTAAAAAATATGTCAGCTCATAAATACTTGCACATATCATCAAAGTGTAGTAATGACAAGTAACAAGATCATTTTTCCCACGGAACAGAGGTTGTCTACCTTACTCCACCTTTCTCTTTTTTCTAACTAGTAATTAAAAGAGTTTGTTTAACTAACATATTGAATTAACTAAACTAAACTAATGCAATAAAATAAACTACTAGCTAACAAATGATAGCAGTAAAATAATCAAAGCAATCAACAATATGAGAACTCATACTTAGAATCGAATCTTCTTAGAAATTTATTTGTACTACTTTTATTTTAGTTTAACAGGCTTGTGATTAACTTAGGCAGTGGAGTACTAGCTAATGTTGATTAGCTCCATATTATTCCCATTACACTAGCCATATTCTTGAGTCATCGATAAGGTGTCTAGGCCTACCGCACTTCCTAAGAATGCATTACAAGTCTTACAACCCACTACTAGGTTTTACCCTAGTCTAGAGGTATTATATCGCACTTATTACTCTGGGTTACGATAATATCCCTTTTATCAAACGGTGTTCCACAACAAATTTACTAGATACTACCTTATGCATGTTCATCATCCCATATTGAATTAATAGGCTAGCTATTATCAATGAACGCAACAAAGAACATTGGATAAATAGCAAGAAAAACACATAAACATATTAAATCCAAAAAGCTATCATAGTCATAAAATCATCCCAGGGTTCATCTACTATAAGTATAAGTACAAAAATTTGAGCTCATAGTGCCATAAAATAAACATAACAGAATCAAAAGAAAACTAAAAAAAGAATTATCTATGGTTGAATTTCTTCTTTTCCAATAAATCTTTGATCTGGTGGCCATAGAATAGTATTGATTATCAAAACTACCTTCGGTGGCCTTTTTCCATGTCAAACTCTCTTTTTTTTTTTTTGTGTATTTTTCACCTACTTTCCTTTTCTTTTTTTTTTCCTGAAATAACTAGAGAAATCCTAAAAATAGGACAAATACGGTTTGGTACATAGCCATATATGTAATGCCCAAAAAATCCAAAGTGATTAGGTCCTGGGCTAAGTGGATTAAGAGCGTAAGAATTATTCTTAATTGGGAATTAAGCTCAATTAAATTGAGGAGACATTGAATTAAGTATGGCTTGGGCATAATCGAGTGTTGAACACTCATGAAATTAAACTTGGCTTAGGCCAAGAGATTTAGCTGTGGAAATGGTGGATTTTAAAGGTGAAGGACTACATTGAACAAAGGGATTTTTGTAGGTTGGGCTTAATTGCCCAAATTCAAATAAATGCACAACTAAAGGGAGAATTAGCCCAATTTGCATGGCAAACATGCCATGGCCGGCCATCCCCCCTATTTCCCATTAAAATAATGCTCCACTCAACCCTCCACACACAATAAAAAATTCCTCCACTCACCTATGTCCCCCACACTCACCTATTCTTTATTAAAGCCCATACTCTTCTTCCACTTTGTCCCCCATTATGCCTCCCACTTAGAATAGTTTATGGCACCACTCAAGCCCACTAAAACACTCCCATAATCGGCCATACACTCCTCCCATTCAATCTCACCCATTTCATGCACTCCATCTCACTCCAACACTCAATTTGCTCTCAACTCTCTCTTCTTTCTCTCTAGTCTTGGCCAACACTTGTTCTTCACTCTCCAAACACATTTCTAACTCTCTTCTTCCTCTAAACATTTTTCCATATCAATATCATACCATTCCTCAAACAAAAACCAAGTGTTCTTGGTAGATTTCAAGCTTTAGAACCATAAGGAGCAAGAATCAAGTGAGAAACTCCAAGAAAACCAAAGTGAAAAATTTGGCCATCTCTCTTTCTTGGTGGTCTTGAGCTCTACTCAAGGAGTTATTTACATGTATAAGACTCTAAGACCATTAAGAGGAAGGAATCAAGAAGAAACTTAAAGAGAAGCAAGCTCAAGAATTCGGCCTTACCTCATTTGTGAGGTTCTGTAAGTATACACCAAGTTTTATTGGTATTTATGATTCTTTGAGCTAATCACCAAGTGTTCTTGGTATTTTTTTGGTTACTAATAAATTCTTCCATTTTGGTTCTTGTGCTAGAAGGCAAATTTCTAAAGTCAACGAGCAAGGAAGACTAAGGAAATCAAGCTTCTAAAGCTTTCGGGCAACTTTGTTGCTAAGGTTTGTGGTAAGGATTCCTATACTCTTTGAGTATTTGGGCCCCTAGGTGATGGTCATAGTAACCATATGATCATAGAAGTGCTAAGAGGG
The DNA here is from genome assembly GCA_005392925.1 of Aquilaria sinensis. Taxonomy (NCBI): domain Eukaryota; kingdom Viridiplantae; phylum Streptophyta; class Magnoliopsida; order Malvales; family Thymelaeaceae; genus Aquilaria; species Aquilaria sinensis. The sequence continues at coordinate 9,217 of SMDT01000597.1, read as the reverse complement.
CTTAAGTTTATGTTATTGGTTCGGCAATTCTGTTTGCTCATGAGCTATGTTAAGCAAGCATTACGGGCTAGGGTTTAAGTAGGCCACCTTAATTCCTATGCTAAGTGAGCTCTCCGAAAACATTAAGTATGTGAAATAATGACATAAAACTTGAGGGATGCTTGCTGCCCTTCTGTGAATAAGGTGTTAAGTGGTGTGTGTGTTTGTGTGCTTCTCTGTTTTGATGTGCATGCTAACCCCCGATTTGATTATTATGGTATATGCATGTATCTTGTGTTTTCCTGTCTTAGTGTTTTCTTTGCAGGAACTTGGAATAATTATTGCCACTACATTCTTGGCATATGTTAGGCCTTGGAGGCCATAAGTTAGGCACTGGATGCCACGGAATCCTTATTGAGTTTATAACTCACCCGCCCTATCTACTTTTGTAGGAAAAGGTGTGCTTGAGAGATCAAGCTAAGAGTCTTGGGTACTCTTTGTGATTTGCTAAGGTTTAGTATGTATATGGTATTTGCTCAATACTTCAAAGATTCTAGATGTTTTAAGTGCTTGTAATCAAGCTAATAATTGTAGACTCTATGTGCAGGACTTGAAGACTAGAGTTGTGGGAACAAAGTCTTAAGGTGGAAACCTGTGTTCTATGGCTTGCTTGGATAGCATGTGTAATTCATTGCTCTCACCTTAATGACCAAATTCATGGACTTAATTAAAATTCGGCTAAACTTGTTTTTGGGCTTGTAAGCTAAAATTTGGCCAAACTTGGTTTTGGGCTTTTAATTGGAATTTGGAATTTTGGGTATTTTTATTTCTTGGTGGACTTACCAAGGCCCATGCATGAACTATGGGATATTTAATTTTCATGAAACTTGAAGTGTGTTGAAATTGGACTTTAATGCATGTATTGGGCTTAAATAAGAACTTGAACAAGTTAAAATGTTCTTTGGTAAAATTTGGGCCATATGCATGTTAAGTAGTAACAAGCCCACAAGTCTATGTTTGATATGGAAGCATGCAATATTTGGGCTATGTATGTGCACTACTGAATACCAAAACACACATAAGCAAGCAAGACATATGCATGAAAATAAGTTTTCAAACTTGGACTTGGTGTTTTGGTTGCCATACATGTTCTTGGCTAAGCTTGGCTAAAAACCATGAAATGAACACATAAAATTTTCACATAGGTACTAGCTTGTTTCTGAGAGCACCTCAACTTAACCTTAATTAAAGAATTTAATGAGCTAGTACCAATAAGTATCCTGGGGTTCATGCCCATAAGTCTTAGTGAGTAATAAAAGCCCCTTCTGTGTAATAAAAAAACTTCCGCGGTATGTTTTAAGTAATTAGGCCCAAATGGGCCAAGGACAGTTTAGGGCACAACAATATAACACCTCTAGAACTTAAAATCTCACCAAATTATACACAATTTCGAACATGGGCATGTAAGTAAGACACAAATGTGTTGTATGGTGTGTCATGGGCGTGTAGCAAGGCATGTCTACTCCAAAACTTTGCCAAAACTTGCAATTTAGCTCCAAAACTTTACAAAAATCATTCATAATTCAAATGAATCTAAAATACATCCTGAAAATGAAATATGAACCAATTAAGCACCATATCCTAGCTTAAACATATCGAAAGACAAACGGATATAAAGAAAAAACATATACTCCCTTCGTCCCAAAATAAATGATGCATTTCTTTGGACATGGAGATGAAGATGTGGATAATTTATGTTATTCTTTAACTTTTTACCCTTGAAGCTAAAATAAGAAAAAAAATATACTTTATGCTTTTTGTAGTGAGAGTTTAAATGAAGATTAAAAAAAAGATTTTCTTTTTGATTTTGTGTAGTTTTGGGGTTTTATGCTGAGAGAGTTTAAATACAGGTAGTAAGGGAAAATAGATGTTAAAAAATTTCTAAAAAAGGAAACAACTCATCCTTTTTAGAATAGCCCAAAAAGAAATGCTTGTCAACCTTTTTGGGACAGGAGTAGAAAACATGATTAAATTTTAGTAGATCACTAGATCTGTTCATATCTGGCCTTAGCCTTTACAATAGCTGGTATTAATGTGTTGTTCACTTTTCTTTTTCTTTTTCTAACATTTTTTCTATTTTTTTCTATCGACCTATCTGCCTTCATCTGCATTTGTTTTTTCTAAATTATGTTATCTTTTAACATTTGAATGTGTGTTTATGGCCAATTAGATTTGGCAATTATTTAGTTAACCGTGTAAGTTTTATTATGTCTTTCACCTTATGTTTGTTTATGGCTAGTCAAGTTTGTATGTCGACACTAGATCTGTTCATATTTGGCCTCGGGCTTTCCAGCTCTAGGCTGATGTTTTCTTACTTAAAGGGTGATAGCAGAAGTGAATCATGGATCATACAGAATCCTCTGTTTCTGGAAATTGTCTATGTCTATACTATTTTACTTGAGTACCATATTAGAGTGTTGTATGTTAATTAGATCTAGGCTTTGATAAATCAAAGAGAATGCTGAAATTAAAAAAAATCAACAAACTCATCTTTTCAGAGGATACCCTTGAAGATGTCTTAAAATAATTCAATCTGCATTACAAATGAAAACATATAGCATAAACTAATAAGATCCCATTTTTGTTAATATGAAGTGGAGATGAATTGCAATATACTGCATACCAATTATGATTCTGTTCTTGTATACTACTTGTACAATAAAAAAAAAGTTAACAAAATTGAGTTAGTATATCGATATGATAAAGTGATATCCACTTTCTAGATGCAGGGGAAACCAGAATTGAAGAAGAAATCTAACAAATTGTAAAAGTTGGTCAATGTATGGTTTCTATAGCAAGTGCAGCGAGACTGTTGAATAGAAATTTTGAAATTTGTGTGAGATTTGTTCCTTAATTTATGCCCCATCTGATCCTTAACTTGGGTAGAATTGTAAACTGATTATTACCTTTTTCATTTGACCTAAGAAATATAGTAAGAATTATTGCCATCATTGGCAATTTTACCAAAATCTGTTAATTTTGCAGAAATTATTCCGTAATCTTGCTCAAATTCTAAATGGACGGTATGTAATTGCTTTAACATTTTCTTTTTAACTGCTTCCAACAAATTTGGAAATAATTTAAAGTTCAGAAAAATGGAAGGCAAAACGGCTTTTTGTGCTGAATGGATTTGAATTCACAAGTTTGACGTTTTCATTCATTTGCTTCCCTTGATTAAAGGATTTAATTCGATTGACTTCTACAAAACGTTTCATATCTTGTAGCTGACGTTTAATTAGTGGCTGAATGCAACATTAATTTCGCAAGAATTGCTACTACTATCATTGGCAATTTGATCTTTTGCTTTCCATTAGTAAATGACGGAGTAATAATTGACGGTGTAATTGAATGTATTATATTAATATTGCCTTGAATTTGACGTTAATTGGCCGGCAACCCAAAATGATTAGTAAGAGCTTGAGGTTGGATATAACTATTTAAGGGTGTTAAAAATTTCATTAGTTTTAATGAAGGCTAATTTTGAATTTGAAATTTTCATCCAACAATACATAGTTCATTAAAAAAAAACCTAGAAATGGACAATTGGCAATCAATGACGGTGTCAATTAGGGAAAAGACCAAACCTTCTTAGATATTTATATAATTTGATAACTTAACACTACTAGAAAAATGTCATTTAGCGATGGTTTAATTAGCGATTGCAAACAGTTGCTAAAAGTCTTGTAGCAGTCGCTAACTTTAGCAACGGCTTGCCTTCGCTAATTTAGTGACGATTAGCCATTGCTAATTTTAGCAAGGGGTTCAAAAATTAAATATGGCTTGCCCTTGGTAATATTCCAAAGACTAGCGACAACTAACTATGACTAGCTTTTAATGAGATTTTTATTCCATTTTCTTTTCACTTGTTTCGATAATGATAAATTTTAATTGCTTTTAGTTTCTTTTCCGATGAAAATGTATGGATCAATGGATCCATGTGTGTATAAAAAAAATATTATAATTTAGGATAAATTTTGTTTTATGGTTAAAAAATTTATTATCTCAGTTATTTTTCTAAAAATGAACGAACAAAGTTTTAAAAGTGATAATTAGTTGTCACTAACTTATGGAGACGGTTTGTCATCACTAAGTTAACGAATGCTAGCTGTCACAAAATTATGGTCATAGTTAGTGAAGGTTTACTCTCGCTAACTTAGTGACGCCTACCGTCACTAAATTTAGTAACGGCTTGCCCTCGCTAGTTTAGTGAATGCTAGCCGTCACTAAGTTTAGTAACGGCTTGCCCTCGTTAATTTAGTGAAGGCTAGCCGTCACTAAATTATAAATAGCGCTAGTGATGGTTTGCCTTCGCTAATTTAGCGACAGTTTGCCCTCGCTAAATTTAGTGACGGTTAGTAGTCGCTAAATTTAGTGATGATTTGCCCTCGCTAAGTGTTAGCTAGATTTTGTGACATGCAGCCCTCACTAATATAAATCAGTTCCAACTCTTATGTTTTTTTATTCAGATATATGGATCAATGGATCTATATGTTTATGGAAAAAATATAGATTATAATTTATGTTAAAAAAATTATTATCACAATTATTTTTCTAGAAAAGAAAAAAGAGAAGTGAAAATCTCTTGAATTTCAACTGATTTTTGCCATTGTTTAGAAATGGTTAACAGCCGCTAATAATTAGCGACTGATAGCCTTCGTTAGTTTGCCATTATTTAATCTTTATTTTACTTATTGTTTATTTTACTTCAGCAAAACCACTTATCCTTTTATATGTCACTTGTTTAATTGTATAATTATAAATTTTAATTTAATTAATTCGGATTACAAATCTTTTAATATTTTTTAAGTAATTAACAAAAAATCTATTTAATGAAAATTAAATTTATTTAAATTGATTTATTGGCACATAAGACTTAGCCAATTTTTTAATATTTTACCATCTCATTTTGGCCTAAATCCTAATGTTACTAAAAATAGGTTAATATGTTAACAACTAGCGAAGGCCAAAAGTCGCTAGTTTTAAGCGACAGTAAGCCGTCCCTATGCGTTTTATTTGTAGAATTAAGTCACCCGTTTTCTCTTCTCTCCAGACGCACTCTCAGACTTCTTCTCTTCTCTCTCGATTGTGAACCTTTGCTCGACTGCTCCAATCTTATCTTCCTCCCCTTCCCCAGCCTAAATCGAAACCTCTAGTCGACTGTTCCAGTCTTCTCTTTCTCCTCTTCTGCAGCCTATGTCCCCAGCCCCTCTGCTTTGGACTGTGTCGACTTCGACGGCCATGACATGGTTGGTGGCGTTGCCTTCATTTGTGCCATTGAAGAAGCCTTAGAAAGGGCCAGAGCCGCCACCAGGGAGGCCTCTGGTGGGGGCGAGGACGAAGGCGATGCCGTGGGAGCTGATACGGGTGCCAAACCAGGAGACGATGGCAAAGACGAAGGAGGTCGAGAAGCTGGCGGCGGTGCAAGTTTTGTATTAGGCGCGGGGAATTGCCTAAAGGAGCCTTACAGAACTGAAGCCCTCTCCTGCAACAAGGTCCATTTTTCCATCTCCAAGTGGACCGACGACAAGCCTGCAAAACCTAGTAAGCTTTATTGATTCATCTATAACGGTTTATCGTAATTGTCTTTGCTTATATTATTGTCTGTGTGATCATAAATTTGCTCTTTTTTTTCTAAAACTAATATTAGCGATGAACAAGTTTTGTTAGGAATTGAAAGCGGCTGATTACGGATCAATTGGCTAGAGAACAAATTCTTATGTAATTTGTTACCAGGGCAGCTACCTCTTCTATGTCCAAAGGATTCAAAATTATCCGGGTTGTCTGCCCTTTAATGTTCTAACTTGCCTAGACTGTTTAGCAATTTTGTCAGTTCTGTTTTGCTTGTTCTTCTGGTTCCTAATTGTGTCGCTTTCTCGTTAAGTATTCCACACCAATGTGAATGGACTTTAAAGATCTTACTTGATTTGTGAACCATGTCAACCCTTTTAGCCTTTGATTGACCTCTCTTGTTTGATATATGATTCCTAGCCTGTTGACTCTTGATTCTATTATTTTAGAAGAAATAAGTCATTTGAAGGCTTTTAAGGCATAAACTTATATAAAAACTTCTAGTCCCATTGAATTAGTTGCATAGTTGATAACTGGGGTGGTATAGTCGTTGGGCTGTTCTAGTCACTAGTGCTTGTTGTCTTCCTTCCTTCAATCCCTTGTTCACAACTTACGGATATTGCTTGCAGTTTAATACTAGTACTTGGTTCTTTTTTTTTTTGTTTTCAGATCATAAAGTTAACAGGGTCATTTCTTTAAACCTAATGCTAGTGATGAACAAGCTTTACTAGGAATTGATTGGTTTGGAAAATTAAAGCTCAATTTATAAGTAGATTAGATACAGCAGATGAACTTTTCCATGAATATTCTGTTATTGTTTCTAAGAGCAAATTCTACTTGTATAAATTGATAGCTTAAACTGTGAATGTGGTTTAGGTTCTATTGACAGCATGTGATTGGAATGGAAGCATCTTTCTTCTTGGGTGGCAACCTTGTTTTTGCCTAAAAGAACTTCAAATTTATCTGGCTTGTTTGCATTTTTAGCCTCATGACTGTGTTATTGCTCTGTCAGGTCTAATTCTCACAATTTTTCACTTAAAGAAAACTAGTGTTCAAAGGTTTTACTTGATATGTGACCCATCGATGATCTTGTGTTTAAAGATTTTACCTATGACTCATCTTTTGATTGTTTGCTCTTTTATATAACAAATAGTTCTCTAAAGGCTTTTGGCTTTACCATGCATAAAAACTTTCCGTTGAACTAGTCATTGATGTTGATAATTGAGGTGATAGTGGATACATTCATAAGTAGGTTGCTTCATCTTTATATCATCTTTTCTTCTGTCCAAGATTCTTCTCTAAAGAGAGAGTAGGTTGCTATGTAGACATGGTATCAAAACCAGTTTAACATTCTGGCATTGTTGTTATTCGTTTGAACAGGTCTGGGAGAAGAGAAATACTAGATTTCTTGGATTAATCCTTTTCTTCTGGCTTGTTCTCATGATTCAACATTTTATTGCTATGTATTATATGGATCAATGTGCATTTTTTTGTGATATTAAGATAGAATTAAGCATCTCCATGGAAATCATAAAATTTTGAGGACATGTTTATGAACATCAGTCTCTTACATGTGAATGCAAGAAGCCTCTTCGTCTAATTGTACGCTGATGCTATCATGTTGTGTATTTGTTTTTAGCCATTTGTTCTGATACACTTGAAGAATGAGTTGTCAGTTGGTCGTCCAGGTCTCTAAAGGAAGGTTGGAGGCGGATTTTGATGGTGTCCATCGATGTTGATAGTGTATATAATACATATCTTAGTTTCATAGTTGAATTTTGATTTCTTCTGCCCCATCATGACACTTAAGCTAGAAAGAGAAATTTCTGAACTTGGTGGTTGGTTGCAGGTTTTCCTGAAACAGCATCTTAACAAAGTGGTCTTTGATGCAAGTTTCACTGAAGCAGGTCACTATTTCATCATCTGGTTTGGATTTCTCAAGACAACTACTGTGTTTTTTCATTATCTCATACTAAAAGCTTTTGCAGCAGCAGCCCCACCACATGAAGAGCCCAGCACAAATGATGTACAAATAGAAAATCAGATAGGAAAGCTGCCCGCAAAGACAAAGAAATCGTCAAAAGACAAAGGTAGCAAAAAGAAAGGATCACGGGTGAAAGGGGAAGCAAGCTGAGAATAAAAAATAGAAAAAGAAAAATGCAGCAGATAGCTTGTGAAGGTCAACAGATGGAATTATTTTTATCAACATTTCTGAGAGCTAGTCAGCCAAAAGCCTTTCTACGAGACTCATGCGTAGAGCCATAGCTACGAAGACAGTCATTTTGACCAGAGAAGGCATAGAAGAGAGTATGAAATATTAATTTGGAATTCATACAGAATTTTAAGTAGTGCTAATGCATCAAAAGTTCAATGGGAACAAATTATGTTTATGTGTAAAATATTTCAAATTAATGGGAATAAATTATGTTTATTGTTTTTGGAAGTGTAAGGTATTAGTTTGGATTAATGAGAACTAGTTTTGTTTCTGGTTGTTGGAGTTGTATGGAATGGATGCATATAGTGGAGATCTAGTGATGGAATTGTGTTGGCCAAGAGTTTTTGAACTAGCGACGGCCACTCGTCGCTAATTAGAGACGGTTACTCATCGCTAACTAGTGACGGGTATGTGTCACTAACTAGCGATGGCTATGCGTCACTAATTAGCGGCAGCTATGTGTCACTAGGTAATGACAGTTACGTGTCACTAACTAGCGACGATTATGTGTCATTAACAAACAATGGCAAAATGTCACTAATGCACCGGCAAACACCGTTGCCAGAAAATTTGTGACTGTCTGTTTTGCGACGTTTAGCTGTCGCTAATTAGCGACGGTATCCGTCGCTAAAAAATTAGTGGCGAGCAAATTAGCAATGGACCTTTTTAGCGACAGTGTGCTGTCACTATTTCATGTTTAGCGAAGGCTGGCCATCGCTAATGGCCATCACTAAATGGCTTTTTCCTTGTAGTGTAACAAATCAATCAAATTGAACATCATCTTGATTGTTATTATACTTATTATTGTCGTCGTACACACCAGTAAGTCAACTATGCTCCACACTTTTTATATCTATATATATTTACAATCCAATAATATACTCCATAGCATAACATAAGCGTGAACAAATCAAACTTTGTGTGCCCCAAAAATTAGAAATATGTACAAACCAGATATTAGATATGCACAAACTTGATGTATAAAAGAAAGTAAGGGATATGTACAAATAAGTGAGAATATAGATATATTACAAGTTCAACCTCTCATAAAAAATAGATGTGAATACATTAAATCTTGCTTCCCTCTAAAATTCAAGATAAATACAAATTGGGAGGCAGAGATGTATGAAAATTGATATATAAATCAAGTAATGGATATGTACAAAACATGTACCACATATGCACAAATGAGATCACAAATATACAACAAATATATTCAATTATATGTACGAGATATATATTTTTTTAATTGAAATAAAAATTAAGAAAAAAGTTTAATTAATAGTACTCACTCTGTTCCTTGAAAGATTATGTATTTCTTTAGGCATGAAGATTAAGTTGTATATAGTTTATGATATTTTTATCATTTTTTCCCCTGAAAATAAAATTAAAAAC